>OY730198.1:3386153-3991153 GCA_963422505.1 Pseudognaphalium luteoalbum | reverse complement strand
TGATTTTAGGGTTTTTGGCCCCAGCTGTTTGCGACTTTGCGACATCAGCTGCGACATCATCTGCGGCGTCACCTGCGACATCATTATTTTTGACCTAATTTGGTCTTTGCGATGTAGTGTTGCGATATCGTTAGCGACGTCGTTATTTTGATCTTAGTTGGTTATTGCGACATCGTGTTGCGACATCGTGTGACTTTGCGACAACAATTGCGACATTAGACTCTACGTCGCAATTTTTGATTCTTAATTGAATCCTAAGCCTTCTGCGACATTAATCACTACGTCACATAGATCTTGTGCGACATTACTTCTATTGTCGCAAGTTTCAGACTGTGATTTAATTTAAAGATTATAAATGGCCGCTGATAAGAAAGATATTAGAGGGATTAGGGAGATGATCAAACAGGGAAATGATATAGGTTCTAGCAATAAACCTCTGTTGTTCACTGCAGATATGGACTATGCGTACTGGAGAGACAGATTTGAACACTTTGTAGACTTTCATTGTCCAGAACTTTGGGGTCCACTAAAACAACGATATGTGGCTCCGGTTGCTGAAGAAAACTTTCGTGGAATTCCTCCAGCAAAAACATACAATGCCATGACACCTCAAGAGGAAAAGGAACTTGAAATAGAAAGGAAGGCACACTCCGCTATCTGCATGTGTTTAACAAAGGATGTTATGAGACTCTTTAAAACTCATGACATAACTTATGATTTGTGGAATGCAATTGAAACGAGGTGCGGGGGTAATGAAAAGTACAAGGAGGATAAGTTGTAATTAATCAAGAAGCAGTATGATCTATTTGACATCTTTCCTAATGAGACTACTTCTGGATTATTCACCCGATACTCACAATTGGTTAGTGAGTTAATTGAAGGAGGATACAATCTCGCTGCACGTGAGATAAACAAGAAACTGTTGGATGTGTTACCAAGTGCCTGGGATGTGAAGGTCCAATTCTTGAAGGAAAATCAAGAATTAGCTAGGATGACTTTGGACCAATTGATAGGTGTTCTTCAAGCTCATGCTATGGAGTTGAAGAAGAAAGAATGCAAGTCAAGTGGATTTGTACAAAATCCCACATTATATGGAGGACAAGTCAATTCTGGCAAGAGTTATGGTGGAATGGCATTCATGACAGATATCAGTTCATCATCTTATTCAACTGGGGCTCAACATGCAGCCTATGTTTCTGGTACATCTCAAGGATCACAACAGCAGGTTCCAGTCTCACCAGCTATACAAGAGCAAGCTGCCATTTTACAGCTTTTCTAAGCTCTTACAAAGATTTGGTTACTCAACCAAACACCACGTTGGAAATGACAAAAGAGGATTATAGTCAGCTGGACGACGATGATCTAGAGAAAATGGATTTAAACTGGAACATTGCTATGATCTCAAGGAGGGTTCAAAAGTTCTTGTAGAGGATGGGACGCAAGACTTGGAAGGAAATGGGAAAACGGGATTTGGTTTTGATAAAAGCAAGGTCCGATGTTATAACTTCCAGAATTTAGGTCATTTCGCTAGGGAATGCGAGAAACCCAAGATGCCACCATCGGGTCTTACTAAGCCTGATCCTCCAAAGGCGAATGAGAAAGAAGAAGTCAAGTCGTTGGCTGCGGACAATGCTTTGGTCGTTTTTGAGCCGACTGCTTCAGACTGGAGTGTTCAGGCTGCACAATTTCAACAGTGTCTGATGGCTCACATCACACCTGAGGTACAAAATGAACCAATTGAGCCTTTTAATTGTGTTACTTGTATTCAATTGACTGAATCTATTGAGGTCTATCAAAAGGACAATTTAGACTTGCGGGAAAAGGTTGTTAAACTTACAGAATCTAACAAGTTTTTGCAAGAAAATGAAAAACTTTATGAAAAACATATTGAGGCACACAAGTTAGACACTCAAACTTATAAAGCAAAGGTCATTAGTCAACAAGATGCAATTAAAAGTTATCTAACTGAAATTGAACTGTTAAATAAAGAACTATCTGATTTAAAAAGTGAGTTCGATAATCATAAAAGCAAAATCTTAGGTTCTTCTCCGCAACGTTTGTCTTTAATGAAATCGTTAACAAGCAAGGGACAGGCGGTAAAAAGAATGAAGAACTTGGTTATAACCAAGTACCACCACCTTCTCATGCCGAATATTGTCCTGCGCCTGTTAAGGAAGGCCTTGAAGAAATTCCAGTTGATTATACAAAGCTTTATGGTATTAAAGCTAAAGAAGCCAAGCAAAACAAACTGACAAAGGAGAAAACCAAAATTCCAGAGTATCCTTTGTCTCAGTTTGTTAAGCCTGAATGTAAATCTTCAGTTTATACTGATGAGATTGTTGAGATTGAGGACATTACTGATCAGGAGTATCCTGAATTTAAGAAAGTTGAAGTTAAACCTGAAAAAGTGGCTTTAAAAGTTGAACCTGCAATTAAGGTTCAAACTAAAAAAGGAAAAGAAAAGGTTTTAAAAAGCGAAACCACAAACTTTACAATCACCTGTAAAGATTTTACAACATAAAGTTATAAATGAAAAAGTTTCTTGTGATAAACCTTCCACTTCAACCTCTCAACCAAAACAAGCATTTTCTAAGACGTGTATGCAATGTTCATGTTCTAGAAATGTTTCGCCACCTCCTGTGGTAAGTCCTCAGCCTCAACCATTTGTTGAAACTCGTTCTTGTTTCTACTGCAAGAGACAAGGACACTTGATTCGTGACTGTCCCAAACTTTCTCATCAGCGCTATGGGAGAGAGATGCCTAGGACATCAGTTTATAGAAATTCTTTTTCAAAATCTCCACCTAGGCGTTATTCAAACTCTCCCAAGCCTGCTGAGAAGCCGAGTAATGTTGGGCAAAATTCTTTGCCAAAGCCAAAGCCCGACATTATTCCTAAGCCAAATTCCGAACCATCTAAAGTTTGGAAGAGAAAAGAGTCTGTTGTGGACTCTAATGTCGTCAACAATAACACATTGGATACAAATTCTGATTTGTTTAAAAATAAAATTCTATCTGATGTGCTTATTGTTGATGACTCTGGTAGACCTAAGTCTGTAAAGGCTTGGGTCACCGTTTCTCACTAATCTCCTTATTTTTTGTGTGTTGCAGCAGTCTGAACGAGTAAAAAATAGTGAATGGTTTATGGATAGCGGCTGCTCGCGACACATGACTGGCAATGTGTCTCTACTTGTGGATATTAAACCATATGCAGGAGGACATGTGGCCTTTGCAGGAGATATGGGAGGAACGATTTTTGGTAGAGGAACGCTAACAAATGGGAAAGTTAGCTTTGAGAACGTTAATTATGTGGCAAAACTACAGCACAACTTGCTGAGCGTTTCACAAGTATGTGATAAAGATTATACCACATCATTTACAAAGACTGAATGTGTGATACTGAAGCCAGGGTATGTCATTCCCGAGGAATGGGTGTTAATGCGTGCACCTAGAAGAAATGACACCTATGTGATGAATATGCAAACTGTAAAGACTACAAACGAATCTACTTGTCTACTCTCAAAGGCTTCTGAAAATGAATCACTCCTTTGGCACAGACAAATGGGACATATTCATTTCCGTAAAATGAATTTTCTGATTAATAATGACTTAGTGAGAGGAGTTCCAAAATAGTCCTTTGCTTTGAAGGATGACTATATTTCTTGCCACAAGGGCAAACTCCATAAGAAGTCCCATAAGTCTAAGGTTGTGAATTCCATTGTTGCTCCGTTGGAACTATTACATATGGATCTTTTTGGTCCGGTTTCTACGAAGAGCATTGGTGGTCGGTCTTACTGTTTGGTAGTTACTGATGACTACTCAAGGTTTTCGTGGGTTTATTTTCTTGCAACAAATGATGAGACAGCAGGAATTCTGGCTTACTTGTTGGATAATTGGCAAATTTGTGCAACTTAAAGGTGAAGAGACTGCGAAGTGATAATGGAACCGAGTTTAAGAATTCAACTCTCGAGTTATATCGTGCTTCAAGAGGCATTGATCATCAATTCAGTGCTCTAAGAACTCCTCAAGAGAATGGAGATGCAGAACGAAAGAATAGAACCATCATCGAGACAGCTCGAACTATGTTAGCAGATTCAAAGCCTGCCTATTATTTTCTGGGCTGAGGCAGTTAATCGGGTGCTCTCGGTTAAGAAGAAGAACAAGACATGCTATGAGCTTTCCAATAACCGCAAGCCGAACCTGCAGTTTCTAGAGCCGTTTGGGTGTCCATGCATGATTATGGTTACAAAAGAACGTGTCTCTAAGTTTGGTGATAAAGCTGTTGAAGGGATCTTTCTTGGATATTCAGTCAATTCTCCAAACGAAAGAGTCTACAACAAATCGACAAATCAGATAGAGGAACATTTTGAGGTAAAGTGTTTAAGGTATACGGAACCTCCTCAAGGTACGGGTCCGGATTGGTTTTTCAACTATGGTAAACTCTTTAACTCTTTCAACATTCCGGAAGAAGATGATACCGAAGAGTTAGTTACCTTGCTTCATAGAATCAATATTTCTCAAGAAACATTTGGTTCTCCTTCTAAACCATACGATCCAACACCCGATGCGACACCCAACCAATCTTCTCCAACACCTACTCCAAAACCTGCATCCACATCTACACCTTCACCAACACCCACACCTACACCTAAACCACCATCTTTTGATATTCCTTCTACTTCAGGAACGATCAATGCAATGGATCTTCCTGATGATCCAGACATGCCTCCTTTAGAGGAAGACGGAGAAGAAGAAGAAATAGTTCATTCTCATCTCTTTACTGATGAAGCAGATAAAGAAGAAACTCCTGTCACTGAAGGAGATTTGAACAACTTCGGTTTGACTCTTGTGCCGGATGTCATTCCAGTTACTCGTGTACATAAGGATCATCCCATTGAGAATATAATTGGTGATCCTCACTCTAAAGTTCAAACGAGAAATCAATCAAAGCAAACCGCTGAAGACAAGCAAACTTCATCTGAACAAGTTTTGGGCCTCATGGCAACTGTCGAATCATGCCATCTTTCTCAAATTGAACCTAAAAAGGTTAAGGAAGCATTGAAAGATCCATCGTGGGTCGAGGCCATGCAAGAGGAATTGCAGCAGTTTAAGAAGCTGCAAGTTTGGGAAATCGTGCCATTACCCAAAGGTGCTCATCTTACAGGCACTCGTTGGGTATATAGAAACAAGATGGATGATAGAGGTGTGGTTATTCGGAATAAAGCGCGTTTGGTAGTTCAAGGCTTTAGTCAAATTGACGGTTTGAACTATGATGAAGTATTTTCCCCTGTTGCTCGATTGGAATCTATTAGGATTTTCTTGGCATTTGCTTCCTTCAAAGGCTTTCGAGATTACCAACTTGATGTGAAATGTGATTTTCTTTATGGAGAGGTAGACGCCGAGATATACATAAAACAACCTCCAGGCTTTGAAGACCCTGCGCATCCTAATCATGTGTGCAAACTGAGCAAAGCTTTGTATGGTCTTCATCAATCGCCAAGACTTTGGTATGAGAGGCTTACTACGTATTTGTTGAAGAATGGTTTCACGAGAGGACAAATCGATAGCACACTTTTCACCAAAGGAGAGGGAGAAGATTTGCTACTGGTGCAAGTTTATATGGACGACATCATATTCGGTTCTCCAAATGAGGCTTTGTGCAAGGAATTCGAGGTTCTAATGAAGTCTGAGTTTGAGATGAGTGCGATGGGAGAAGTTACTTTCTTTTTAGGTGTGCAAGTTGAGCAATCAGCCAAAGGAATTTATATTCATCAGTCAAAATATGTCAATGATATGTTGACTAGGTATGACTTGCTTGATTGTAAAACGTATGGTACTCCCATCGACATAAATCACAATCTTGTACCCGATGAGAATGAAGAAGACTGCAAGGAGAAAGACTATCATTTAATGATAGGCTCTCTAATCTATCTTACTGCCTCAAGATCGGATATTGTGTTTGCGGTTTCGCTATGTTCGAGATATCAAGCGAAGCCCAAGGTGACTCATATGAAGGCTGTAAAGCGAATTTTTGGGTATCTCAAATATAGGCCAACTCTTGGTCTATGGTGTTTAAATGAGAATTCATTCGCTTTAACTGCCTATTCAGATTCGGATTATGGTGGTTGCAAAATGGATAAGAAGTCAATAACTGGAGGATGTCAGTTTCTCGGATCGCGGTTGGTTTCTTGGCAGTGCAAAAAGCAGACTACGGTTGCAACTTCTACAGCTGAGGCCGAGTATGTTGCTGCTGCAAGCTGTTGTTCTCAAGTCCTTTGGATCCAGCATCAACTACGTGATTACGGGTTACTTCTTTCTATGACTCCTATTCATATAGATAATACTGCTGCTATTTCCATAACTCGCAATCCCGTACAACATTCTAAGACCAAACACATTGAACTTAGGTTCCACTTTATACAAGATTGCTATGAGAAACACCTGATAGACCTTGTCCACATAGACACCCTTAAGCAAAATGCAGATCTTTTCACAAAAGCTTTTTCACGTGCTCGTTTTAACGAACTGGTCAACATGATCGGTTTGAGATTCTTTCAAGCTAAAAAATGAATTGTGACTTGGTTTTGTCTTTTAAATTTTTGATTGCTTAAAAAAAACTAAATAAATAAAAAATGCAACAGCTACTCTTTATACTCTTTAGTATTAAAGAAATGCACGGTTGCTACATTTTAAAATGGACGTTGAAGTTGTGTCTGTAAACAACTTGGGATATGATAGTACATCGGGTAACATGCACAAAATGAAATTTTAAGGTTTATCTTGGATGTGTCAATAGATTTATCTGACATGTTGAAAACAGTTTTTATAAACATTGTCTTCATCATACGATATATTAGTAGGCATGTTATGCAAAACTCTTTGAGATCTATTAAGAAGCCTAATAAATAAATGTTTATTTCAAGTGGTATAACATCATTAGATGTATGACAAAAGTCTTACTATCTTACTTATGCTAGACATGTTTTCGTGAAAGAAGTTTATTTGATATCATTTGGGGGTATATATTGACAGTTTCCTCTGTTATACGTAAGTATAGACCTGGTCTCTGTTAATATATACTTAAAAAATTAAGCAAACACAAGTCAAAGTACTTGCAAAGTCTTTAAAATTAAGATACCTAACAAGGTCGCCAAAATGGTTTGACCAAGTCTGGTTTTGCTTAAACCTGAATCAAGCTATGTCGCTCTGTTGTACGTAAGTACAGACCTGTCACCGTTGACTTGATTCTTAAAATTGATTTTCTTATATTCTTTCTGTAAATGGAAGCATGGTCTATGTCTTAAGTTAAGATGTATATCTATGGTGGGGACCACAGCGAAATGTACATACGAATAATAATAAAATTAGCTCATAGATGTGCGTGTAACATATTTAAGAGGACAAATATATTGATAATCGTTTTGAAATAATTTTTATAAGAAAAAAATGTTTTTAGTATGCCAAGTAAATATAAAGTGGACAAATATACTGATGATCGAAATAACACTTACTGTTCCTAATAAATGCATGTTATTCCGATATGATCCCTAACCAGATTAAATCAACTCCGTCACCAAAAAGAATGTGTTAATTTTATATTTGTAAATTTGCATTAAGTTTGTGTTCATATATTTTATCTTAATTAGTTTTATTACACCAAGTCACATGTTTGTTTTTTTCAAATCGCGCGTCGAAAACTTGAAATCAAAATCGAATATGAAATTTCTGCCATGTCAATCATGCGACATTGTCATCGACGTTGCATGCGACGTCGCACGCTACGTCACATTTAGGGTTAGACTATATATAGTTCCAACCCGCGACGTCCTTCGGTACACTATTCAAAATACTTTTGCGACGTCGCTGCGACATTCACTCTGGCGATTGCGACATCATGATTTTCGATTCGATTGTGATTTCTAGCCGTTTTCTTTCCAATCCACTCACGTTTTGCTGTTCTCCTACCTTTGCTCGAATTTTAGGTACCACTTTTACCTCGTTTTACCGTTTAATTTTTGTTTAATTTTTTAATATCTATTGCGGGTAATAAGAGTTTTCGTTTTTGGGTAAATTAGATACGATAACGTGTTTTGTATGTGGTATAAGTTATGTTTCTATGCTTCCCTTGATAAGCCGCATCGATTAGTATACGTAGATTTGAAAAACCCTAAATTTATTACTTAGGGTTTTCTGGGTTGGGATGCAGTTCATCTTTGCGACGTCTGCTGCAACGTAGCAGCCGATGTCGCATTACTTTGGTAATTTCATACCAGACTGCGACGTCCCATGCTACGTCGCACATACTGCGACGTCCCATGCGACGTCCCATGCTACGTCGCACATACTGCGACGTTCCATGCTACGTCGCATAAACTGCGACATCACTTGTCACGTCGCTTAACCTGCGACCTCACCATCTATGTCACAAATTTTTGCGACTTCACAAGCGACGACGTACACTACGTCGCATTTTTTAACTTCTGTGATTAAATTCACAATTAATTACAAAATGCGACGTCCCCCTTAACGTCGCTTGTCTGTTGTGCGACATAGGGCTCTTTGTCGCTATTGATTTTGAAATGTATGTGACGTCATTGCAATTTCGCAACATCAACAGCGACATCATCTGTGATGTCGCAGAAAACAGAAAGTTTGAAAAATGTTAAGTGCAATCGTTTGTCGTTTAATCTAACGCTTTTCGATTATATCTGTTGTATTGCTTTTTACAGATATGACTTTGGCATACGAACCGCGACACAATATGGTTGCGTTTTTGGATGACACGTTTGCTAAGGCCGAGCCTTTTCGGTCGATAATTGCTTTTCTCAGACGCTCACGGATTTTCCACGCTATTTCTGATTCCACGGTTGTCTACAAGAATTTAGTGGGTCCGTTCTGGAGAAATGTGATGGTTGTTACTGAGAACGATATTCCACGTATGGTATCTACAGTCTTTGGCACGCAGATTGTTATGACTGAGCAGGGTATACGTGACCTGCTTCAACTAAACGATCAACCCGACATGCCTGTTCTCTTCGAGAATTCTTTTATCACTGGCGGCATGCATACGATGGGTTATCCGGGGATTCCGACAGATCAGTATCGCAAGGCGAATCTTACACGGGTCTGGAGATATCTTATGCATATCTTTATTGTTTTTTTAGGAAACAGGAAGGCTGGCACAGACGGTATCAGTCATCGTCTTGCTTCGGGTATGCTTGCGTTGGTCTACAACAAGCCCTACAATTATTCTGGGTTCATCTTCAAGGCCATGATAGATAATGCCAACGCTGTAACCAATAAATGGGGTTTGTATCCACGATTTGTGCAACTTTTTCTCAATCGTCATCACCCAGAGCTTCAACAACAGGGCAATGTGGATAACATTTTGAAAATCACCCCGATCATGAATCGTATCTTTGCGGTCTGCTCCGCTCAGGAAAAGGGGGTTCAGGCACCACCGGATGTTCCTTTATTTGGTGCAGTTCTTGACGAGAATTATGTACCGCCGCCTGATCCTCAGTATATGGATGTCCCAGCACCTCAGCAACCGCAGCAAACACTTGTGAATATACCTGTTCAGGCTGCGGGGGAGAATATTGAGGATGATTTGGTCCAGATTGAACAATTTGGACATGTTCAGCAACCGGGTTCACCTCACGACATTACCGATGAATCATCCTCTTCTGATTCAGCCTTTGTGAGACCGCAGGATGGTGGCGAGACGCCTACAGATTCAGATGGTGAAGTACCTCACCCATCACAATTGGAACGGATTAGGGTACATGAATCGGCTAGATATTTGAGAATTCAACGCCTTATTCGTGCAGGCAAGCGCTACATGGGCAAACGTCCCCGTGCCGGCGATGATATCGATGATACTGATTTTCAACCATCTTCTCGCCGTGCACGTCATACTTCTACTGTTCCGACTCCTCAACCATCACAAGAAATGGTTGTTGAGCCCACTCCTGCATTCCTGCAACAGATGATGGAAAATATGCAGAAGATGCAGCAACAGATGAAGGAACAGGCTGAAAGGAATGCTTCTCAGTCAGCTATCATTGAAGTTCAGTCAAAGCTGATTGCAGAATTGCAGACTAGGGTTACTGTTTTGGAGGCTAGGTCTATTGACTCGGGGGAGTCTGGGTCCGGGGTACCCAATGTTGAGTCAATAGGACCAGAGTCTGTAACTCCAACCCCTGTAATTGAAAATGTTATTAATGAAAATGTTCATGTTTTGGATTATTTCAGTGTTGATGACATTCCAGACCAGCCGAGACCATTAGCGGTAGATTATTCTTTTGCTGATTTGACATATATTCAGAGAATGGTTAATCAAACTGGTACTGAAACGGAATCAGGATATGTGTTTGATATGGACGACGATGTTTCAGTTGAAGATGAAAAGTTAGATTCTGATGAAGTTTATGATGATGCACCATTCATTAAGACTGATTCTAGTGAAGATGAGGCAGAGCCTACTAAAGCTACTCATGGAGAATCAACATCAACTAATGCAGAGTCTGCTCAAGAATCTACTTCTATACCACCAGCTCAAGAGGCACTAGCAACAGCATCAGCAGTCCCAGAAACTGAATCTTCTGTATCTGAAATGAAGACTGCTGAAGATAAGGATGAAAGAAATAAGATATGGTGGCCTAAGGGAAGATCAGCTGAACCAGTACCGGTAATTTGTAAATCTTATAAGGTTCGTGGAGATTATACGGGAATAATCAAGAGCTGGAAAGTTTACAAGAGAATGTTTTTGATTAAGAGAATGGACGGCATACAGTACTTCAAGCTTCGGTTCAAACAATTAAGTACGTTGCCTAAAGGAGAGATCAGTCGATTGGCTCAGTTAAATTTGATTAATCCTTTGAAAGATGATTATGCGGATTATATTCAGAGAACTCTGCGTCAAGAGGTTCGAAGCAAAAGGTATACCAAGATAAGACCTACACTCGGTACGCAGTATACTTTCAAGAAGAAGCTGGATCCAACGACAGGGCAGCCTATGGTCAAAGTTCATTATCCGCCGGCTGACTGTTTGACAGAGATTCCTTTGGAATCAGTTCCCTACAATTTTCTCAGCAGATTCGTTAAATGGGAGCTTGATCCACATACTGGTGAAGCGGTGATTACTTTTGTTCCAGATTCTGAACCGCGACTAGAATTCGGAAGTATTTGGAACTTGCGACAAGCAACGTTCAGAGTTTTTGATCCTATGAGTCTGATAAATCTACATGAAAAAGGTTTAAGACGACTCTTCGACGATAGGATTAGGGTTAATAGAAATAATGAGTTCAACAGACAATTAGCCGATCAATTTCAGAATGTGGTAAAAGTTTGTGTGACTCATGGAATTCATGCAGGAGGAAAGTTTCCTACAGGATGGGCTTAACTGAAGAAATTTGTGAAGACCAAGCTGAAGACACGGGGGAGTTTTGATGCATTTTGGTGTGTCTGTCAGTTGGTCTAGTTAGAGTTTGTAATTGGTTTGAGTTTCCTGACTCCTGCGACATTGTCTGTAATGTCGCAGGTGCGACATCAGGTTTTGGGCTTGCGACATTGTTGTTGTCGCATGGGCCTGGGCCTGCGACATTGTTTGTAATGTCGCAGGAACCAACATGTTTAGTATAAATACGATTAACGTATTCAGTTTTAGGGTTGACGAAAAACCCTAAACGCAATTTGTCGAAATCCTCTGTAAACTGATCGATTATAATCAATAATATAACGTTAGGTTTGATTCATATTGCATTTGATTATTCGTTTAGTTGTGTTCTTTATCTAATTGTTGATTCCGCAAACAACTGGATTGACTCGTTCCGTTGAGATTCACGTCTAGGGGACTAACAATAACCAATCACTAACACATGTGTTACTAATTTGTAAGACCCACCAAAAAATGGAAGAAAAAAAGTTGTCGAGAGTATGCGTTAAGGGACGGCAAACCGAAGAGAGAAAACGCTGAATTTTATGGTGTAATTTTTATGATTTTTCGACTTACTGTTTGTGAGATATTTAATTTTTAAAAAATGTAGAGGAGAGAGAATAAAGTGACACATTGCAAAAATCTGTGAGTTCCCTCATTCTCACTCATAGTTGATGTACTCATTTGAACCTTACTCTAACTAATTAATATACCAATTTGTTAGGAATTGATAAGGTACACCTTTTGTAACCGATAGGATGACCGGAGGAAATAACTCCCTACAATGGAGACATGTTTTGGCTAGAAACGGAGTTTTAAGGATGACGTGGTAGTTTAATTAATCCCAATTGGAAAAGTCTGGACTTACATGATAAGTTGACATATGTAACCAATCACATGAATTTGTAAATTCTCTTATGATATAATTGGTCTACCTAATTTTGTAAACAAAATTATGTAAGCTTTGTGTAAGTGTAGTATGGTTCATCCCAATTAGAGGCTAATTAATTATCCTTTTTTATTGGATTGGATAGAAGATAGATATCAATCATTTTCCGATTATCGACAAACGTATCATTTTCGTTATTTTAAACTGCTTTTCACCTTTCCTTTCACTTAGAAAAACAGTCTTATTAATCTTTTCATTTAGAAAAACAATATTGACATGATACGAATTAAATTATTTGTAACCAAAGCTGCTCTAACAGTTTTTTACGATCAATTATATATTAGTTAAGAATCATGATACGAATTAAATTATTTGAATGAGTATTTCAACACCAATACAACTTCCAAATGAGACTAGAACCAACCAAAGAATTAATCTAAGGAAAACCAACATAAGAACCAGAGATTACATGAGTATGACCCCAGCAAAAATAAAAGAAATACATCCTGCATACCCAATAATCCAAAAAAAAGAAAAATAAAACTCGACAATAATTGATTAGAGCAAACTAATTTTTTAACTTTTAACCCCTAATATAAGGTTTTACGACACACAATGTTTGCAACGTAAATTAAACACACTAAATTGCTATCTGCGTAATGTGAATCTTCGAAACAGGGGAATTAGAAAAGCAAAAAAAAAACACAACCAGTGGGTGTGTATGTTAGTATGTAGACGGGTACCTAGATACATTGTAATCCTTATAATGGGTTTCATTCCTTAAGCTGAAAATGCAAGAGGAGGTATTGTGTTGACAAACTCAAACACATTAACCTCTAGATACATATTTGTTAAATTATAATGAAAATATTTTATCAACTCATTTTACATTATAGTTACCAAGAGCAAATCATTCGAATATAAAGAACCACTATTGTTGGGTATCTGATTTTTGGATTGTGCATGCCACTTGTCTAGGTATGCCATAGAATCTGCACCTAAGTTAGGAAGTTGGCGCTCTTTAAGGATCTCTAGAATCTTTTTGGAATTACCAAGAATCTGAGCTGCAGTCCGGATACTGTCTTGTCTTTTCTCTATTGCATCATGGTGGCATTTCATGGTTATGACACGTGGTAAATTAGTAAAGCAAGCGAATAATATATCTGCAATTAGTGTAGTTACTCGCTCAAAGACTTCCTTACCTGTTGGCCAATTTTGTTGCGCGTTGTAGTGGAGCAGTATGGTTTGGCTGATTCTGTACATGGAATTCGCGGCAACGAACTTATGCAATGAGTGATCTAGACTTGCATTTTTGTAGTCCTTGAACTCTTTCACAATTTTAACCGCTTCATCACCCAACCATTGAAGAATCTCTTTTGACGTTTTTCCTTTACGAGCCTTTTTCTGAAGATCAATTTGTAGCCACATTCGGTATACTTCAACTTCTGCGCCTATACGTCGAGATGCTTTTCTTGAATTCAACAATGTTTCATCTGCATAATTAAGACTTTCTTCAACATGTCTCACCAAATAGAGGCCTTCGCTCATGCTAACAAGTAACCCCTTGATACGGTCATTAGCAACGTTAGGAAGTGCAGCAGCAATGGCAGTTAATGTCACAACTACTAGGCTCCAAGAATTTTGGGTTTCTTCTGAAATCAAAGGTGGGACTTGTTCATTGTCAAACTCTATCACTCCGTTGAATCCTGTTGATTTTTCTAGAAGTTTCATCAGATTTCGCGGCCTTTTCTTTTCAGATTGATGAAGAAGTCGAGTTATAGAGTTGAGTGTGTTTCTTAATATTCTCTTCGAAAGCTTTGCATCATCTTCAATATGGAAAGCATATCTCTTGTATTCCTG
This sequence comes from Pseudognaphalium luteoalbum, assembly GCA_963422505.1. Classification (NCBI taxonomy): domain Eukaryota; kingdom Viridiplantae; phylum Streptophyta; class Magnoliopsida; order Asterales; family Asteraceae; genus Pseudognaphalium; species Pseudognaphalium luteoalbum. The sequence continues at coordinate 3,976,970 of OY730198.1, read as the reverse complement.
AATTTCCACTCTTGCATTGATGCAAGAGACATTTGATTCATTCCTAAACCTTTTAAACAATGACTTAAAGATATACCAACAAAAGGACAACAAGATCAATAAAGATCTTGGAATGAGACATATTATTTTACACACAACAACAACCATCACTTGAAGTGATATGAGAAGGTTCAAAATAATGTTTTTGAAAAAATTGAGAACTATTTTGCAGTGACGACCTGGGATATATGAACTGACGTGGCTGCGTTTCCACAACCGAAGCCTTTGAATCCAATGTTTCTCGACTTTAAAGACATTTAGATGATTCTTACTCCATCTTTTAGAGATGTTGAAATAACTTATACTTGTTAAACATCTTAGTATTGGTGCTATACTACCTACTACAACCCCAACTAACTGCACAATTATAATTAAAATTACTGACCACTTATAATCTGATTCTTCAATCCGGAAGTATGATAGATAGCGAAAAATACCTATCAACAAAAGTATCGAAGACAAAACAAGCATCGAGCATATAACCCCGAAAGCCGAAGAAACTTGGGAACAGGCAAGGGCAAATTGAGGGTTACCAGTTTCCGCCATCATCCAATACTTTTTAACATTATGCGTTAATTCCTCATAGGAGAAATTGACCTCTTGACGACTTGTAACCAATATGCGCAGTTCCTTATATTGGTGTTCTAAATTTCTTCTCGATGCTGGAACTGTTAAAGCTACCGAAAAGACCCATAAAGGAGGAAATATCAACATAAAAAGCATTATGGGGGTTCCCTCAACCACTAGAGTAACTATTTGGATCCATAAATTTACATTAACGGTGATTATGAGGATACCCAACGCTACCATGTTCACCAGAAGTTCTTTGTCATTCATAAGTCCTAAAGAAGGCAGAAAGTTTGCCAACATAGTGAACAAGAAAAAAATGCTGACAACTTTTGCAGTGTGAAGATTATCGTCAATTCCAGAAATTTTGGAATTTAGATCAACTGGTAACTTCGTTGCTATTGCGATTAGCGTGAGGGAAGCAGCATTGAGAGTGAAATATTTGTTTGGAAACCAAAGTTTCCATTGCCAAAAACCATTGAATGCATCTGCTGCCATTGCAAGAATGCACACCAGAGATGCTATTGCAACATACAAGCCCACCCAAGGCATGGCATCCTCCGGAGAGTTCAAACGCATCCTTTAAAACTAAGAATGTATCTATATATATGTATTTATGTATTTGAAGAAAAATTAACTTAGTTGAGAGCTAGTTGATGCCTGATATATATTTATACGTATATATAGGAATTCAGGAATTTAAAAGTTTCAATATAATTGCTTGCTATAAGTTCCAGGAAGGAGTGATCAAGATTTTATCATCGATCTCCTTCCTTCTAAAGGGCTTGCAATAGAAATATTTCCGCGTGTAGTTGAAAACTTATAAAAAGCACATGCATTATTAAACAAATGGGTTAATTTACTTTTGAAAGATATAATGTTGAAAACGAGTTGATGAAGTTTAAAAGATGTCATGTATAATATATAATAAATGTGAGTGCATCACTACTATAAAGTGGTCAATTGGTGCATCCCATATAATAATGTGTGTTATAAAAGTGATATATATATATATATATATATATATATATATATATATATATATATATATATATATATTAGTTATGCCATGCGGTAGTTGTGTTGTATTTTATAAAGGAAAAAACGAATACGTACATGATCTAAATTGAAAGTTTGAGGTTTTGTGAAATATGGTGCAAGTACTTCCAAAAGATGTGTGCCAAACATTCCCTTAAACATATACCCTTAATTCTATATACAAAATTAAAACCCTTCAAATAAATAAATTTGAATTCTTCTCAAGTTTTACTATCTAAATATTTACTTTATGAAGATGATATATTTATTTTGCTCACAGAATTTAAAACTAGTACTTATACACACTTCATCCATGACAAATAAATGATTAGCATATGCGTAAATATCTACACCGTATTATAAAAAGTTTAAAACATTATCTTAAAAGGATTATTATACCCTTTTAACTAATATTTTAACTTTTAAACACTTATAATTAATGCAATTTATTATACAAATTAATATTTCATGATTATTTATCGGTTACAAATGTAACCCCATAAATATTTATCTTTTTCATAACTTATATATTCATTAATGAATATTTAAATGTATGTTAAAATTGTTTTAATATAAGTATCAATGAAAAATCATATATTATCTACGAATTATACTTCACATTTATCTTTTATATCTTCTATACTAATATATTAAGAATCCGTCACCAAATTTTAAATTATTAAAAAGAAATTCTAAAAAGTTAATTATTTAAATCATAAATATGTTATTCAGCACTTAAGCATTTAAAATAGATTTTAGGTATATATAAAAGTTAATATACCGCTGCTATATAACGGATTTGACCATTATGATTAGAAAAAAAAATAGAAAATATTATATTAGTTATACAACGTTAAATGTACAACTGAAATCATTTTATAACTATATTTAATATTTGTATCTTAAATTTCTTTTAACTTTTAATTATTATAATTAGGGATTGCGATGTGGGTCGAATTAGGTTTGCGGGTCTAAAGTTCACAATCTAAACCTGAAAATAATTTGATAAACGGGTTAATGAGTCAAAAGTAACCAATTTGAATACGACCAACATTGTTTTGGTTGGTGTGTCAGCCCGTTGACCTAGGTTTAAACTAAAACCCAATAAGATAAATTAAACGAGTCGGCGGGTTAAGACTTGAGAATGCAACTCTTCCTCATCCATTTTCGTATAAAATGTCAAGTTGTACCGAGAATTATCACTACCATGTAGAATCATTTGAAATATAATGCATATAAAATAATGGTCAAATTAAAATAGTATTATTGGTTTACCCTTTACTCAATACGACATGTCATTAAGTAAACCTATTGTGGGTAAAATCTTTTATCACCACTGCATTTTGTAGGTAAAAAGCTAGTTTTCTATCATGCTTTTCACGTTGAAAGAATAAATAAATAATCATAAATACTATAACTAAAGTGAATAAAGTATCTTAGCTTAAATTAATATGGAAAAAAAAATTATATGACTTGTGTATAATATTCTGTTTAATTAAGGTGGAGCATCTTTAATAAGCTCTGATAATAGTGATATCAAAGTTACTCCACATTTAGTTATATATCATAGTAATAACAATGTTTGTTTGTCATTACGAGCATGAACCCGTGCGAAACAATATATAAAAGTCAACATGTAAGTATTTATCATATCGGTAACCTATTATTCATGGTTTTAAAGTTCATTTAAAAATGCACTAATTCTTATCATTAAACTTGCTACTTACAAAAGTTATTTTAATTTGTTTGCTATATTACACTAAGCACTATTATTCAATGTTTTAATAACCGATTCGAACCAAACGGTTCGACCCGTCAAATCGGGAACCGGAGAGTAAACGGCTCGTTGTAAACCAGTTTTCACTTAAGATTTGACTAGTCAACAACCAAACGGTTTTCCGGTTCGACCGTAAAACCGGCAAACCGGAACAAAAAAAGCGGGTTGTCATTTCTTTCATAAAAGAACTATGGTTTTCTGAGGTGTTGATATGAGGCCCGTTCTTCGAGACCCTAATCAAAATAGAGATGGAGAAGGAATAATTTAGCAGTTTGAAGACACCCCAGATCGAACTCAGATCTGAAGCAGTGCGCGATGACGGAGGTGTATGGCGGATAACGGAATTAATGATGATGAGGATGGATCTTGCTGTGAGGTGGTGGGGTTTTAAAACATTGTTTATGGGGAAAAAAAAAGAGTAGAAAGGAGAATGAGTTTTGGGGTTTTGAAACATTGATTATGGGAGTGAAAAGAGTAGAAAGGAGATGATGAATGAAATGTGTGGTTCCAACAAAAAGGTAATGTTTTTGTAAACGGTTTGAACGGACGGTTCAACCGATCGAACCTGAAACCGGCTAGTATACGGTCCACTGTAAACCGGTTATTGCTTAAGCTTAGAGCAGTCAACAACCAGACGGTTTTCCGGTTCAATCGGCAAAAAGTCATTCTTTGTTGTTTTATACGGGATGTATCCTTAGATTGCTGACCTTTGATTCTATTCAGGCAAAAACAAAAGAAACATAAATGGGAATAAACCGGTCTTGGTGTTATTTTGTCTCCACAACGCTGCCGCAATCACCATAAACCACCTCAACCCACCTTCAACAGGTCAGATGATCATTTGATTTTGTATTTGTTTATGTTGGGTATTTGGTTAGTTGTAAAGAAGAATTGGAGATGAAAGAATCGTTCAAAAAAATGAAGAAGAATTGAAAATGGGTTTTTATTATTTTATGGGGAAAGTAAAAATGTTGTAAAATGAATATTCAAGGGTTTATACTCTCTAGTCAAAGCATTGTGTCAGAGAATCTTTTTTGATTAATTCATTGCTTCTGCAGCCTTTTGTTTATTTAATTTAGAGAGAAGTTCATAAAATCATACCCGTTGTTTACACAGATTTTCACATGTTATACTTAAACTTTTTTTTCTAGGTTATCAACACAATAAGTTGTCATTTTGCTCGTAAACGGTACTCCGTCACAATCTGTTAATTTTTCTCGTTATGTTTCATCACGTGAAACGCACGTGAGGTCAAATTTGTCTTTTTTCCTTGCCCCCTATCTAACGAATCGTTGACCAGGATTCGTGGAGGTCCACAATGTGCGAGTCATCACAGTTCACCATGACTCGATTTTGTTTTTTTCGATTTCAATTTTGAAAATGTTAAGAAAATGAACGGCTGAGGTGTTTATAAATAGCGAATAAGGGATAAAAGGGATTGGGGAAAAGAAAAAAGACGGATTTGACCTCACGTGTGTATCACGTGATGAAACTTAACGAGAAAAATTAACGGATTGTAACGGAGATACTGTTTACAAGCAAAACGTAAATTTATTGTATTGATAACTTGAAAAAAATATGATTATGACTTGTGAAAATATGCGTAAATCATATCTATGATTTATGGAATTTTCTTTTTAATTAATTTTGTTGCTCCTGCATCCTTTTTGTTTCACACTATTTGAGGTGTGGGATAATAACCAAAATATATACTTTTACTAGAGTATTATAGTTAACCGGTTGGACCGGCAGCCAAACAAGTCTGACCGGAATCGGATGATTTAGCAGTTCAATCGAAAAATCCATTCCTAAAACATTGCCAAAAGGAGAAATGAATTAAATTGATGGTACTAAAGATGTCAGACAACATTTATTATTTATGTTGACTTTCACACTTTCTCTTTCCATTTTTTGACTCATGGACTGAGATGTAAACCAAACGTTCAAAAAGTACATACATCAATTGTTTATATATTAATATAAAATAAAAAGTACACGTTTTATATATGAATTACTAGGTGAAGGATCCGCGACAACGTAGACTTCTTAATTTTGTTTATACATTTGTTATTAATTATGTAGTATCCTCATCATAGTTCATTAATATTAATATATGTATAATTTAAAAGAGTCATTTGCATTAATCTGAAAGTTATGTTGTTGTATTATCTTGTTTGAAAAATGCATGAAAAGATTGATCATTTGAAAAAGTCGTAACAAAATTAATGTGTATGTATAATATAAGATCCTAATATATTTGTTTAACAAACAATAAGAATACAAAATGGATGTTTATGTGGAAAAATAGTGATAAAGTAAAGTATAATTGTTATACTGGTTCGGACAATTAGTTTCTAATTACTTGTGTTTGGATATATATTATTTAGGTAAAAATATATTATTTAGTGCATATGTAAATTGAGATGTTGACTAAAATATCAATAATGTTGGAATGACTAAATTTTATTGAAGAAGTTTACATCAACAATGTAGTCGCCGTCAATGTCATGTCCAAGTGATCGGATGTGGTTGATAAGATTATCGACCTTAACGAATTGGCCATTATTTTTTGATCATCTTGCACAATTTCATCTTTGGAGATGTTTTCTTTTAGCCAATCATTAAATCTGTATAAAGGCTCTTCATCTACAAAAAAAAATTGAATTCTTTGTTAATTAAATTGTTTTATACACATCATTAGTAAATAGTGTGAAGACATAATAATAAAAATATTTGTATTACTTTACATATAATATTGTTTGAACCTTAACAATTAGTAGTTGTCGTTTTTTCTATAAAAAAAAAATTGAATCCTTTTTTAATTAAATTGCTTTATACACAACATTAGTAAATAGTGTGAAGACATGGTAATAAAAATATTTGTATTAATTCACGTATAATATTGTTTGAACCTTGATAATTAGTAGGTATCGCTTTTTCTTTTGATGCATGATCGTTAAAGTGTGGGTGATTTTTTTGTATATAGTTGCACATGACAATCCAAATTCATATACAACAAAGAGATAATAATTTAAATAATAAAACAAATAAACCTTTTGTGCCTCCATTATTAATGGTAGAAGAACTGTCTTGTGCAGTAGAGTGTTCTTTGACATATTTATATAAAAATGTAAAATTTTATTAGTAAGCAAAAAAATACAAAATTTTGTAAGTATATTAAAACAATATGTATACCATAAAAATTGTATGTAACATACCTTTGAATTCTCCTTTGAGATTCATTGTGAAATAGTGGTGGTGAACTGGTGAATACATTGGAAGTGGAATATAATAGATATAAATAGATGTATGGTGTGATTAGGGTTTGGATTTTTATATTTGGCCTATTGCAATATCTGACATTGTGAACCCGACCTTTTTTTTAATTCTTTAGTTTTATTTATTTTTTGTGGAATTGCGTTGGTTATTTATTTATCTAATGTTATTTTTTAATTGTGAAACAAAAGGTTTTTTTATTGCGTGGGTTATTTATCTATTTAATTATTTTTTTTAAAATTGTGAAACAAAAGGGTTTTTTTTGGTCGGAAGATTCTTGACCAGTTTCTTTTTTTCACCCTTTTTGTTTCTAATAAAAAAATATTTTTTATAATTAATATTTAATTAAATAAATTTAATTTTAATAATAATTTGTGGGGAGGAAAGTGTAACTATGAATATTAAATATAAATAATTAGATCACATGGAAAGAACCCATCGAAGGGTTCAAATTGCTCTATGACATGTCGATTTTAAAGTATTTATTATTTAGTTTGTAAACATTTTGATTATAACAGTCACTCATTTTATGAAATGGTAGATAATCAAACATTCATGTATATAATATACATATAATAAGAAAGCAGTATATAATTGTAACCCACAAAACAATTTTTTAAAAATCAAATTAACAATGAATTCAGTTAAAGTCAAATAACTGCATTTTGTAATTCAAAACAAAATTTCTATCCAAATCGTACATTGTTGTGATCATATACACATATAGATAATCATTGACAATAGATTTTGAATAACGATAATAATAATAATAATGCATATAATAATAAAAATTAAAACATAATGAATAATAAAGATGAAGATAATGTTATTATTATTTGGGATTACAAAAGTAGAATACATATATTACAAAGATAAGAACCAATAAATTTTAAACTAGACAAATTACACGGGTCATCCCTATGGTTTGTTCAAAATTGCACTGGTCGTCCCTACAACTTTTTTTTGATACTGATCATCCCTGTGGTTGCATGATCTTGCACGGATAGTCCCTATCGTTAACGACTATTAGTATGTTCCGTTAAAATCCATCATGTGCACAACATGTGAGGGTATTTGGGTAATTTCTCATAGCCATTTCCATTCAAGTCAATATAATTATGTTATTGACTTATTTCGTTTCTTTTACAAATCCCACACTTTTATCTCAGGCAACAAATTTAATCCCCATCATTTTAACCTTTATTCCACTACCATTAACCACCACTAATAAAACTCATACTGAAACATGAATACAAATTGAAAAGCAAACCAAGAAAATCGAAATCTAAATTTCTAGCTTTTACCAAACGCTAAATCAAATGCCACATTCAATACCCAAATATCAAAATATTTATTCACCTATTTATCTATATTCTAAGAACAAAAAGTGCTGTAACTTTTCTGGCTATATACGAAATTATATTCCGACCTCGAACTTCGATTTTAGCAACCCCAAAATTCGATTCCGGCTACAAAATTCAACTTACAGATCAAGATCTCCAATTCCATCAACCTCGTTTTAAACCGCTGCAGATCTGATTTATATCCCGTACCAGAAACCAAGTTTGTTCTTTTCGTTTGCTGTCGCGGTCTCGATTTATGGTTTTGAACGATCTTTAAGTGTAATCCAACCACCAAATGTTCAAGAAAGGAGATTCAACGGGGAGAGAGAGAGATCCGAAAATTGCGTCGACGGTGGTGGTCAACGAGGTGACTGCGGCAGTTCAGCAATACGGTGGTGGTGGTGGTTTAGCATGATGGTGGTTGTTCAGCAAGGTGGGGGTGGTGGCGGTTAAATACGGTGGTGGTGATTTAATGTTCCTTGTTTGGGTTTGTGAGTCAAATAGTAATAAATTTGGTGAATGTAGGTTTTTGTATTTATGACTTTATGTGATTTAATTTGATTTTGGGAAGATTAACAAATGAAGATGAGAGATGAGAGAGATGAGAGAGATGAGTGATTGAGTTTTGTGCAGGATAGATAGGGTATAAACTAAAAAGTGGGTGAATTTAAAATAATTAGATTAAATTAAATGGAAAGGGTATAAGAAATAACTCAAATACCCTCACATGTTGTGCACATGACGGATTTTAACGAAACATACTAACGGTCGTTAGTGATAGGGACTATCCATGCAAGATCATGCAACTACAGGGATGACCAGTGTCAAAAAAAAGTTGTAGGGATGACCAGTGCAATTTTGAACAAACCACAGGGACGACCTGTGTAATTTTGTCTTTAAACTATAATTTTCTTTAAAGAAGTTGAGATCCACGACATAATCATCATCAATCTTATTGACGCACCACCAACGGTCGATCGGGTTTTCACCCTGTCGTTGGACCGTCCGTCAGCGGCGGCGTCAGTGGAGTTGTTTTTAAAATTTGTTTTATGCTGGGCCTAAGTATACTAAAGCTATGGATAAGTATAGCGATAGGTATGACCTAGGGTCGTTCTTCAAACTACAACGGGCATGGGATCTAGGACTTTAGTTATCTACGAGAATTTAGCTAGGGTTTAAAAGAGGTTTTGGTTTGTTTTGGTTTTAACTAACTACTAATTATTTAAAATTAAACTAAATTAAAGTAAAGTGGAGTGGAGGTGGCAACGAGAACTTATAGGTGAAGCGAGTGTTTACTATGATAATTACTCATGCTATTTAGGGGTAGTTAATGAGATAAAGCCTTAGTTAAGATGACATTAATATTTCCTAATGAGCCATAACTACTAGCCTATTATCTATCTAACGTAGAGTTGTCCGCAATCAGATAAATAATATGTCACATGGATAACAGTTATGGAATGTAAACTACACCGGAAGTTGTCCCAAATGTAGCAACCAATTTAACCAACAACCATCCTCGAGTCTTGTCCCCCAATCTCGGACATTTGAGATATCCGAATCATGGCATGAATTGTTGAATAAACAAAAACATGAACAGGGGTTTCCTACCGGGACAAGTTGGGATGGTCTGGTCTAACGGCTGATTAAATTGTTCATCATTATTCCATATAAATCATTTTAACTATTCTATGCATGTTAAACTGGCATATGCAATTGATAAATATTCAAAAACCTAATCATGTAACTAATCAGCATAACAGATACTAGCATGCAAACCCTAAGCAACAATCAAACAAGAACATGCAGAAAGGCAGCATAGCAGGGATCAATTTATGCAGAGTGACGGGGTACATGATTAAGTCACAAGTGTCCCGAAAGTTCTCTCTAAGACACTTGTTGAATGGCCTAAATCTAATCTATCTCTAATCCTACGCTCCGTGTCTCCCTCCGGTACTATTTCAACCAGGAGAACACCGGCCATGTCGAGTTCAACGATCATCAGACACAGAATAATTAGTGGCATACAACTAGCAATTGGCCAAGCCTAGAAGGATGTCACTAACCACAACATAAGTTGGATAGATAAACATTTGAGATTCAATTCATAGATTCAAACATAATTCAACCGCATACAGACAGAGTAACAACATGATTTAAGTATAACTACCTTAGCATGGCAACTATCATAGCAAACACAGATTTGTCTAGCTAAGCATGGCAATAATCCTAGCAAATAATTCTAAACAAGTATAGCAACAGCACAACATTATTTAAAATAACAAGATAGAGATTATAATAGAACCTGACAAAGCTTTATTACAAATCGTGCGACACCGCAGTCTCGGAGCACCTCCGTACAATTAAGCTACTAATCTACTAGCTTAACTAATCTAATTAACTAACTAACTAATTTAGAGAGAGAGTAGTGAGAGAAAGTGTGTGTAGAAGTGTGTTGTGAGGTGTGAGATGTTAGGTGTGTTGAAATGATGAAATGAGGCTTGTATTTATAGAGATCGCACAACCGTATCCGTAGACCGTATCCAAACCTCCAAACGCACAACCGTATCGCAAAGGCGAATAAAAATCACATTTTTATCACCCAAACGCACGATACGGCTGAGCTGGACCGTATACGGCTGAACTGGACCGTATACGGCTGTGCATAGGGTGAATACGGCTGAACTGGGCCGTATACGGCTGAGCACAGACCGTATACGGCCTGCACAGACCGTATACGGTCTAATTCCAGCCGTATACGGCCTGGACCAGCCGTATACGGCCTGGTTCAGCCGTATGCTGGTTCCTCGGTTCTTCGTTTCTTCGTTCGGGCGTAACTTCTTCGTCGTTTATCCGTTTTGAGCGTTCTTTATATCCACGCGTTCGTATTTTCCTAACGAAGAAAATGACATAAGTTAGAGGTCATAATTCTTTGTGTAGATCAAAAAGTGCTAGAACGAGTGAACGAGAATGCTCATGATCATATTCGTTAGATTTATCGTGTTTTTCGACCATTTTAGATGACTTTTGAAACATTATCTATATTTTGGCCCATGTGACGAGTTTTAATGATAAAGTATCTATTTTGATTAGTTTCGTCAAATATTGGGCTAAAAAGCAGTCTTGGCTTAGCGTCTTGCTTTTTGAAGAGATACTTCAAGGCTGAGTGATCTGTATAGACAATAGTTTTGGACAATATTAAATAAGAACGAAATTTATCAAAAGTGAATACTACCGCAAGAAGCTTTTTCTCTGTCGTGGTGTAATTCTCTTGTGCATCAGTGAGTGTCTTGCTGGCGTAGTAGATTGGCTGAAACTGCTTCTCCTTCCTTTGTCCTAAGACAGCTCCAACAGCGAAGTCACTAGCATCGCACATGATTTCAAACGGAAGACTCCAATCGGGGGCGACCATGATCGGTGCATGTGTGAGCTGATCCTTTAAAATGTTGAAAGCTTTAAGACAGTCATCTGAAAAGACAAACGGAGTATCCTTCTCGAGAAGGTGCGTCATAGGTCGAGAGATCTTAGAGAAATCCTTGATAAAGCGACGGTAGAATTCGGCGTGACCTAGAAAACTGCGAATGGCTTTAACAGAAGTAGGTGGCGGAAGTTTGGCAATAGTCTCAACTTTGGCTTTGTCAACTTCGATTCCAGATTTTGATATTCGATGTCCTAAAACTATTCCTTCTTTCACCATAAAGTGGCACTTTTCCCAGTTTAAGACAAGATTTGATTCTTCGCATCGGGTTAGCATCCTTTCAAGGTTGGAAAGACAGGATGGGAAGGAATCCCCGAAGACTGAGAAGTCGTCCATGAATACCTCCATACACTGCTCAATCATGTCATGGAATATTGCCACCATACACCTTTGGAATGTTGCAGGTGCATTGCATAAACCGAATGGCATGCGACGGTAGGCAAATGTACCATATGGGCATGTGAATGTCGTCTTTTCCTGGTCCTTTGGATCGAGAGGAATTTGAAAATAGCCGGAAAAACCATCGAGGAAGCAGTAATATTCATTCCCTGATAATCTTTCCAACATCTGATCGATGAACGGCAGAGGGAAGTGATCTTTCCGGCTGGCTTCATTTAATTTCCGGTAGTCGATAGACACCCTCCAACCGGTGACGGTTCGTGTAGGAATCAATTCATTATTTTCGTTAGTGATAACCGTCATTCCTCCTTTCTTTGGGACAACCTGAACTGGGCTTACCCATGGGGAATCTGAGATAGGATAGATCAAACCAGCATCCAAGAGTTTGATAACCTCTTTCTTGACCACGTCTTGAATCTTTGGGTTTACTCTCCTCTGTCTCTGTATAGAAGGTTTGAAGTCGTTTTCCATGAGTATCTTGTGCGTGAAGAAATTTGGACTGATCCCTTGTATATCAGAAATCTTCCATGCAATCGCCTTCTTATGTGACTTCAAAACCTGGATAAGTCTCGCTTTCTCTTTTGGTGAAAGACCTTTGGCAATTATGACGGGTAGGTGTGAGGTTCCTTCGAGAAAAGCATATTCCAAGTGAGAGGGTAATTCCTTCAGCTCCAATTCTGGTGGTTCTTCAATAGAGGGTTTCATTCGAGCGATCTCGTCTCTTTGTAACTCGTCATACTCCTTTTGGAACTCTAATTCTTCTGGAGATGAGTCGGCTGTAGTGGCTGATGCTATTTCTACTAGTTCTATCTCATTGGAAAGCGCGTTCTTGGTGATTTCTGCATTTACTTTTGCACAACCTTCAGATAGTTGTGGCAAGGTACCGGAATCCATCTCCTCGAAAGATTTGAGAATTTCAGCTACAGACGGAGACGATTCGGGTATCGGAAAAAACTGATTTCTTCTTAAAAGTGGGATAGGGATGCCTTCGCCTAAAGGAACAACAACAACAGAGTTGTTCGTGGAAGAGTAGTTAGGCGGTGCTAAAGGATTCTTCATTTCAGTTAAGGGAATAGCAGCTCTCCGAAAAGTGCTGATTTGTCAGAGATAGCCGAGCAGAGTCCGATGTTGTTCGGGCAAAGTCTTCTTTTGGTGATGACAGTGTTGGAGAAAGGTTCGAGACTGCTGACTGCTAGAATCTCCTCCAAATGCTCGTCATATATTTCCTGCATGGCATCCACAAGACCAAGATCTTCTCCCATAGGGTGCTTCATCAACTTATCGACATTAAAGGTGACTTCCTCCGCTCCGACCCACAGTTTTAAAGATTTTTCGTTTACATCTATCACCGCCTTGGCAGTGTTTAGGAAAGGTCTACCAAGGATGAGGGGAACGTGGGCATCTTCCTCAATATCCATAATGACAAAGTCAACTGGGAAGATAAATTTACCGACTCGGACCATTATATCTTCAGCAATTCCTCGAGGGAGTTTAACTGATCTATCAGCTAATTGGATGGTCATTTGAGTTGGTAGCAGTTCACCTAATCCTAGTTTCTTATAGAGAGAGTAAGGCATAAGATTGACACTAGCTCCTAGGTCAGCTAAGGCGTTACTAACTTGGATGTTTTGAAGAAAACAGGGAATAGTGAAACAGCCAGTATCTCCTAGTTTGGGTGGAAGGCCATGTAACATGATTGTTGAGCATTCAGCATCTAAGGGTAAACTAACTATTTGTCTTAATTTTTCCTTATTTGAAATGAGTTCTTTAAAAAACTTAGCACAACTAGGCATCTCTACTAAAGCGTCTAATAGTCTAACGTTTAAGTGCAGGCTTTTAAACATTTCTAGATATTTCCCAAATTGTGCTTCCTGTTTCTCTTTCTTAAGCCTACCAGGGAAGGGTATCCTAGTTCGTGGAATGATTTCTGGGGCTTTAGGTGATACTGGATCTGGTGCAGTGACAGGGGTGTCACTAGGCACTGGATCAGTGGTCGGTTCAGAGATAGGAGGTTGATTTGAAGAATTATCTGAAGACTTCTCATTTCTGGTTTCTTTACCTCCTCTAGTGATGACCATGATTCCTCCTTGGTTCTCAACTTTTAAAAACAGTTGTTTAAGACTGACTTCCAGGTTTTCGATGAAATCTTCTGATATTTTAAGTAAAGCATCAATTTTATCTTGAAAATCTATTACTTGTTTGTTTATGTTCATTTGATCAACCATGAAATTAGTCAAAGTTTCATTATAGTTTTGTTGAGAATTTATGGTGGAATCTGACATATTAGAGGATAAAGGTTGCAGAAACTGAGTATGTGGGTTATTGTTTGGCCGCTGAATGAAAGATTTAGAATGAAAGTTCGATTCAGGGTTTTTAACAGTAGTGACAAGAATTTCTTCCGTACCTTTACAAGGTTGAGGTGTAGAAGATTGAAGATCCTTGAAGACTCTTGAGAGATTGTCCACTTGAGCTTGCAGAGCTTCAAAGGATAGGCTTGAAGTACTAGTTACTTCCTTAGTCGATTCGCCAAACTCCCAGTCATGTTGATGCATTGCTATCGTCTCAACTAGCTCCCAGGCTTCTTCAGAAGTATGTGACATGAAATTTCCTTGAGAAGCAGTATCGAGGGTTGACTTGTGCTGAGGAGTCAGACCATTGTAGAATATGCAGATTAGGTTCGTCTTACCCATTTGATGATTCGGACATCTGTTAAGCATCTTCTTAAATCGTTCCTATGCTAGATAGAATGACTCATTGGTTTCCTGTCGGAAACTAACGATATCATCCTTGAGCTTGGTTTGCTTGGAAAGAGGGAAAAACTTAGCCATAAACTTAGTAGCCAACTCTTCCCAAGTATGAATCGAATTTGGTTCGAGTTCATCAAACCAGGTTCGAGCACGCGAAGATAAAGAATAGGGAAAAAGACATAGTCGGGAGAGTTCTCTTGAAATCCCCGATTGCTCATAGGCTGAGCTGGACCGTATACGGCTGAATTGGACCGTATACGGCTGTGCATAGGGTGAATACGGCTGAACTGGGCCATATACGGCTGAGCACAGACCGTATACGGCCTGCATAGACCGTATACGGTCTAGTTCCAGCCGTATACGGCCTGGACCAGCCGTATACGGCCTGGTTCAGCCGTATGCTGGTTCCTCGGTTCTTCATTTCTTCGTTCGGGCGTAACTTCTTCGTCGTTTATCCGTTTTGAGCGTTCTTTATATCCATGCGTTCGTATTTTCCTAACGAAGAAAATGACATAAGTTAGAGGTCATAATTCTTTGTGTAGCTCAAAAAGTGCTAGAACGAGTGAACGAGAATGCTCATGATCGTATTCGTTAGATTTATCGTGTTTTTCGACCATTTTAGATGACTTTTGAAACATTGTCTATATTTTGGCCCATGTGACGAGTTTTAATGATAAAGTATCTATTTTGATTAGTTTCGTCAAATATTGGGCTAAAAAGGTGAGATTAATGCACGCAAAAACATGACTTTTTGCGTGTTATCACTTATGTTCAAATGAGCAAAATTATTTAGTTAGTATATTAACTATAACAATTTTTCTTCATAAGATCTATTGTTTAGCTTAATGTATATTATTTAAGGAACTATTATTTAAATTCATAAAATATCATAAAGTTGTATGACTATATGGATGACCAACAAAATTGTTTAGTTAGTATATCAGCTATCACAATATTTCTTCATAAGGTCTATTTTTTAGCTTAATATATATTATATAAGGAACTATTAGTTGAATTCATAAAATATTTTAGTTACAACTTTAACGCATTCATCATATTACGGTTGTATGACTATATGGATGACCAGTTCTTAGTTTCATGATGTTGATAAAAATTCATATAAATTAATCTATATGGATAAAAATATTTCAAATACGTTTGGTTTATTTATATATTACCACAATACCACTTAAAACGTCATGATATTTAAACAATAAGGACTAAAAAAATATGAAAGTACTAAAAGTTCCAATTTCAATATTTGTGGTTAAACATTTATAAATTTAAAAAAGATGTAGAAATAATAAGGAATAAAAATAATAATGAAGTACTGAAAATGCCAATTTTAATAGTTGTGGGGGACATATTTTAAAAATTGTAAAAAGGTGTATGAAATAATTTTAACCGTATAATCTTTATGAATGGAATCAATCTAAGGTCCAGATTGCTCCATGGTATTCTGTTTTATATATATATAAAGATAGTAAACCGGTTCAACGGTTGAACCAACAGTTGGACTAGTTGGACCGAAGCAGGGTCTACATCCGATTCAATTTAAAAACTGGTTTTCAAACATTACTATTATTTGAGATCATAATTCTACATGACTTACCTTATATAAGAAAATTTAATTATGGAATGTCAAGTTGTGAAAAGAGAATCTTAATATTGTTTCAACACTTAGAATTAATTGGGTAGTTTAGTAATTTTAATCTTTTAAGAGCTTTAATAAGTTTCAACAATTGACATGTTTTATATATTTGTACAGAAATTTTCTTTTGAGAGCATTAAGATTTAAAAATGGAGATATTTTATATATTAGTAAAGATAAAAATTATAATATTTGCTTCACAAAATAGTAGTAGTATATAGGGGTATCAATTTGGGTCGGGTCGAGTTAACCCATTCGGGATATCAGGTTGACGGATCAGAAGTAGTTGACCCAGACCCGACCTGATTTTCTAATCGGGTTGAGTATTTCAACCCAACTCAACCCTGACCCAACCGAGTTGACCCAATTTTTTAACGAGATCAACATATTTTCGGGTAATTTTATGTTAATGGATCAATTTCGGGTTAAATATGTTACATGTGTCACTCTCTAAATTTATAATTCGTCATTAATAAAGATAAAAGTGTCTATTAAATCCCCAAACAATCATATTAGCTAGCATGTTCATCAAAATCTAGTAAAAAAAACACTTGATTCATTAAATTAAAATAAAATTTTAAAATTTTAACCACATTTTTAATTTATTATTGTCGGTTTCATGTGGGATTTCGGGTTGTCAGAAATTGCCAACCCTAATATGGTTTATAGACAAAAAGAAGTTCAAATGTTTTATTTAAAAACAAAAGTATAAATATTTTATAATTTTAAATTATAATTTTTTTATTTTCGGGTCATCGGGTTGACCTGATGACCCATCAGGTTACCCGAACCCGAGCTGAAAAAAACCAGGTTATCGGGTTTCGGGTTAGTGGGTCAACGTGTCAAAAAATCATGACCCAACCCGCTTAAATTCGAGTCGGTTTCGGGTCATGTTTCGGGCCGTGAATTGCCGGCCCTAGTAGTATATATCATGCTACTATATTATATTATATTATATTATATAGTTAAGGTTAATTAATGACCGCAACCAAGTGTGATCTCTAAACCTTGTTTTTAACAAATTGATGTTAAAAAATTAAAAATAAATAAAAAATCTTAAAATTTTGCACGTTAATAACCTTACATATTACAAATATGAAATACGTAAGGTTATTAAAAAAAATTGTTTACAAGTACTAGGAAGAAGGGATGAACATTCCATTTTCCTTAGTATATTTATTACAAGGTAAATACCTCGTGCGGTGCACAGGTTCTTAAATTGTCGCCGATACAAAAATAATTAGATGCGTAACGAAAATATTTTTGGTTAACATTAATCTTCTTAGCATATTTACATAGATATGCATAAAAAAAATGTTCCATAAAGTATAAGCATCACGTGACAATTGGTGCAATATTATCTTTGTTAGCATAAGCGTCACATGACAATTAATGCCATCAAGCCAATAAGTTAGCAACAACCCGCAAATCTAGGTTCAATAAGAATTCTTGAACTATATATGTAATTGAGATATCAAAATTATGCAAAAGTAAAGTGGTAGATTAATGAACATAATGGTGAATCTTTTATTGATTCACAGATGGTTCCCTAAGGTACATGTAGAGGTGGAAAAATGGACAAGTTAGGCGATGGGGTAAAATTCAATAAACTGGAGGTGTGATTCATCTTACCATTGACATGTTTGTACGTAACTCGAGTTATAGTCAAACAGACGATATGCATAAGAGATGTGTTTATACTAATTAACGAGGAGGAAGTGTTAACACAAACTAAATTTCAAAGATGAATAAAATTTAATATCTAAGAATTAAAACAAAAGATCACATTAACTTGTTACCCATTAAACCGCTCAATGTTGGTTCAATTCAACAAGCAATTCCATCTCATGGATTTAATGATCAATAGCCTTTAAATTTCAAGCGGCCCTGCTGGCCAACAATTATGTTTTTTTTTTTCATTCGGATGAAAGCAGAGCAATAACTTATCATAAGGTTATAGCAAAGTTAACGCGTGCATCTAAATTTAAAAAAAAAAAAAATTATCTACTTTCAAGATTCAAATTTTTTATCTAATATGAATCCTTTTACGAATCTATTTTTTAGCGTCCATATAAACATTGCATCTCCTTTGCTCCGTATCCAAGTGTACATACTTTCAAGAAATAAATACCAAAGTATCTATATCTAATGTGAATCCTTTTACGAATCTACTCCGTATTTTTTAGCGTCAAAAGGATATCACTCTCTACGTCTTATTACAAATGTCTATATTGATATTTTGGATCGTTTCAAATAAGTGTCCACTTTCATGTTACAACTAATCAAAAGAAATTTGAGTGGGTAGAGATGTTATTTGATCGGTGAAGTTTGTAGTTCGTGGGAATTTTTAAAAATGTGTGCATAGTCAAAGTGGACACTTTAACTGGGACGGATGGAGTAATATATTATATTTATAAATCATAATCTCATCCTAAATATAGGTATTGTTGCGAAGGAATATACTTATATGTAACCAAAACTCTATATAGTGTATTTAACTTCATTTTGTGCTATTATATGTTTTCAATTTTCAAATAATTGTATTGTATCTATTTAATGATCCTTTTGCTAACATACAAGTTACCACATCACCTAGATCGGTGAAGGTGCCATCTAATATGTATACAAGTTACCACATCACCAAAAGTAGTACATGCTACATACAATAGCATTATCTGAAAGTTAACTTGATATACAAAATACACCAAAATAAAGTTCGGTATACACTATAAACCTAGGCTATTGGTAATTGCATTTGCATTTACATACACCCAAATATATAATATATAAAATACATAGTATAAGAAGCAGAATGATGATTGATTAAAACTTTGACATATATTTTACCAATATACTAAATTTCAGATCCGTATATTTAGTTATTTACACGGTGTGTTATTTAATTAATTAAAATAAATGTTCTAGTTTTTAACATTAATCAATAATTGATCAGTTGAATCTTATTTTAATTGCCTATGATGTTAAAATAATCAAACGAGTCCAACGCCCAGATCCCTTCCCCGGTAACTACTTTAACGGTTGGTTGTTTTATATATATATATATATATATATATATATATATATATATGGTGTATGTTCATGAAATTTTTGGATTTGCATTCTTTTGAACATTTTGCTATGATGGTCGTACTTTACAGTTTAAAAATTTTGTAATTTACCATTTCATATCACAACATTTTTGATAGCGTGTAAATGGCAAAATGAATGGATCAGGTCGGGTTACGCGTCTAGATGTGTTTGGATCAAAATGTGTCCAGGTCTAGATGGGTCCTTTGGGAGGATGAGTCTAAATGGGTCTCGATTTGGTTCAACTTATCGGGTTTCCACTAAACCTTTTTTTTATCTGAGTGAAAAATGAAATGAGGTGAAAATTACACGTTGACCGTAGTGGACTAAATAAAACCAATATGATTATGAGAACTCAATGTAAGTTCGCTTGCTTCGAAATAGGAAATAGTAATGGGAAAGGGAATGAGTATTCCTTAGTATTATCTATGCCATTTATGTTGCTTAGTTCATACCATTACAAGCAGGGGTGACAAACTGGGTCGGCTCAAGTTAACTGGTCCAAAGTACAACACCTGAATTCAACATGATTTGTTAAACGGGTTGCGGGTCAAACTTACTTAACCCGTTCATAATCTTTATTACCCGTTTAGGAAACGGGTTAATGAGTTGACATGTAGGTTTCAAGTGAAATGAGTAATATATGATGATTGCTTTTGGGTTGGTGGGTCGAACCGTTAACCCGAATCTTGACTAGAGTCTGGCCTGAAAAACTAAACGGGTCAAACGAGTTAATGGATTGACATGATAGTTTGCGGTAAAACGGGTCAAATTTACATTTGATGAGCTGACCCGTTAACCTAAAACTTGACCCAAGTTTGACCCAAAAATTCAAACGGTTGGAGTGTTAACGCTTAGCGGGTTGATGGGTCAAGATAAATATATAAATGTTATATGTTATGATGATATATTATAAGTAATGATATTCATTACCCCTGATTTGGTGGGGTATAGATGATTACATACTAATGGGTAATGAATAATTGCATTATATGTAACCAAGCATTATTATTTATTCCATTTCTTATTTTCCACCTCTTAATACATCGAACCAAGCACCCTAAATTATATATCTATTTAGTTATCTATTTTTCCTTTAAACTCATCATATAATCATCCATTAGCCCATAACCCGTGAATTCGCGGGCTAATACATGAACTTAATACACAATTTATATGACATTTCTATTTAATTAGGTAATATTTAAGTTGACGTAGTTGTGCGATTGAATAATGTGTTGAATGAAATGGGAAAATATAAGTTTATCAAATATGATGAAATCATAATCATAGTAATCCGAACATGTATATTTTAGTTAATAATACTTACTTAATACGAAATTTATATGATATTTCTATTTAATTAGGTAATATTTAAGTTGACGTAGTCGTGCGGTTGACATTGGATAATGTGTTGAATGAAATGAGAGAATACAAGTTTATCAAATATGATGAAATCATAATCATAGTAATCCAAACATGTATTTTTTAGTTAATAATACATGCATATTGTAGATGTTCGGATAATAAAATACTATATAGGTGTTACATACTTTGGCTATATATTTTAAAAATGTCTAAGAATTATATTGATATATGTGGTTGTTTTCATTGCAATAAATGATTGTTAATACATACATGTTCAAATCTACGTTAGAATTGGGAAAATGAGAAAATTGGTGGTGATAGATGGTGTTAGAAACGCTTATTATTTTCGTGTATTTTTTTTTTGTTGATGCATGTTCATATTGGAGATCTTGAAACGCATATCAACTTGGTGTATTTTTGTTTATAAGGTTAAATATGTGAAAGATACTGTAACATCCTCGACTTGGGCCTAGTAGAATTACGGTATTTTATCCTTTATTTATTTCGTTATTTAAATTGTATTTACGAATACTTGACATTATTTAGATAATTTAAATTAATAGGTCAAATGGTCAAACGACTTATTGTGATAAATAAATTATTACTCGTTTTAAATAAATTTAGATGACAGTATAATAAAATGTATTTTCTCACATATGATTTTAGATTCCAGACAATAGGTTTAGAAGGGGACTAAAATACACTGAATTATACTTGGGTTAAGTGTGTATGTCGACCTCATTTTCTTCATGCTCTGAATTGTACCTAAGAACACTCACATTCAAAAATCAAAGAAAGAAATCAAAGAGTAAGCATCTAGCAACTTGTAGCTGTGATTTAGATTCTACATTGTCATCATCTTCCTCTTGTTAGCATTTCCATTGTAAGTATAATTCTCCATTTTTATGTATATTGTTAAATTAGTAGAAATTAGGTTGAATCTATGATGCATGTGTAGAAATTGGTGTTAGATGTTGTTGTTTATTGTTATACCATGTTTATTGATGATACTTAAGGTGAATTATTGAGTGAATTCGTATTTAGTATCTGTATTTTTGGGTTTTGAGTTCGGACTAAAAGTTGCAGGAACAAAATTGGGTTTCTGAGTTTTTGTTCATAGCCGATCGGCTAAGGCTGGCTAGCCGATCGGGTATGTATGGCTAACCGATCGGGTAAAGTTAGCTGAACGGCTATTTTAGTTCAAAATGTAAACAGCAACTCGTGTCTGAACTCAATGTTTTTAGTATGCTTAGATCAGCCGATCGGTTGGTCTTGAGCCGATCGAGTACATTGATTTAGCCGATCGGCTAGGGTCTCATAGCCGATCGGGTATGGGACCAAATCAGATTAGTTTGTTTGTGTTGTACTTTTGTATATATAAGTATATATGTGTGTATATGCATATATGTATGTTATGCTAAGTAAAACTTAATATGTAAAAGTGAATGTTAATTTTGGGATATAATCATTATGTGATCCTTGAGATAGGCTACATTGTTGAGTTTCTAACTTATTACTCGTTTATATTTCCAGATAATCCGAAGACTCAATTATATAAGACTTTTGAGTGGAGACTGCGATTGTAAGGGTGAGTGGATCTATGACTTATGATCTAAGTTAGTTGTAACAATCTGGTTACAGCGGGTAAATGTAGTTTTACCATTTTTATTACATATTGTCATGATTATTATGATTTATGTGATTTATTCAGAGGTCAATTGCGATTGGGTTGAGATACTATTACTATGACAACATTAGTGTTTTGTACATGTGTTGTTTATTGAAATGATGTTGTATGAAGTAATAGTACCCAACTATCGGTTAGATCACTGAATTGGCCTTCAGTGGTTGCTAGTGTTGCTTTGGGGCCACCGCGGCAGTAGGGTTCCTCAAGGACCACCGATCCTCTTGACACTAGTTGTTTATAATGCTTAGTTGTAAACAATTGTTAATCTAAGTTAGGTTGATAGTTATTGATCTATTCACTTAGCTTTGTGCTAATCCCTCCTCCTAACTTCTTGCAGGTTATCTTTTGTATGTGGGTTGGCAAGAGTTTGGGAAAAGAATGTTTGACACCGCTTACTTTGTTTTGGTCAATCATGTTCATAGTTTATCATCATGTTGGATTTAATAATACTAAGGCGTAATATTTAAATGTTTGTGTTAAGTTAAGTGTTTGAATAATATTATGTGGTTTGTACTTTTGTTTTAAATGGTAAACCATGTTGTGATTATTAATTATTGCTTCCGTTATGTTTTTTAAAAAAATAGCCTTAGAATTTGGTGTGTGTTATAGATACATTGAATCTAAATAATTGGGTATAAAAATGGTGATTGGAAAGAAGTAGGGAAGAAGGAAGGCTGGAGAAGAATACGGATGAAAAGTTGTTGCTTATCCTTTGTACTCTGTACTTCAATTAATTTGACGTTTTATTAACTCTGTCCAATTTTATTATTCTTCTAAATATCCACAAGCGAAATCTTTTTCAAAAGGTTAAGCTTTTCATCCTCTTTATCTTTACCAGATTCCCTAATCCACGATCAGGGATATCAAAACAATTTATGCAATCAAAGTGATCATCTACAGGTGTTAGAAGTCATAAAATTGAAACTAATATCATTAAAAAAAGTTTCAAGATGTTTTGCATTTCAATGAAGAACCAGAAAACCTAATGAACTAAAGAAAAGTGACACTTATAAACAATTAAATGCACGAAGGGCACATCATTTCCTAAAGATAAATGGAGATACAGGAACACGAGCTTGTTCAATTCTTATAACCATTTGAGTGCACATTTCTTCGATAGCCACATATCGTAAGCACAAGCCGCCTTGTATCCAACAACTGAGGTCACATAGCTCAGAAAGTGATTGTGCATCTTTAAAAGCTCTTTGTTGCTGCCTTACAATGGGAATATAGAAGTTCACTTCTATGGCACGTTTAAATCAAGCGCTTTTTTATTAGTATCCTCTTAGTAGCTTCTTAAACCGGTTGTCTTTATAGAGAATAAGCTGCAAAAATACACATACGCAAACATAGAAATGGTCTATTGTTATTATTGTTGTGAAGGGGGTAAATTCAACCTGGCCACTTTAATGGAAATGGTATTATGGATTTATTTGGGTCATATTTAAACGTGTCAAAGAAAGAAATGAATAAACAGAATTAAAAAGGAAATGGGTTGAATGGAGTGTAAACTGTTGGGTTTTCTATTCCCTAACTAGATTAATATGCACAGCGGAATTATAACAAAAATTAATCTAAGGCAATTAGGAAACTAAACCCTAAGGGATCTTAACTTGAATAAATAAAAGCAATAAAATAACCAAGATAAATAGGAAAATACTAACCTTCGAGAAAACCAATTTCTCACGCGTAGACGATCTCGTAGAGCTTCCTTACTTGGAGGCTAGTGCCCAAAACAAAACACCTCTAATGGCTCACACCCAAGAACTAAGAGAAATTCTCAAACTCCTAGGGTCCCGACTCTAAGTCGTGTAAACTCTTACAAGGAGTAAGAATGAGAAAGAGAGAAAGAATTGAAATCTATTCAATTCTGGGATCCTCTTAAAAGCATAAGGGAGGTCCCTATTTATAGGGGAGGAGGAGGCTCAGGGTTTCATCCCCTGGCCGATGTGGGACAGAATCCCAACCGGCGGTTGGACCTTCCAATCGGCGGTTGGATTTGATTCCAGAACCTTCTGCTGGCTCGTTCCACCGTCTCAACCTTATTAGACTCCAGCCGCCGGTTGAACCTCCAGCCACCGGTGAACTAGTTATAACTGAGAAAGCTAAGGTGTTAAGGAGACTTTACACTTTATAATACTCCCTCCGTCCCAAAATAATTGTCCACCGACAAAAAATACGCAGTTTAGTAAAAGCATAATCATTACTGTTTTCTCTTACTTACTTTTTGCAAAATGACAGTTTTACCCTTAATCATTTAATTACTACTTTCTTTAAAGTTTGTAATAATAATTCAAAGTAAGGTTAATATGGTAATTATGACCAAAACATTATTTCTGATTTTTGGAAGTGGACAATTAATTCGGGACGTCTAGAAAAGGAAACATGGACTATATTTTTGAGACGGAGGGAGTATTAATTAAGTATTTGCATTGTGAGAGCAAGTAAATCGACTATTTAAGTCACATACGTTGATTATCAATCTAGTTCTTAATCAAAATGTCTAACACTAGAGGTAAAAGATCTAGATGAACATGTTTCTCTAAATTGAGATAAATCTATCATTACTTGCTTTATTTAATTTAAGTCTTTAATTTTAAACTAGAACCATTTGACTGTTTGTCGTTAAGAGACAAAACCTCCCAATTTTACTTGTTTTTACCTAATTAGCTACAAATTGAAAACAACTACTAAATACGTGAACTGTTCCTGCGAATGATAACCTGGAAACTTATCTTTATTATACCGCTACTTGATTAGGTACACTTGCCTAGTTGTGTAATAGTCTATACTTAATTATTTTTCTTACTTAATTTTATAACTCGGTTTGTTGCACACCGTTAAATGAGACATTTTCACCAATGTTTCTGTCTTTAGAGGTAAAAGAATTAGCAAGTACAGACAGTTATAGGAAGTTGACATTTTTTTACTGGACATCTATGTAGATGTGTAGGAATTCAGTAAAGAAATCATAAATGTTTCACCTGAAGACAATATACGCGCATTTGTTGGAAAGCCTAAGGGTGTATTTGGTCCACGGAATGGTTTTGTGTTCAGCGGAATTGGAATTAGAATGAATTGAAATTCAGTGTGCATTTGGTTGAGCGAATGGAATGGAATTCACTTCGCTGTTTTTGTTTGGTTTGAATGGATTAGTATGTGAATTGCAAAACATGACGAAATCACCCTTTTATTATATGAATATGATTTTAAATAACTGGCCTCCTGCAGCATGAAGCTTTCATATACCTTAGATCAATCGTGAACCATAACCTCATCAAAACAAACCACAAATAAAAATCAATCCATCAAATCAAACAGATAGAACTGAAATTGAAGAAAAACAAAATGCTATACGGATAAAATAATCATAGATATGTGAATGCTGGTGTTAAATTAGAAGAATTAAATTGGTGATGAAATCCTAGGAAGCAGATGATGATAGTAAGGATACATCTATGACGAAGGTGTGACGGTGATTGCAAGGATGGCGGTGGAAATCGGATGGTGGACCGGTGG
This sequence comes from Pseudognaphalium luteoalbum, assembly GCA_963422505.1. Classification (NCBI taxonomy): domain Eukaryota; kingdom Viridiplantae; phylum Streptophyta; class Magnoliopsida; order Asterales; family Asteraceae; genus Pseudognaphalium; species Pseudognaphalium luteoalbum. The sequence continues at coordinate 3,950,994 of OY730198.1, read as the reverse complement.
TCAATCCTCAACAGCAACAATGGGCTTTTAATCTTATAAAAAGTTAATCATCTTTCCTTTTAAAAAGTTAAGGAATATAAATTCCAGCACGTAAGACCATTCACAACCGGCCCGTTTTTTAGCGTTTTGGGGGACGAGAACGTCATGAACGGGCGTTCTCGCCAGGCGTTCATGGGCGTCGTGCAAGGAACGACGGGAAACGAACGGGCGTGGTGGTGGGGCCCACATGCTTTTTTCTTTTTCTTTTCCTTCGGCAGTTTAATTCAAAACAAATAAAACGATTTTGAGTTGCCATTGGATATATTGATAAAAAAATTACGTCTTGTAACGGATTGTAACGTTTTTATTTTAAATACTTTTTATTTTTAGTATTGTAACGTATTTATTTTAAATACTTTTTATTTTTTGAATTGTAACGTTTTTAAATTAAGTACTTTTTTAATTTTAGGATTGTAACGTTTATAAATTAAGTACTTTTTATTTTTAGTAGGGTATTGTATTTTAATTATTGTAGTGTATTGTATTTTAATTATTGTAGTGTATTGTATTGTATTTTAACTAATTGTATTTGTTTGGTTAACTAAATGAAAATTAAATTTTGTTAGTGGCTCCCAGAGAGTAAAAAGGGGTGTTCTGGTGTTACCATTACTAGTGCTGAAAATGGTGTTGCGGTGTTATACTGATGTGACGATTGAAAAGTGGGCGTTTGGGTACGTGTTATTGCACCCTGAGATTTTGCAGAATGGAAAAGATTTTAAAGTTATAATTTCATCTTCTTTTCCAACCAAACACCCTTAGGAATGAAATGTGATATTCCAATTGCACCCTGAGATTTTGAAGAATGGAAAAGAGGAAGACACACCCATATTCGTCTAGTATTATTTACACATTTATTCATGATCATAAATGTAACTTGAACCGACAACCAAATGGTTGGTAAGTTATACATACCACTAGCCCACACAAGTACATAAATACAACAAAGGAGTCAGTTTCTAAAATTAACTAACACAGGCTATGCGCATGAACTTATAAATCTACAAGAATCTTAGAATATAAATACTTACAAGATGAACACTTTAATGCTTATATGAAGTCAAAGAAACACTACAAAACTCGAACCCATTAATCTTCATGTATTGAATACCTTAACACTGAATATTCTTGTAGCTAAGAATTCAAGAGGAATTGTTGTGTTGATAACCTCAAACCCATTAGTTTTATGAAAGTAAGCCGTCTAAATATACGTGTGTTGAATTATAAAGAAAAATTTATCAACTCTGTCTACATGATAGTCACTACGAGCATTTCATTAGAATAAGCAAACACACTACCATTCGGTATCTGATTTTTGGATAGTGCATGCCACTTGTCTATGTACGCCATGGAATTCATATCTAAGTTAGGAAGTTGGCGTTCTTTAAGGATCTTTAGGATCTTTTTGGATCTACCAAGAATCTGAGCGGCAGTCCGGATACTGTCTTGCCTTTTCTCTATTGCGTCATGGTGGCACTTCAAGGTTATGACCCGTGGTAAATTAGTAAAGCAAGCAAATAATATATCTGCAATAAGTCTTGTTACATGCACAAAGATTTCCTTATCTGTTGGCCAATTCTGGTTGGCGTTATAGTGAAGCTGTATGGTTTGGCTGATTCTGTACATTGAATTCGCAGCAATGAACTTATGAAGAGAGTGATTGAGACTTGCATTACTGTAGTTCTTGAACTGTTTCACATTTTGTACAGCTTCATCACCCAACCATTGAAGAATCTCCTTTGATGTTTTCCCTTTACGAGCCTTCTTCTGAAGATCAATTTGTAGCCATGTCCGGTATACTTCTACTTCTATGCCTACACGTCGAGACGCTTTTCTAGAATTCACCAATGATTCACCTACATTACTATGACATTCTTCAACATGTCTTACAAAATAGAGACCTTCAGACATGCCTAAAAGTAACCCTTTGACACGGTCATTTGCTATGCCAGGAAGAGCAATAGCAATGGCTGTTAAGGTCACAACTACTAGGCTCCAAGAATTTTGGGTTACTTCTGAAATCAAAGGTGGGACTCGTTCATCGTCAAACTCTATTACTCCGTTGAATCCTGTAGAGTTTTCAAGAAGTTTCATCAGATTTCTCGGTCTTTGCTTTTCAGACACTCGAAGAAATCTAGTTATAGAGTTGAGTGTACGCCTTAATATTCTCTTCGAAAGCTTTGCGTCATCTTCGATTTGTAAAACATATCTCTTATATTCGTCCATCTCTGCTCTCACATTGATTTCAGAGACACTTGGTTTGAATCTTAACCTTTTCAACAATGACTTGCAGATGTACCAACAAAAGGAAAACAAGATCAATAAAGATCTTGGAATGAGACATATAATATTACACATAACAACAACCATTACCTGAAGTGCTATACAAATATTTAAAATAATGTTTTTGAAAAAGTGGACCACTATTTTGCAATGGCGGCCAGGGATATGTGAACCAACATGGCTTCGTTTCCACAGCCGAAGCATTTGGATCCAATGTTTCTCGACTCTAAATACGTTAAGATGATTCTTGCTCCATGTCTTAGAGATCTTGAAATAACTTATGCTTGTGAAACATCTTAAAATTGGTGCTATACCACCTACGATAATCCCCCCTAATTGCACGATAATAATGAATTTCATTGACCATTCATAATCTGATGTTTCTAACCGAAAGTGCGATAGATCACCAACAATACCCATCATCAAAGATAGTGAGTACAAAACAGGGATTGAGCATAGAACTCCGAAAACAGAAGAAACCTGAGAACAAGCAAGAGCAAATTGAGGGTTACCAGTTTCTGCCATCATCCAATACTTTTTAACATTATGCGTGAATTCCTTGAAGGAGAAATTTATCTCTTGAACATTTGGAGCCAATATGTGCAACTCCTTATATTGGTATTCTAAATTTCTTCTAGATGCCGGAACTGTTAAAGCTGCCGAAAACAGCAATGAAAGGGGAAATATCAACAAAAAAAGTATTACGGGGCTTGCATAAGCCATTAGAGTAACAGTTTGGATCCATACGTTTACATTGATTGTGATTATGAGGATGCCCAATGCTACCATGTTGACTAGAAGTTCTTTGTCATTCATAAGCCCTAACGAAGGGAGAATGTTGGCTAACATTGTAAACAAGAAAACAATGCCGATAACTTTTGCAATGTCACGATTATCATCATCACCGGAAATCTTGGAATTTAACTCAACTGGTAGCTTCATTGCTATCGCGATTAACGTGAGGGAAGCAGCATTGAGAGTGAAATATCTGTTTGGAAACCAAAGTTTCCATCTCCAAAAGCCGTGGAAGGCATCTGCGGCCATTGCAAGAATGCACACTAGAGATGCTATTGCAACATACAAACCCACCCAAGGCATGGCATCCTCTGGAGTTTTTAATGCCATCTTTTTAAAAGAAGAAGTTAATAAATGTGAAGATTAACTTAGTTGAACAAGAGCTACTTGATGCTTATAAGTTTCTAAGGGTTGAAAAAAGGTTGAACTCAATTGCTTGCAAGTTCCATGAAGCACAGAAAGGAGTGACTAAGATTTTTGTAGAAATATTTCCCCGTGTGGTTATAAATTTATAAAAATCCTTGCATAAAGGTTACTTGAATTTTATATCAAAGGACCCTGAAAACGACTTGAAAAGCCTAAAAGATGTCCTATAAATTGTAGATAATATAGTTCATAAATGTGAGTTCATGCTTATAAACTATAGTTCATGCATATATACTACATATTTTAATTTTGTTATTAAATGTACATCGATAGATATATACTTGTATATAGTTTACTCTTGTAATGTGGTAGTGCTATTATATAGTTAAATATGTAATCATATCCAAATAAGTCATTATCACGTAATCACAAATGCAAATAAAAGATACCATGTTACTCACATTGGAATAAAAAAATAAGAATTTGTATCCAACATTGATAATAAAATGAGTATGTTATCCACATTGAGACAAAAATGAAAGTATGTTACCAATGTATAGCTTTTACCAGCTATAAGACTTATGAATTATAGTGCGTGCATATATATATTACATATTTTTATTAAATGTACATCGATGGATATATACTTGTGTATATTGTACTCTTGTAATGTGGTAGTGCTATTATGGAAAGAAAGGATGAAAATTGTCATGCATGTTGCTAATAAAAGTTGTAGCTTTTACAAAATTAAGGTTAGACTTCCCCATAAGATATGTGCTAAGGATGCCCATACTGTTATGGTTGTATAAGATGAATACTGCAATGATTCAAAATTCGATCGAGCTGTGAACTGAATAGAAAACTCCATCGGGTTAATAGACTGATATTTTATGTATACTACTTTGAGAAATTGTTCTTTACTTACTTAATTGACTCTAAATTAGTTACAATTAAATTGCTGAATTAAAGTAAGTTAAGTAAAATAATCCGTGTGTGTATGATTTTTATTGGTTAAGTAACCTACATATCCTTTGTTACTAAGTTTGATAATTCAATTAAACAAAATTAGAGTCCGGTAACTTCACAAAGTATAGTAACTTATAATCTATTAACCTAACTCTATCTCAATTTGGTGAACAGAGATCGGTTAATCATAGTATTATTCTGTGTAAATAAAATTATTTACGATATGTCTTTGAAGGATCATTTTCATTGTTTGACCACCAGATTTTGATAACAGAGTTCATGTTAGAAGATTGAGGACAAGTGATGCATAACCTGTCTTTACATATTTGTCTAGTAGTAGCAGGATGGAGAGATCAACATTTCATTTTCCTTATTTTAACATGTCTTCATGATACTTTTCACCTTTCCTTCTCAAGACCGGCCCTACCGGCCAAGGATTTATTGTTTTAATTTTGATGAAAGCATAATACGCGCATACATAATCTTTGGGTTAATTGTTTCATTATGTATTTAACTTTACCTTTTTTACTATTGTATGCAACCAACTTTCAAACGTTCTATTGTATGCAACCAACTTTCAAAATGTCTATTGTATGTATTGGGTGACCTGCTCAGCAGGTAGCCAGTTTTTCTGTGTTTGCAATCAAATGCCACATAGGATGACAAATCAGCGCCACGTAAGCATGACCGGTGCCACGTCAGCAAACAGGTCACCCGATACATACAATAGACATTTTTGAAAGTTCGATACATACAATAGAACGTTTGAAAGTTGGTTGCATACAATAGTAAAAGAGGTAAAGTTAAATACATAATGAAACAATTAACCCCATAATCTTTAAAGGTTAGTAATGGACCTAATGGTTCAATTCTCAAATTTTTGCATTTTTTCCGTTTTAACCAATCAATTTTTTTTTATGATGATTTAATTCTGAAGGTTTCAAAACTTCGATAGTTTAAGCCTAAAGTTTGATTATACTTCATTAATTTGATGGTTTAACCCTAAAGTTTACCATGTATAATGATTTTGCCCTTTTAACTTTTACTAGTTTAATCATCTAACTTTCAAAACTTTCATGATTTAATCTTTTGAAGGGTTAAACCAATAAGTCAATGCAAACTTAAAGGATTAAATCATCAGGGGGAAAAACTTAAGTGGTTAAACGAAAAAAAAAAAAACTTTACAGATTAAACCATTATTTAGTTAATCTAAATTGAATAATTCATCGATGGTAATAACAATATTACATGTATACACTTTCACTACTACATATTTGGGCCATGGAGACAGGTTTTAAGGGCCTTAGAGACCTGTTTCAAAACAGTTTCCTTATGGGGAAGGTCTTAAAACTAGAGACCGGTTCCAAACAGGTCCCCATGCTGGGGTCAAAAAGACATGTTTTCTTATAAAAAACCGGTTCTAAAGCAATTTTTAGAAAGAAAAAAAAATCTGATTATGCACCTAGAGTATCCAGTTTGTGCTAGTATATAACCTGTTATTCAGCATAATTACACTAGCAACTTTAACCAATATGCAACACAAATCACCACATAAAAAACAATGACCAATACTTGATATAATACTACTATCAAAATGTACATATCCATAAGTTCACAAGGAGAGACAAAGTAATTTCGAGTACAAAACAACCAAAAATAGAAAAGTCAGCAGCATATGAGACGATTTCTAGCACCAAAACATGACCCGATTCACCATTCTCCTTAACTATACGAGTAAGACCTTACATAAGCAATCCCTCACGGCTTTGCCATATAATGAGTTATCCAAACACAAACGATGCTATCCAACTCTTTTGCGCTAAACAATTGTGTAGTATTCCAGGGAATCTATATCAAAAACAAACACAAAATAAATTAACCAAAATAGAGTTTAGTTAGTGAGAATGTTGGTCAGAAAATGGAGATTATTACGACCCATTTCAGCCTTTCTTCTATTGATCCATCTTTTATAAAACAAGTACACAATTGGTCATCACAATAAACATAAGTTCTCAAGCAATTGGTGCATGTGCACTACCACATATATCACACTTTAGTATATATGTCCAATGTTCAATATTTACTAAGTTTGGACTTTTAACTTGCTATATTTTAATTATTAGCTAAAACAACCCACTTCCCTTATCAATCGAGTCATGGGGACTGTGTTTGACCCGCCAAAAAATTTTCATACACAAGTTTAGTGCAATATACACAATATAGTTAACATAGAAGTACTTACTTTTTCATTGAATTGATGCTGCTCAAAAATGATGAACCGATGCATCCATTTCATCAAATAGTATCCTCACTCCCATGTTTGTTTTTGTTGTTGGCACTAAATTATAACAAACAGACATACATTAGAATCCAAAATATAGCTACGGTTGTCACGAGGGCATATGATATACAAGGACCAATGCCCTCTGATAAAATGTAAATCATATAGTTAGTATACACAATTAACATAAAAGTCATATAACAACAGAGATTGTAGTAGCATGTGGATAAATAATTGTACAAAACAGGATATACCTTAGGATTATATTCTGCATTTCGAGCTTGCAGTGCGATTGCCTTCAAGTCTAGCTTGCAATCCAAATTGACAGTAGATACAATGTTCCTAAATGTACAATACACAACCGTTATTCTTCTATGAATCAGTAATAAACACCAATCCAGACCCTACACACCAGTTCTTCTTCTTTGATCTGTTATTCGTTCCATCATACATATAGTTAAAAATGGTCTAATATGTCATCAGGGGCAAACATGTACACACATACACAACTACACATAATCAATTTGATGTCATAAGATATAAGAATTAAACTGAATCTAATATGTCATCAGGGGCAAATAACATTCGCATATAAAATTCTCTAATTAAGGGACAAACTTCAAACAACCTTGTAAGTAAAATAGCTTATTTATTTACATAACAATTATACTGCTCTACTACTCTCTTACTTAAAAGGTTGGCCTGAACAATATCGGGTACCCCTAATTCAATTGATAAGTTTATAAAATTTTTATGTAACCTAAACCCTAACAAAGAATTTAAGAAAATAGCAAAATAATACCATTTAGAGATGGCGCGGCTGTCGAGATGGCCAGAGTTCTAGTAGAGATGGCGCGGTTGGGACTGATTGCAGTGGTGATGGAATGATGGTGACGGACCCGCAGAGCAAGGATGACTTCGGCGGAATAACGATGGATCTCCGATTGTGGTGATGGAGTTCTAGTAGAGATGACGCGATTGGAAGATTTGTTAGAGAACAAATTAGAGGGGTGCCGATTGTGTTGTTTAAAAGACAACAGATGAGTATTAGGTTCGAATATTCGATAGATCGGTGATGATAAGGGAAATGGCGGAGGCTGATGAAGCTTTAGGGTAAGTGTAGCTGCTGGTGGAGTGTAGTTGTGAAAAGTGGTGGGGAGAAATTAGGGTTTTGGTAAAATCTAATGGAGGCAATGGTTTTTAGGTCCAAATTTTTCATCTCCCGCTATGGCGCTATAACAAAAAATGGACTTTAGAAATCTTAAAACGCATGGAGACTGGTTTTATGAACGAAACGCGTTCTTTTAATCAAAGACCGGTTTTTTTTAAAAACGGGTCTCTATGCCACGGGAAAGGGACCGGTTTCTATAAGCAAAACCTCTCTCCAGGTCGTAAGACATGTTTTTTACTAAACAACCGGTTCATAAAATTTTAAAGACAGGTCCACTTCAAAACAGGTGTCTTTAAAGGGTTTCTATTCTCAATTATGTAGCAGTGTTTCAAGAAAAAGTTCAAATTCAAAGTATCTTTTTCTAATGTGAAAACTCATATTTTGTAACGAACACTATTGACATGGACTTTCTGCTACTTCCTACGAATCCTTTTGATGATCTAATTTTTTTAGACGGTCAAGAAATATCGAAACGATACAACTTCCAAACGAGAGTAGAACATACCCAACTTTAAAGGGGTAAGGACATAAAAATGCAATTAACTATCACCTGACATTCATAGTATATATTCAACTATTTGGGTTTTCATTGTATGTAACAAACTATTTATTTCTTTCCATTGTATGTAATTTCCGGTATTTTTTCACGTGTCATCTATATAAGGTGCCACGTGTTATCCTTATACGTTGACACGTCACCAAGTTGCATACAATGGAAAAAATAAATTGTTTGTTACACACAATGGAAAAACGAATATTTGAGTACACACTATGAATGTTAAGTCATAGTTAATTACATTTTTATGTACTTACCCCAACCTTAAAACTAAGGACAAACAACCCATGAACCAGATACCACAATGTAAAGTTATACTTCCTAGACCCAAAAAACTAATTAGAAAAAAGAGTTAGACGATAAATAATTAAGTTTAATTTCTAAGCCTAATACAACAAGCCTATATTAATTAACCAATGAAATTGTAATACTCCCTCCGTCCTAGTTTTATTGTTCATTTTTGACTTTTAGAGTCTTTATTTGACAACTTTGATCATGAATATTTTTGTTTGTATTATATAATACTTGATGCAAATTATATCAATGAAAATACATTCAAAACCCAATCCATTTATATATTTTGCATCAAATTTTATATAACATAAACAAAAATATTGAAGGTCAAAGTTGAAAAAGAAATACTTTAAAAGTCAAAAGTAGACAATAAAACTGGGACAGGGGAAGTATATAACAAAAAATAAGACTACAAACACACTAAAGTGCTATGGTTATCAATAAGGGTGTTCAAATCCGAACGATCCGAAATTTCAGATATCCAATTTTTCGAATTCGGATAGTGTGTTTCAGATAATTCGGATAGTTCGGATATCCGATATCCGAAAAATCTTATCTTTTCAAATTTTATTAATTATACACGGATTATTGTTATTGCATATCGATTAATAATGATATTTTGTGGTCTATTATTTTATATATTTGATACATAAACTCAATAATGTGACATTTTTTAATATTTAAGAATTTATTTTTGTTATTTTTGGATATTCGGATATCCGAAAAATTCGGATATCCAAAATTTTGGATCCGCATTTGGATAGTGAATTCGACAATCTGAAATTTCGGATATCTGAATTTTCGGATATCCGAATTTGAACACCCCTAGTTATCAAGTATATTCAAGAAACATGGGCAATATAAATTTAAGTTGGGTGCAAACTTAAATCCCAGATTAGAAACATAAAGAAATCAAAATATTTATATAAGTTCATGAATTACTTCCTCTATCAGTTAGTTTTTAAAATGGAACCTCATTTGGAATATGTACATAGGTTTCAGACTGGTTGAGAAAAAAAGGTCCTGACAATTTAAATTTTGATTATGTACATACGTCATTATTTGGGATTGTGTATAATGAAGTCGTATATAAGTTAAAGAATTCTAATCCCAATTAAGCACTTATCACTATTATAAAAGTAAGCTATTAAGGCGTCAGAAAAGGCGGTCCTAGATAGAAAACTGCTTACGAAGGTGGGGAGAAACGACAATTGATGATGGTTTTCGCTAGGTAACTAAAGCGGGTAACAAGAACCCGCCTTACGAAGAATAAAAGGTGACGGTTTACGATAACCCACTTTTACATAGCATGAAATGTGGCGGTGTTTTACACGGCCTTTCATGATAATGATAACTCTACCCGACGTAAGCAATAAGGACATTGATGTTAGTCATACAGTTTGACATTTAATTAATTTAATATACATATAATTTTTAATATACATCATTTTTAATCCACCCTAATGAATAAGGACGCGGGTGTGGCATTGTCTCTAGACCCAATTTTTGAACGAGACTCTCTGAAATTAAATTCTTTTCACTTCCGGTGTCGATAATCGCCTCAATCAACTCTTGTTTCACTTCAATTTATAATGTGAACAATTCTTCCTTCTCTAAAGTTGGCCTCTTCTCTCTCGGTTGCATCATTAGTGCCAAGCTTTTGTCTACCTTTTCAACTTGACCAAGCTCAACTGGATCATTCACAATTGTTGCAGCACCCTTATACTTTTCACGACCACCTTTCACCCATTTTTTTTGGAAAGAGTTCAAGATGTGCCTTCCAACACTTCTCTTCAACATGACTTGCAATTTTACAATAATTACAAAATCCATTGTTAGCAATTGTTCAATTTTTCTTAGCATTCTTCTTGAACCGATTTGTATCGGGCACTTGTTCTTTGACACTGTCTTCCATCCTTAGCCCACTATTTTTATTTTTCAATTCGAGGTCCATTGCGATACGACTTGAACTAGAGATATCTCCTAACACATATAGCCATAATTCGTTTTGAATTTGATAATGTAACCCAGCCACATACTTGGTGACGACATCTTCATTGTCAATAGGAATTCCCAACGCCATCTCAAGACGTCGAAATTCCGTGGTGTATTCTTAAACGGACTGCCCTCGTTGCTGTTTAAGATTACGCCATCGTGACCATCTTTCTTGAGCATATCCCATCGGATAATATTCTTGACGCAAGAGACGAGTGAATTTTGCCCATTTAACTTCCACATCAGTCGTAGTCTTCAAATAAGAGTTCCACCACGCCAATGCATGACTTGTTAGTTTTAGCCTTGCAAACGAAAACTTCTCGGTACTTTTAAACCCATAGAGAGTGAAGTAGGTTTCGAGTTAGTCAATCCATGAATCTAGCTTTTCGGCATCCACAGTACCATCAAAATGTTGGAATATCGATCCTAGCTTCGACTTTGAAGGGTCGATTAGAACCACGACTCCGAGACACGATAGTTTCACTTTCTTCATCGTCTTCCGTATCATACTTCGAATCTTCTTCTTCCTATATTGTCTTCTTTAGCGGTGTTTCTCGAGCTTTTGGCTTCTGCTGAATTTGAATCCATGCAAGCACGGACTCAAGTTGAGTTGCTAGTTGATTGACCTTAGCGGAAAGTTCGGTCAATCACGACGTGTTACTTCCTTCCGGTGTCATTGTTGATGGCGTTCGACTTTTGCTTGTTCTTTTTCGATGACTTTTTAACTCGGACAGAGGTTCACCGGAAGCTTTGTAGTCGGAATTTGTTTGCACCACACACACCTAGGAACGATGTTCTGATACCGCTTGATCCGTCACGAGATTATGAACACGAAAAATCTCGAAAGGATGATTTATAACTGATATTAAAATTTTGCGTAAAACAAATCAGAACTAGAATTAATATTGCGGAAGAATAAATAAAGGAACATTGATGTAAGGAATTTTTGCTTTGTATTTCAATTTCCCTCGAAAGTACAAGACTCTTATGCACGTTCATGTTTGACGTAAGATCTTTTTGTTGTAGTTTAGAGGCTGACTTTTTCTCTCTTTCATTTACATATATTTATACCCAAATACAAGTAAATGAAGCTTTCTCAATGTTAAATACCTAGATGCCTATCGGCTCATAAGTTGTTGAGATAAATATGGGACTCATGAGTTGTTGAGATAAGTATGGGATCTTCCCTAGTTGACTAAAGGACTGTTTACTTATTTTTTCATTAAGTTCATTATGGATATAAATGATAGTATGAATATTGAATGACTATATATAATTATCAGTGAATGAATAATCTTGTTTACTTTTTATGTTGAATAAACAGTCTAGATGATTAAAATGACTATTTTACCCCTAATTAAATAATTATTTGTTTTTCAATTTAACAACAAACCATATGTACTTTGTTTATATATAACATATAATAAGATATAATTAAATTGGGTATCATTTTATTTGTTTTGTGAAGATCACGATCGTAGTTACTGGGTTTGGGTGGAGTTTTAATTCATATATATATTTGGCACTAATTCCTCCACTGTATTTATCATCTCCAATTCTTCATCATATCTATACCATTTCCATTAAATAAAAGTAAAAATTCATCGGATGTCATCTGTTCGATCTAAGAGACCACAACACATAGATCCCGACTTTTTTCACAATAAGCACTAAAGTGACAAATGAAAAACACATACCATTGTAGTGGTATCATGATCAGAAAGTAATTAATTACTACAAACAAAAAAGGATGAAATCAAATTAAAAACCCCAGATCTGAATAGTCAAACATAAAATATTAATATGTTGAGAAATGAAAAAAGAGAGAGAGGCAGCGCTGGTTGTGGACGAACGGAGCTAAAGGGACGGTGGTGAACACTTGAGCAATGTTGATGATGGCTCTTTTAATATCTTGGGAAGGAGGAAATAGGAAAGAGATTCATTGAAGTTGAAGATGAATATTTTCACACCTCGCCAAATGGTAATTAGAATCAAATAATATAATAATATGCGGAAGCCTTGTGACGTGGCGGGGCTGCGAACAGTTAAATCCAACTAAACAACGCATACATACTCAGAGCGTATGGTTATCGCACAACTTTATTTATCAAGGATGCCCAGTTTGACAGTTGTTACAAAAATAGTACGACTATGTAAGTCGTATCAGTAATAGTAGAATTTAAAACATTTAGTTTTACAATACATAAGTTTAATACAAGATTTCGTAAGTATGACTGCAGTATTTGCAGTTATACTGAGGAAATCCTTCAAAGCGGTCCCAAAAGTATGTGGCATCCTAAGTAGTCCAGGGTTGTCCATCCTGAATGCATGCGATTACTTACCAAGCTAATTTCCTGAAAAACATAGAGAAAGTCGTCAACATATTGAGTGAATTTACAGGTTTGTATATGTATGTGGTTAGTTAAACTAAGTTTGTATAAATGATTCGTTATTCATTTATAAAAATACAGGTTATGTAGGGTTGTTACCCTTAAAACATATGACTGGTTGTCTACCAGTATAAAATAAGTTGCCGGTATGTTTTCCGGTATTAAACGGTTGTAGGATTCGTTCTTCCTACAAGTATGTAACTGGTTGTTTACCAGTATAAATAAGTTGCCGGTATGTTTTCCGGTGTTTAACAGTTGTAGGATTCGTTCTTCCTAAAAGTATGTAACTGGTTGTTTACCAGTATAAATAAGTTGCCGGTATGTTTTCCGGTGTTTAACAGTTGTAGGATTCGTTCTTCCTAAAAGTATGTGGGAATTTGCTTAGACTATGATCCCCTGAAAGGTGAGCTAAACCTCGCAGGTTAAAGTAACGTGACCTAACCCTATAACCAAACCACAACCAAAACTTATGTTGTTTGCCTGAACGGACATTTAAGTATACGCTCCACCGTAGGAGGGTCGTCACGGCAATAGTACTATCCGTATACTCAGTGGCTAGAGTCACCTAGCTAATGGTTACAGTAGCATGTCATGAGGTCTTTTCATGCACACATTCCAAGTCTAGGTCCGTACTAGGATACTTTGTCTAATTCCCAAAACAGTTGTGGAAATGTTATTCCATAAACAAACAATTTGTATAAAAGCAAATAAGCATTTATAGTTTGATTGCATGTGTTGGCATGCAATTTCTATGTTTAACACCCCTGTGTTTAAAAGTAGAAAACATTTAAAAATAGGGGCTGTAAACTCACTGTGGTTTGCTCGGTATGAATGCTAGCAGCCGACAGATAAACGCCCAAGGTATGTTAACCTATGTACAATAAATGTATTAACATAAGTACGTTTGATTTGTTTAATCAACTTATGTTAACGGTTTATTGGTTTGAAGAAATTGTTGATTTCTTAATAATGTTAGTCGTTGAATTTGTTGGTGACATTGTGTTGAAATATTATTTCGTCTCCATTGTTCATATATTTGTTCTATATATGTAAGCATAGGTAAATATACTTATTGTATGAAATTGGGCGTCACTTCGATGAAGTGTCGCTAGATAGTGACGGGTCACTTGTCACTTATGATCAATGACGCTAGTATTTGGGTTTCCATGTTCAAGGCGTCACTTAGATCTGATCAGTTTTGATCAAACTACAATTTGTACAAAAGTCAATGAAAGTTAACTCACTGGTCAAAGTTGGTCAAAGTTGCTGGTCAAAGCTGGTCAAATCGCTGGTCAAGTTGGTCAACTCGCTGGTCAAGGTTGCTGGTCAACTCGCTGGTTAAAGCTGGTCAACTCGCTGGTCAAGTTGCTGATCAAAGCTGGTCAACTTGCTTGTCAAGTTGCTGGTCGACTCGCTGGTCAAGTAGCTGGTCAAAGCTGGTCAACTTGCTGGTCGACTCGCTGGTCAAGTAGCTGATCAAAGCTGGTCAACTCGCTGGTCAAGGTTGCTTGTCAAGTTGCTGGTCGACTCGCTGGTCAAGGTTGCTGAAGGGGTCACTGACTTAAGGGGTCAGTGACTTAAGTGGTTGGTCGCTGAAGGTGTCAGTGACTTAAGGGGTCAGTGGCATAAGAGGTCAGTGACTTAAGTGGTTGGTCGCTGAAGGGTCAGCGACTAAAAGTTGTATCATGAAAGGGTCAGTGACTTAAGAGTTCAGTGACTAAAGTGGTCAGCGACTCATAGGGTCAGCGACAAATTTTAAATAAATTCGAAGTGTGGTCTGATTTGGTCCAAAACAGACATATGTTCAAGGATCGAGTTATACACGAAAATACGGACGTTTCTGGAAATGGTCAAAGAAGAACTTTTTGTAGGGGACAAGAATACCAAACTTTTTCAAGTGGTCTCATACATTTATTTAACCTAGAACTCAAGTTATGAATGTTTTTGTGAGTCGGTTTTTGGAAGACAGCAACTGTCTTTATATACATACATGAAAAACGTATATTAATCTTTGTTTTGGACATATGGTTAAGCAAGCAACTAAACATGTTAATACATCTGTTATAAGTAAAATACAAGAGTGATGAAGTCTCACAATGGTGTATTTTAAATTTTATGTTTTGGTTTTCATCAACACATTTCAAGAACAATCACATATAATCATTAAATTATTGTGTTACATGTATAGATTATGATGTATAAACATGTACGGGTCCAATTGTGTGTCAATTTTGTGTCAATTTTTTTTGTTCAAATTTCTAAATTGTAATTTGAGGTAACTCCCCAAATACTTTATTATGAATAACAAAAATAATACTTTTATTATTTTCGACCTTTGGGTACGTTTAAAATTGTTTCTGTTCGAATTATAATACGTTTTATGCAAAACGTATATTTAATTCGTTTTATCTATATGTTATAGATATAACAGTACTCGTAATTAATAATCGAATTATTAATTATTTTGTGTCATCAACTTTTGTTATATTTTTCTGTCGGGTTTGTTCCGATACGTTTGTACGCGATTATTATTATTAATCACATATTAAGTAATACTTTTTGTTTAAAAGTATTGGGCTGCTAGGCTTACATCACATCAAAAGTTTTGTTTTAAACTTAATCAGGAAATTAGCGTAAGAATGCACATGCTTAATGGTTAATCAGTACCTAATTTGGAGAGTTGTCACAAATATGAAAGTAGGAGAGATAAGGGGCAGTCTAGGAAAAAGAATGTAATAATATTGTCCATATGGGGAGGACACCCTTTTTCCACCTGACCAATAATCCTTCCATATAGTCATGGTTGACTGAATAATATCAAAAGTAAACACCTAAAAGGTTGACCGAATAAGTATTCTACACAGCTCAACTCATTAACGCATATGTAAACAACCCCTAAGCATCATCCCACATTTAATCACGTCTTTTTTTTTCCCTTGTTTCTCGGTGGATTAAGATCTCACCGGATCAGTATGGCTCAGTTGGGCCTGAGGTGCATGACAAGTAATATATGGCTATTAGAAGAATCACGTGGAATGAAGCTTGCTCTTTGGTTAGATAAGCTTCTCTCCTTTTTAAATTATCGTTTAGATGATACTTGTATAAGTCATCCAGTTTTGTATGAAATTGTGTCTAAAGTCAAAGAAATGAGAAGTTTGAAAATGTAACTGATAAACATCAAATAGATACTATATTTTATATTATTTATCCCTATATTTGTATACATTTTATGCATTTATATGATTTTAGATACTTATTTTGTTAATATTTGCAGAAATGTATTTTAATTTAAGATTGGAGAAAAAGAACGAGAATAAGACCGAAACTGAAGAAATTAAAGCAATTGAAGAAAAGAAGATCTAAACCTTAAAGAAATGAAGGGTAAAATAATAATATTAAAGATTTGGGCCAAGAAAACAAGTGAATTCGGTTAAAGAAGAAAAAGAAGCCCAATTTGAAGCCCAAACCGTTTTTGGAATTTTCTGGAATTTAAGTCCAACCGACGGTTGGATTGCCCAACCGGCGGTTGGGGCTAAAGGTTCAAGGCGGTGGATAATGCGCAGAGTTGGAGTAATACTCAATTAACTCCAACCGCCGGTTGGAAATCCCAACCGGCCGTTGGAGGGTCGGCCAGGATTAGTATAAATAGGGGCTTAGTTTTGATTAAACAATATACGATTCTTAAAATTAAAAGTCGAATATTAAGGTTTAAGGTCGACTTTAGGTGCGAATTTGGAGGCTAAGGAGCTAGGGTTTGAAGGTTTTCAACCTTAGGAAGAGCTAGTTCGTCAATTGGTTCGGTTTCTTTATCCTTGTAGCTTCACTAACCTTTTGGGTTACTATGGATATTGTTTATTTGAATTAGTTGCTTATTAGATTTTCATTATGAATGTTTAAATGTATGTTTACTATGTTTATTATATGAATTATATGTTTATGTTGGAACTGTATTATTGAATATTGTTATGCAAGAATTATGTGTTATATTATGTTAATGATCATAATTAACTGATTTATAGATAAACTTCACTAATCTTTTGGGTTTTTAAATTAAGTGATTATGTTTCATTAGATGTTAAGTAGCATTATAATTCAACCGACCCTGGAATTGCATCAATAATATGTTAATAGATCTTAATAAATAGTGATACTTTACATAACCTTTGATTGTATTGCTATATGAGAATTGTCATAACCTTTGAGGTTTTCTACATTAGTAAATCACAATAATAATAGCCAACACGCAAATAGACATAAGTTGATATAATAAGTTTAATAAATAATAGTTTAAATAGTCATAATCTTCTATCCAATTGAGTATTCTTAAGTTGTTTCTTTAAACTTATCTATTAATGAATTGGTATCAATTATACATATGTTCGATCGGAACTAAAACGTACCCCCTATCTTATATATTATTGTTTATAAATGTGAATTTGTATATTGATTGTAATAATTGTAATTAGGATAAATAAATAGTTAGTTATAGATTAAATCACGTTCCCTGTGTTCGAATCTGGACTTACTTATAAAACTATATTCTATGATCAGGATAACACTTGCCTGAATTGTGTGATAGTATTATTTAGTATTTCCTTAAATAAACTTGTGATTATAATTGCCTATACTTAGCACACATCAGTAACTGTTATATATATATATATATATATATATATATATATATATATTTGACTTGTAAAGTCCAAAGAAATGAAATGTTGGTTACAACTTTAAATGAAGTGATATTATGATTTTACATTTATGACTTTTGAATAGTATATATATAAAAAAAATCGGGGCGTTTCAATATGCTATTTAAATTACGGAAAAAAAGAAGCTTTCAGTTAGCTATAAAGTTACAGTTTTCAGACTCCAATTTCTGGTTAGTTTGTACTGAACATACTGTTTGTTCGTGACAAATTAATATTGTAAAGGGTGATAATTTGTACACCATCAAAAATTATCATTACATCACTAATTGTGTTTTACAGTATTGTAATACTGTACAACACCATAAATCATATTTAGTGACACGAATAATTTTTGATGATATACGGATAACTCATAAATAGTTCATCCATACTACACGCCAATATAGTTTAACTTCAGTCTTTAGTCACCTACACATCAATTAGTGTCCACTAAGAGTACTGAGCCATAAGAATGAAAGCAGAAAACTGATTACTCCTTCTGGAAATGTGTAAACAAATAACTTTCAAATTAACTTCCCTGATCTTTCGTGCGTCCTCCTCTAAGATGCTCGTCTAAGATCATTCGTAATGCTATTGCTTTTATCAAGTTCATAGCATCACCATGTCATATCACATCAGCTTTCTCTAATCCACTACTTTTTATAAACGTACAACTATACTCCTATAAATTTCGTAATATAAATAATTTATTCCTTCCGTCTCAAACTAAGTGTCCACCTTTTCATTTTTGTCCCAAAATAAGTGTTCACTTCAATGAAAAATAATTAACTTTATCATTTTACCCTCAATATACTTTTTTTCAAAACTGATACGTGAAAGTTTTTTAAAAAGCAAGAGTAAAAGTATGATCTTCACCAGTGGCGGATCCAGAAAGTGATATCGTGGGAGGGCTGAAAATAATCGATCTTCAAATGGAGGATTAAATTTAGCGTAAAATCAAGAAAAGAAATCCCGCAAGCGTGCAACAATTAACAAAAAACAACTTATAAACATCATAACAGCCTCAAAAATGCATCAAAATAATTTAACAACAAAAGAGAAATATGAAAGTTTGTAGTTAACTAAACAATGATATCAAACATTAATGGGCAACTACTATTTAAGTTTTGGGTCCATTAGTTTTTCCCTATATTTTTTATATTGTTGGGCTGGGCTTGACTGGGCCCGGGAACCCCCTGGTTATACACTGAATTGATAAACGCTTATAAGTACTATATTTATGTAGTATTTCGCCCCTATTCTTGTATGTTTCTATTGTAATTAATTAAGTTTAGATACTTATTTCGTTTATATTTGCAATTAGATGTGGAAATGAAGCTGTTTAGATAAAAGGACGGAAAACAGTTAATAAATAAGTTAAATGATGAATTTGAGAGGAAACGAGCAGAGCCGAAGGATTAAAAGAAGAAAAGATTAAATTTCGGATGGAATTTCATTCCATACGCCGTATGGAATGAGGCGGTGGAAGCCTAGTGAACGAGGTGCTGGGCCGGGCTTTTTTGCAATCCATACGCCGTATGGAAAATCCATACGCCGTATGGATCTATTTTCAGAAACTATATAAACGCGTGAAAAAACCTAAAAAAGAGAGGATCGGCTGTGGTTTCTTGTGTGCGATTGGAGAAGCTTAATTACGACTTTTAGGGGTATTTTGGAGGCACGAGAAGCTAAGGTTGAACCTATTTTAACTTATCTTCGAGTGATTCGTTATTTCGGTTTGCAAATACTTTTATCTATCTCGATTATATGATGTTTTTGACATTGATATTCAGTATTTTGTTAACTTTATGATGAATTGATACGTTAGTAGTTATGTAATAATGAATCTTAGATAATGATTGTTGAATGATTATTAATTGCACGTTTATGAAGTTGTTGGTTGAAGATGATTATGTTATCCGTTGAACGTTAATTATTGGAGACCATTTAGTTATTTCTTAACGTGATTGATTGTGTCATTGAGATTGATTTCCCTTGAGACTATTAATTATTGATGATTAGAATTTAGGTTTTGATCATTGTTGGATATATTGAGTTTGACAAGTTAAGAGTGTAATAACTAATTAGTTAAAAATGAATAAGCCAATAAGTAATTATTAGTAGGTATTGTTGACTCATACCATTATGATCAATCATAATCAGTCGTGAATAATTAATGCGTAATTTAGGGTGAAACACACAATAGAAAAATACAATTCTTGCGACGTTGGATCAATGTTTAATGTGGAACCCTAAGTTATAGAAACTAGTTGGACCCGAACAGTTGGCTAGTTTACTTTCAATTTAGATTCTTTGATTAGTATTTAAGTTGATATAAAAGAGATCACAATCAACAATGAACGTGCAATAAATCGGACACTTGAGTCTAAATGAAGTTAATTACATAATTACTAGTTCCTTCCTATTGTTGCTTAGTTGTTATTTAATTTAAGTCATTTATTTTTTTTAATTATTATTTCAACTAAAATGCTTGTAAGGAACTAAAACGTCCCATATTTACTGTTTTTCTAGTTAATTAGTAATTTCTATTTTTATCAATAACCACCGTTCCCTGTGATCGACTCGGACTTACCAAGTCTATACTAACATTCGATCAGGTAGTCTTGCCTGGTTGTGTGAAAAGTATAAACAAGGTATTTCCTTTTATAAATTGTAAAAATAGACTCGTCTACACGACATCATGAATCCACCTTTAATTTTCACTACCAGACAATTAATTTTTTAAAATTCATAAAAACTGATAATAGACACTTATTTGGAATGAAGGGATTAATATATATACTAATTAGCGTGTATACCCGTGTATTACACGAGCTTATTCGACTCATAATTTTTTATATATATAAATAAGCTACTAATATTATTTGTATCATGAGAAAGAAAATATTTCAAAATTTACAATTAAATCATATAGTTTTAGTCTTGTTAGTAGGGTTTAGTTACTGGAAATGCAACTAACTTGTACCCGATATCTATTGTGTGTACTCAACTTATGTATGTTATTTTTAATGCATCAAACTTCCCAAAAGGGTGTTTTAATGTAATTTGATGATGTGTTGATGATTTTTCAAACTCTCCGGATGCCACGTGACACCTTCAACGAGTGACATATTCACAAATTACATTAAAACCCTCTTTTTGAAAGTTTGATGCATTAAAAATAGCATACGTAAGTTGGGTACACACAATAGATATCGGTTATAAGTTAGTTGCATTCCAAATACTAACCCCCTTGTTAGTAAGGGTACTCCCAACCCACTCCGTCGGTTTGCATCGGTTGGCAAGTGACAACAAGTGACAAAGTGATAGGGATGACACCACCTTTGTCACTTGTTAGTCGGTTTGCTCATAGTCGGATATCCGACGTTTACTTCCCCTCGTCGGTTTGTTTTTATTATTTTTTTTCTTTTGTGTGTATAAAATAAAAGGTAAATTGGTAAATGCGGGACCCAAAAATTAAAGTGACGGAGCAGGGATGAGAGTGGTCAGTCAGTTTCAGTCAATTTTTGAAAAAACTGACGTGACGCTGAGATGGCTCTGTCAGTTTTAGTCAGTTTGTTTTAGGGTTGGGAATAGCCTAATACCTTTTTAAATAACTAATATATATTAATATTATTATTTTTAAGATAAGCCCGCTGCCCGTGTATACATTTCGGCCTTATAATCCATAAGATTATATATTAAGTAAGAAGTAAACATATTATTTATTCATTATCTTACGTTAACATACATCCCGGTTGTGCCTATAATTTGTTTGAAGATAATTTTAAGTTTTTAATTGATAACATATCATTTGAATACCCCTTTTAAATACAGAGAAATAAAGAGAAATAAAAGGGATTAATTAACAAATTGAAGTTTAAACTCGTGTACATAAATGGACTATTTCAAGATATAAAATACAATTATAAACTAAACTATATATAAATAACTAAAATTATACTTATAATTGATAGTTCCATTATTAATTTTATGTCATGATCAGTATTTAAGAACAAACATAATGTTAAAAAAGAAAAAGAGAATCAGCAAAAACTTAATTTTATTTTTAACTAAAAAGAGGCTTATAATTTACATATTTTAGTAGGGATATAATCCTTTATAATTATGAACTTTAGATTATTTTTGTATATTTAAATTATTAATTATTATTTATGATGTCATAGTTGCCTAAATTTTAGTGAATTCAATAAAATTGTAAAATTTGATTGGTTAATTAAGTTTTTGATGATGTGATAACCCGCTTCTTATATATAATTTAAGATAATGATGATGATGATAAGTTTTTGATGATGTCACAACCCGCTTCTTATATATAATTGATGATGATGATGATGATGATGATGATGATGATGATGATGATGATGATGATGATCTTTAGAATATCAAGTAAATTTTGTAGGAAATTATAAATGAGTAACATATTATATTAATAACTTCCAACCAAGTTTCAATTCACTTTTTAAGATTATACAATATTCAACGGTACGTTTTGCATTGTATAGATGTAAAAAAATAAAATTTTATTCTTTTTAGTTATATTTAGTAGCTCAAATGAATAAATGATATCCTTTGTCTTTATGCATGGGCTAGCTTTGCTTGTATATGTATGGACTTCATCCTGTAAACTTAATTTATTAAATAATGCAAGCTTCGTTCATGGACTCCACCTCCTCGTTTCACGTGGACATGGACAAGTTGCATTGACCACCATTACGAATGATTTAAATATGTATTGTAATATTTTTGTTTGTATCAAGTTCGATCAAATGTGCGTGGAAAATAATAAAATGCACCTAACTTGAATGAAATAATGTTAGTGTTAGGATTGCGAAGTTTAATGAAGAAAAACAAATTTGTTGAATGTTAGTAATTTTGGTTTTCATCCTGTTAAATGAAAAAGCACTATGTGATTTTGGAAGTTATTGTACGATTTTTGTGTCGGCCAGAAACTTATTTTCTTATTCTCTAAGTTAGGTTTATCCTATATGAACATACCCTATGTATTTGTAACCCTTGGGTCACGAAAATTATATAAAAACACCTCTGGTTATTTTGACCTCTGTGGACTAAACCTATCTATAAGTCGGAGATTAGGTATAATCACGTTAAATTCTTGTGTTCGTATGTATTTACTTATCTTGTTGCGTTGAATAATTGGTTAGTTAGTAATTGTTGACCCGTTTATTGTTCTGAATGCGTGTTTAAGTTAACACACACGTTGTTTGGGTTCCTTTCGAATTCTCATAACTCAAAAAAGAAAGATACTGGTTAATCAGACCGTGAAACTACATTAAAAATTTGCATGCATTATAATAAGGTTAATTTGATTTTGATTTCTATGATACGGACAACCAAATAGTTGAAAGTCTAAAAGATTACTGGCTTACTGCTATACAAGATAAGTACCTTTTTACGTCCTCATTATCCAAGTAAGAATTAAATTTCCCTGTCTCGAACGAATTAATGTGAGTATTCTGGGTTGTTCAATTAATCTTTGAGTAAAATCTAACAATACCAACAAGAATATATATATGTTTGGAGTATGACACTAATATCATAAGTTGAGTAATTTTAGCAATTTTATCTTGTGAGTTTAGTCAGTAACATTGATATTTGATCACACAGGTTTTCTACGTCCTGTTTCGACTGAATATTCATCTTTATTCACTCAAATAAAAAGAACCCTTCATATGTGAGAACAAAAATAGTGAAGTCCACGGATTTCAAAGCAGTAAATTGTTCAAAGAATATAGCTATGTAACCACGGTAATGATATTGAATAGCAATGTAGATTACATAGGTGGAGTTAAGCTCGATACATATTTCTTAAAGCATAAAGAATAAATTGATGACTTCTTTTTACTTGATAGTTACTGTGAGAGAGTCATTAGAATTTGCAGAATCACTGTCGTTGGGTATCTGATTTTTGGATAGCCCACGCCACTTGTCAACGTACGCCATAGAATCCATATCTAAGTTAGGAAGTTGACGCGCTTGAAGGATATTCAAAATCTTTTTGGATTTACCAAGAATCTGAGCTGCAGTACGAATGCTGTCTTGCCTTTTCTCTATTGCTTCATGATGGCACTTCATTCTTATGACACGTGGTAAATTGGTAAAGCAGGCTAATAATATATCTGCAATTAGTGTTGTTGCTCGCTCAAAGACTTCCTTATCTGTAGGCCAATTTTGTTGCTCGTTGCAGTAGAGCAATAAAGTTTGGCTGATCCTGTACATAGATTTCGCAGCAACGAAGTTATGGAATGAGTGATCTAGACTTACATTTTTTTCTTCCTTTACCTGTTTCACAATTTTTACTGCTTCATCATTCAACCATTCAAGAATCTCTTTTGATTTTTTTCCTGTACGAGCCTTCTTCTGGAGATCAAGTTGTAGCCACGTTCTATATACTTCAACTTCTGTGCCTACACGCCGAGATGATTTTCTTGAATTCTCGAATTCTTCACCCGGATTGAGATTTTCTTCAACATGTCTTACAAAATAGAGACCTTCCGACATGCTAAAAAGTAACCCCTTGACACGGTCATTTGATGCGTTAGGAAGTGCAATAACAATGGCTGTTAATGTCACTACTACTAGGCTCCATGAATTTTGGGTTTCTTCTGACATCAGAGGTGGGACTCGTTCATCATCAAACTCTACTACCCCATTGAATCCAGTTGAGTTTTGTAGAAGTTTAATCAGATTTCTTGGGCTTTTCTTTTCATACACTTGAAGAAGTCGAGTTATAGAGTTGAGTGTGTTCCTTAACATTCTCTTTGAAAGCTTGGCATCATCTTCTACTTGTAAAACATATCTCTTAAATTCCCCCATCTCTGGTCTCTCATCGATTGCAGAGACACTTGGTTCGAATCTAAACCTTTTCAACAGTAACTTAAAAATATACCAACCAAAGGAAAACAAGATCAACAAAGATCTTGGAACGAGACAGATAGTTTTACACATAACAACAGCCATTACTTGAAGGGCTATACAAATATTCAAAGTAATGTTTCTGCAAAAGTGGACAACTATTTTGCTATGACGGCCTGGGATATGTGCACTAACGTGGCTACCTCTCCACAATCGAAGCATTTGGATCCAATGTTTCTCGACTCTGAATACATTTAGATGATTTTTGCTCCATTTCTTTGAGATGTTAAAATAACCAACGCTTGTAAAACATCTTAAAATTGGGGCTATACTACCAACTACAACTCCAACTATCTGCACAATCATAATTAATTTTATCGACCACTTATAATCTGACAATTTGTCGAATCGAAAGTATGGACTTATTATCGTAAGTATTATATCTATAACAAGGACTGAGCATAGAACCCCAAAAGCAGATGAAACCTGTGAACAAGCAAGAACAAATTGAGGGTTACCAGTTTCTGCCATCATCCAATACTTTTTAACATGATGCGTTAATTCCTCAAAGGAGAAATTTGTATCTTGACTAGTTGAATCCAATATATGCAACTCCTTGTATTGGTGTTCCAAATTTCTTCTAGATGCTGGAACTGTTAAAGATAATGAAAACACCCATAAAAGAGGAAATATCATCGCAACTAGAAATACGAGGCTTAGATTTACATTATCAGAGACAGTTTGGATCCATAGGTTTACAGTAATAGTGATTGTGAGGATACCCAAGGCTATCATATTGACTAGAAGTTCTTTGTCATTCATAAGACCTAAAGAAGGGAGAAAGTTGGCTAACATAGTGAACAAAAATGAGAAGCTGACAATTTTCGCATCGCGAAGATTATCACCTTCATATTCGTCGGAATTTAGATCAACGGGTAGTTTCAATGCTATTGCGATTAACGTGATGGAAGCAGCATTGAGAGTGAAATACCTATTTGGAAACCAAAGCTTCGGTTGCCAAAAACCATGGACAGCATCTGCGGCCATTGCAAAAACGCAGACTAGAGATGCTATTGCAATATACAAGCCCACCCAAGGCATGGCTTCCTCTGGAGTTTTCAAAGCCATCCTTGTAAAAAAGGAACAATTATACTTAGTTTAGTAGAGTAAGCGAGCTAGTTGATGCTTGGTTATATGTGTGTTTATACAAGAACAATATTCAAAGAAATTTTAAGAAGTTTAATAGAATTGTTTGCAACTTCCACGAAGAATTGAAGGGGTCAAGACTTTATTTCCTCATTTCCTTTTCATGGGCTATCTTAACTAATGAACTATTTTTCGTGTGTGGTTGAAAGCTTGTACAACATACCGTCGATTATATGGTTTATTTATTGTTCCTCAAAATAGCTTTATATTTTATTAAAATTTTTGTCGGGTATCAATCCCTTAACACATGAAAGGAAAAAAAAACAACTTTACAAGCTACTTCGTATCAAATTTAGGGTTCAATTTTTTTTTTATTTTAGTTTACCTTAAAATAATTATACATTTTAAACTTTTAACCAATTAAAAAAAATTCAATAGCTAACATAAAAAGTTATTGGTTCATAGTGTAATGGTCCTCACTTTCTTAAACTGAGTGCAAACTGATATTGGACACTTAATTTAAGACAAGAATAATATATTTTTATCTATAACTAAGATTACACTCTTCAGATTTCAGATTTCAGTTTTAGTTTTCAGCTAGTTTTACCAAAGATACCTCGTACATTTTCTAGCTTGCAGAATAATTCTCTAAGGAGTCAATGCATGCATTTACTTCGAATGAGTCGCGCGTTCACTAAACTACACTAGATTTAGCCAACTACACATCAATTATTTGTCCATCAAGACTTAGCGGGACATAAGAAAGAAGAAAGAAACTTGATTACTCCTCCTTGCAGGAACTTGTAAACAAGTATTTTTCAAACTTTGGCGATCTTTCGTCCTTATTCAAGTCTTTGATTTATTATTAAAGGAATTTTTTATAAAGATCTTTTATGCAAAACAATCATTTGAAAGGCTTTTTCATCAAATGGCTGTTTGCCAAATTAATTGATTTATTGCTCAATGACTTATTTTTGATAGAGTAACCCTTATTTAATTCGTCCATATGATTTCAGTTTTATTTACCTTTTGTCTCTGACTTCTAAAAGCTACTCCTTTTTTTTTATATTTGTTGTCCATCTTACTATTTTGCTTGTACCAAAAAGATTGTCTACTTTCAAAAGTTAACTATTTAAAATATGTAAACTCATCCCCAATTTACTCTCATTTATTATATCAATTATATATTTAATAAAAAATTTGGTGAAACTTATTTTGAATATATGGGCAAAATTGACATTTATTATCTTAATTTCAATAAATTTTCCTATGGAGCAATATAAATAAGATGGAAGGAGTATTCTAATAGTCTATTTTTTGAAACACCGGTTCACCTGTAGTCCAAAAATGTACTATTAAAACAATAAAATCTTTGTAAAATTTTGATTCATCCATAGTCCAGTGAACCAATGTTTCAGAAAATTGACTAAAGAGCTTTTAAGTCGGAGACGACCGATGTAGAAAACATGAAATCACATAACGATATAAATAATTTACTTTTTGATAAAGTTTACCCATTGTATAATTAGAGTATGAAACTAATTTGTTCATCTTTGAAAGATCATATACGTACATAATCTTTTTTGAATAAATTTTGTCTTTTGAATACAGAGTTCTTAATTAAAATGTTATGGTACTAGCTTATTACTTGTACGATGCACGGTGTGATTAAAATGTTAATAAACCCTTTATAAAATATTAGTAACAATTTCTTAAAAAGTAGAAATGCATATTACATAGAAGAAGTAGACTCATAAGAATGTCTTACAATTACAATATAATTAAGTATACATTCTAAAACTTCAAAAATACATGGAAATTAAATAGAAAGTTATAAGTAATATAATCTAAGATATAATATGTGATTATAAGATTTTGTTAAGACCTCTATAGAAATGTCTATGATTGTAAGATTCTGGAAAGTGGAAACTGCAATTGATTTCAATTCTAAGCCACCCAATTCATGCGAAAACTTACAAACACAATTAGTAAATATAACATTCTGCTTAATCCCATTAACACCAAGTCATCCTCTTTCTCCGGCATAATAACAATAATTATATATATATATATATATATATATATATATATATATATATAGTTTGGATCAAATGAGAACACTTCAAAAATAAGAACGGTGAGAACACCTCATAAATGCACAAGTAGCCAACAAAAATCATTAGATTCACAGTCATACATCTCAAATATGCAAAGAAAAACAAATGCACACTTCTAAAAATGCACAAATATCGAAAAAAACGATTGATGCACGATTATCTCTATAATTGTGCATCACTCGTTTTTTCGATTTTTATGTATTTCCGAAAGTCCGCATCTATTCTAATCAATTTTTCTACATATATTTGAGATGTATGGGTGTGAATCTAATGATTTTGTTGGCAAATTGTGCATTTTGAAGTGTTCTTACCGTTCTTATTTTTGAAGTGTTCTCATTGGAACCTTACCTTATATATATATAAAAGAAAACCTGTGAACGAAATACCCCCTTCATTAATAGATAATCCTTCATTAGCTTTATCTTCATTAGCTAACCCTTAGATAACATAATGATGTCATTAGCCTCAATAATAGTGTTGCAAATTACTCAATTACCCCTAATTCAAAATTAAACACGATCATTTCTCTGTTAGGGTTTGTCGACCTACAACCTCAAAAAATCGAGCGGGTTGGGGGGTTTAATCGCAGAACTTGAGAAACCAAACATGCCACCATCATCTCAATCTTCATCCATTGCGACTGTAACAACTGTATTCCAGCAACGATTTTCAGATTGATAACTGCATATGCTTGTGTTGTTAACACCCACAGATTGTTGGTGGTAAGATTAATAACCGCGTATGGTGTTGATCTGCATCATCAACACAAGGTATCATTTTTTGCTTAATTTCACGTTTTAGGATTACCTCTAATAGTTATTTATGTTATGTATATGCGTTTTCTAATTTGTTACTATCTGTAAAGGATCTTTATTGATGTCCTAAATATGATATGGTATGTTTGACTGGTCCCTTATCGATTTTGATTTATTTGTTCCACTTTTGTTTTCTGTTAGGTGTATAAATTTGTAAAGCCTGAGGTGTTTGGTTTATTGCACAATAAGTGTATTATGAAATGCCACACCAAGTACTTTCTGATTTTGATTGAACTTTAACATACCTTAGGTGCGAGACTGCTATATAATCGTGTATGTTATGTATTAATAAGGACATGCACAACCGTTTCGTGTGCATTATAATAGACATTCTATGTGTAGGTAATTTTGCCTTTATACCTCTGTTTGTTATTATTATGTAGTCAACATTGCTGGTAATTACTATTGTGGGTCTTGTGTAATCTTTTAAGTTATTTTATCACTCCTTGTAAGAATTATCTGGTTCAATGTTCCGTGTGATTTGTCTATTTTGCAGGCACTAAATCGTGAAGCTGCTCAGCGCACCCGCTTGAAAAAGAAGGTGATAAAAGTCGTTCAACTATAATATTCACTTACACAATACGTATCTTACTTGCAACAACTTTGTCTTCTTGCTGTCATTAAATTAATTCGGCGTACCTTAGTGTTTCTTAATAGTCTGCTCATTGTATATAGCACATAACCATCTACTATAATGTTGGACCACATAGTGATCAGCACATAAACTAATAGCATAATGTATCGTTGTTGTGGTTTTTCCGAAGGGTTTCGTAAAGACAGCGTATGTTGGATTTGTTCTTGTTGGGCTAAAATATGTTGAAGATCAAGTGAATAAATATTCTAAGTGTTTAACTCTGTTGAAAGTTAATTATGTTGGTGATTGAAGACTTAGTTCTGCTGGTAGAATTAGCTCTGTTCATTTATTGAAGACAAAGTTTTTCAGAGTTAGTTCTGCTAGTCATTTCAACATTAGTTCTGTCAAGTCTTTCTGCTGTTAGTTCTGCCAGAACTGAAGAACTTCAAAGATTAGTTCTGCCAGTTGTTTTCATTAGTGCTGCTCATCATTATTGATAGTTCTGCTCAGTGGATCTATTTTCTACCAACTCTGCAGTACAAGTACACCTACTGCAAGCATGCTTTTGAGGAATAGTGCACGCAGCAGACAAGGAATGGCAATGCATTTAATGCTGGCGTGTTTCCTAGAAAACTTGTTCAAGAAAAGTAGATTTTTTATAGATTTTATAAAAGTTGTTTAGTGTATAAGTATGTCCTATGGTTCATTGTTAGATAGTGTGCCTTGTGTGTGTATGAGTGTGTAAGTCTTTAGTCAATTTGTAACTTAGCTTCAAGGTACTTGTAACCTTGATACAACAAGTGTATCCGTATTATTGAAATAATAATATTGAAGCTTTTGACTATTGAAACAATTGTGTTCTAGTTATACTTTCAAATCTGTTACAATCTTATTACAAGTAATACATATAATCTTCCTAACTTAACAAGTGTTATTCCGCAAACTTCTTGTTAAGAATTCATTGCTTGTGTTAATACATTTGTGTAAATAAGTGTAATTGTGGGAGCTCACAATTGGTATCAGAGCTTGTGTAAGCTTTGGATTCAGGAAGATCTGGGATAGTGCAGTTGATAGTTTGAGGTTTAGTTCATCCTTAAGTTTAATATTGTTAGTATGGCATCAGAATTTGTGGATGGTATCCAGGTGTCTAGAATTCCCATTCTTAGACCTGATAAGTATCATATGTGGAGAAACAGAATCAAGCAACACATGTTGCTTACTGACTATCAGTTATGGGACATTGTGGAGAATGGTCCAAAATACAAAACTGATGCTAATGGTGTAAGATTGCCAAGAGGTGCACCAACAACTCAGCAAGAAAGAAGAGAAAGAGCTACAGAACTCAAGGCTTTAAGCACCTTGTTACTCTCTATTCCAAATGAGTATCAAAGTGAGTTTGAGCAAGTTGAAGATGCTAAGGTGCTTATAGAAGAGTTGGACAAGAGATTTGCTGGGAATGAAAGCACTAAGAAGAACAAAAGATCCATGCTCAAACAGCAGTTTGAAAATTTTAGCTCTGTCAAGTCTGAGACTTTGACTTAAGTGTTTAACAGGTATAGAAAGTTGGTTGGTGAGCTCAAGAATCACAAAGTTGTTATAGACAAAGATGATCTTAACAGAAAGTTTTCAAGATCTTTGGGTGAAGAATGGACCATGTACACAGTTGGTCTAAGGCAAAGAAGTGATCTAGATGACAAGGAGCTCAATGATTTATATAATAATCTTATAGCTTTTGAACCTGAAGTTGAAAGCAGAAAGCAAATTGTCGGTGAAGCACAAGGCTCTCATAATGCTGCTTTCATGTCTATGGGAAGGTCTAAGGTAGATCCAAAGAATTATGGATCTGTACCTGTTGTGAAAACTGTAGGATCTGGATCATCATCTGTTACACAGGAAAAGTCTATAGATCAAGTTGTCGAAGCTTTCTTTGCTAGTCATGTGAACTCCTCACTGACTAATGAAGAATTAGAGCAAGTAAATCCTAATGATCTAGAAGAAATGGACATAAAATGGCAGATGGCCATGATTACCATGAGGGTAAAGAGGTTTTTGCAAAGAACAGGAAGGAATAATTTTGCAGAAAAAAGGGATGACAATGTGGGGTTTGACAAAAGTAAAGTGGAATGCTACAACTGTCACAAATTAGGTCATTTTGCTAGAGAGTGCAGATCTCCAAGGCAAGAGGGAAATGGACAGAGATTTGGTGGATATAATGCTGCATACAATGGTCCTCAGAAAAGAACCATTCCTGTTCAAGAATCTACACCAAATGCTCTTGTTTCACAAGATGGTCTGGGTTATGATTGGAGTGATCAAGCTGAAATGGAACCTCAGAATCATGCTTTAATGGCTATTGGAGAAGATGATACATCAGATGAAGTTCCTTATGAGGTACAAGCAAAATTATGTTCTAATGTGTGTAAGAAAACTGTTAAACATTACAGAGATCATAATGCTACAATTTGTAAGGAACTTAAGGAGTGGGACATTAGAAGCCAACACACAACCTTAGCAATAGAGGACTTAGAAAAATAGATAAAAGCATACAAGAAAAATAAGGAACAATATGATTATGATCTTAAGTATGCTCAGTATGAAAAAGATGTATTGCAAAATAAGGTTGATGATTTAAGTAAAAAGTTAGCTGAAGTCACTGCTGAGAAAGAAAGCATCAAACTTACAGTGACTGAGCTAGAAAATGCTTCTGAAAGTGTTCAAAATCTGATTAAGAATCAAATTCATGATAAGATTAAAACTGGCTTAGGTTATAATCTTAACAGTGTACCTCCACCTTACAACCACACATACATGCCTCCTAAAACTGACTTAGACATAAGTAAGCTTAAGGAGAAAATGATAGATGAGGTTAAGCAAGCAGATCTTGTTGCTGCATTGAACAAAAATGCAATTGATCTAGAAAAGGTTGAGGTATCTGAGTGGAATTCAGATGATGAGGATGAACCTAAGGAAAATGAGAAAGTTTATTCAAAACTTAACTCTGTTACTGGGCTAGTATCTTAGTTTAAGGTTGAGAAACTAGCAGAGGGTAAGAAATTGTTCCAGGAAAAAGCTAAGATGAACTTAAAAAGCTGAAGGGAAAAGGTGTTAGTACATCTGTTAACACACCAGTAAATGATAAAACTGTTATTGTTAAATGTACTAACTATGTTTGTTCAACTATCTCATCATCATCTTCAAAATCAAAATAAAAATTCAAGAGGAAACCAAAGAAACTGGAATCAAATGGTTTCTCTAAAACTTGGATCAAATTTCAAAAGAATTGATGAGAAAGCGTGTTTCATCTGTGGAAGATTTAATCATCTTCAAAATGACTGCTATTATAACCCAAGATTTCAAAGGGTTAAGCAATCATCATGGACTACTGCTGACAGAATTAACCATCAAAATTTCAAAACAAAAGTTAATGTTGCCAGTGTAGTAAAGAAGTCAAAGGAAAAAGTTAGCTCTGCTGCCAAAAGGAAGTGCAGGAGTGTTGACAAAAGTCAATGCCAACAGAACTAAAATGACTATAACAAATTTTAATTCTGCCAAGCAAAACAACAGTGTTAATTCTGCTAGGCAAATCACAATTGTTTCTGCTAGACAAAAGTTAACCAGATTTAGTTCTGCTAGGCAAAATAGAAGTGGTCCAGAAATTAATTCTGCCAGGCCATTTAATTCTGTTAAGTTAAACATCAGTTGGGTTTGAAAACCAACTAAAAGGACATCAGCATCAATGAATTTCAAAAGAGTTGATGCTGTTGATAAAAAAGGGACACCCACAACTAAATTGGTTTGGGTTCCCAAGAGAAACTGATCTTTTGTCATTTATATGTGCAGAGCAAAAAGAAAAGCCTATGGCACATTGATAGTGGATGCTCTAGGCACATGACAAGAGACAGAAGCAGGTTGGAGGACTTCAAAGCTCTTGATGGAGGTCCTGTAGCATTTGGAGGTAATCCTAGAGGAGGAAGGATTACAGGGATAGGTTATGTCAACAGTGAAAAGATGAGCTTCAATGATGTGTACTATGTTGAACAATTGAGGTACAACTTGCTAAGTGTTAGCCAAATAACTGAGAAAAGAAACCCAGTGTTCTTTAATGACACAGAATGTTGTATTCTTTATGAGAAGTTTGTTCTTGACCCAAAAATAATTTTGATGAAAATTCCCAGAAAGAACAACATGTACAGCTGTGAATTATCTAAGTTTGTACCTAAACCTGAATTGAATTGTCTTATTTCAAAAGCAACTGTTGATGAATCTGACCTTTGGCATAGAAGGATGTGTCACATGAATTTTAAAACAATAAACAAACTTGTTAAAGGAAAACTTGTCAGAGGTTTACCAGAGAAAACATATTCATGTGATGACCATTATGTTGCATGTCAAAAAGGCAAGTAACATAAATCCTCTTATAAGACCAAAACACTGAACTCTATTGACTCACCTTACATTTACTGCACATGGACTTATTTGGACCTACAAATGTGAGTAGTATATGTAAGAAGTCATATTGCCTAGTGATCACTGATGATTATAGCAGATTTAGTTGGGTATTCTTTCTTAGAACCAAAGATGAGACTGGAGGCATACTAAGGTCTTTCATCATTAAGATTGAAAACCAAACCAACAGGAAACTAAAGATCATCAGAAGTGATAATGGAACAGAGTTTAGAAATCAAGAGATGGATAAATTCTGTGAATCCAAGGGTATAGATATACAATATAGTGTTCCTAGAACTCCACAACAGAATGGAGTAGCAGAGAGAAAGAATAGGACACTTATTGAGGCTGCTAGAACCATGTTAGTAGATGCTAAACTACCAATGACCTTCTGGGCAGAAGCAATTAGCACTGCTTGTTATGTCCAGAACAGGGTATTAGTTGTTAAGCCTCACAACAAGACACCTTATGAGTTATTTCTGAATAGCAAACCTTTAGTTAGCTTTCTTAAACCATTTAGATGTCCTGTTACTATCTTGAATACTAAGGATCAGTTAGGTAAATTTCAAAGTAAGGCTGATGAGGGGTTCTTTGTTGGTTACTCTTTCCAAAGAAAAGCATATAGAGTATTCAACAGTAGAACTAGAATAGTGGAAGAGACCTTGGATGTGACCTTTAATGAGCACACACCTAATGCCTTAGGAAAAGGTCCAACTCACCTGTTTGACATTGATGCATTAACCAAATCTCTTAGATATATGCATGAGTCATCAAGTGCAGGTACAAGTGTAAGTACAAATGCAGGTACAAGTGCGGGTCAACAAAGAAGCAAATCACCACAATTTGTTCTGTTTCCAACATGGTTACCTGACCTACCTGCAGTATTTGAGTCTTTCACTCCTGATCAACAACAGAGTTCAGAGCCCATTACATCAAACCTGGATGATAATGGTGCATATGGTGATGGGAAGCATCAATTGAAACTCCAATAAATGAAGATGCACAGGATGATCAACAACCATCAAGGATGGAGGTGTCAGTATCAAGTGGTCAAATGAATCAAGAAGACACTAATCTGGATCAGAACTTTACCAATTTGGAATCTGGGATAGAGATGACAGTTGGTCCACAATATCAGGCTCATAAAAGCTATATGCCACTGGACAATGTCATTGGAGCCATTGATGCTCCCATGCAAACAAGAAGGTCATTTAAAACTATTGATGAAAATGCAAATTTCTCTTTGTTTGCTTGTTTTCTATCATAGATGGAGCCCAAGAAAGCTGTTGAAGCTTTGAAAGAACCAAGTTGGATTGAGGCTATGCAAGAGGAGCTACTTAAGAAAGCTGTTGAAGCTTTGAAAGATCGAAGCTGGATTGAGGCTATGCAAGAGGAGCTACTTCAATTCAAAATCCAAAATGTGTGGACCTTGATGGATCTTCCCAAAGGAAAATGGGCAATTGGTACTAGATAGGTATACAGAAATAAAAAGGATGAGAGAGGCATAGTAATAAGAACAAGGCTAGATTGGTTGCACAGGGATATTCACAAGAAGAAGGAATTGATTATGATGAGGTATTTGCACCTGTGGCAAGAATTGAGGTCATTAGATTGTTCTTGGCTTATGCTTCTTTCAAAAATTCTAAGGTATATCAGATGGATGTGAAGAGAGCATTTCTAAAAGGAAAGATAGATGAAGAGGTGTATGCATGTCAGCCACCAGGGTTTGAGGATCCCAAATATCCAAATAAGGTGCTTAGATTGGACAAAGCACTTTATGGATTGCATCAGGCTCCTAGAGCTTGGTATGATACTCTGTCTGTATATCTGTTGGAAAATGGTTTCAAAAGAGGTGCTATAGACAAAACCTTGTTTATTAAAAGAATTGAAAGTGATATTCTACTGGTACAAATCTATGTAGATGATATCATTTTTGGTTCAACAAGAGATAGTCTTTGCAAAGAATTTGAAACTCTTATGCATCAGAAATTTCAGATGAGTTCAATGGGAGAATTGACTTATTTTTTGGGTCTTCAAGTGAAACAGAAAGCAGATGGGATCTTCCTAAGTCAGGATAAGTATGTGAAGGACATTTTGAATAAGTTTAGATTCAATGATGCAAAGCTTGCAAGCACACCAATGGAAACACATAAACCACTACTTGCAGATCTTGAGGGGGAGTGTGTTGATGAACACCTCTATAGATCCATGATAGGTTCACTAATGTATCTTACATCCAGTAGACCAAACATCATGTTTGAAGTATGTGTGTGTGCAAGGTTTTAAACTAACCCTAAGATGTCTCATCTTCATGCTATAAAGAGAATTTTTAAATACCTAAAAGGTCAACCTAAATTGGGCCTATGGTATCCAAAGAATTCTTCTTTCAATTTGGTAGCATATTCTGATAGTGATTATGGAGGTAACAATATGGATAGAAAGTCAACTTCAGGAGGATGTCAGTTCTTGGGAGATAGGTTAGTATCTTGGCTATGTAAGAAGCAAACTACAGTGTCTACATCAACAGCAGAAGCAGAATATGTTGCTGCATCAAGCTGCTGTGCTCAAATCCTATGGATTCAAAATCAGATGCTGAACTATGGTTTGACTTTTCTAAATACTCCCACGTATATTGACAATAATACTGATATAAGTATCATTAATAACCCTGTAAAGCACTCTAAGACAAAACATATTGAAATTCGATATCACTTCATTAGAGATTGTAATGAGAAAAGATTAATTCAGATTTTTAAAATACATACTGATAATCAACTTGCAGACCTGTTTACAAAGGCTTTTGATGTTGGAAAGTTTATATCTTTGGTTACTGGTATAGGTATGATGAACAACTCATTATAATCATTATCTATTTTCAAAATGTTTTTCAAAAGGGGTTACACTTGATACTTTAGTTTGTTATAGCAGAAATTATAAGGTTGTCAATATTTATACTTTCACTACTTAGTTCGGCTAGTATAGATCTTGGTTATCTTATTTAGTTCCGCTAGTAGAAATTAATTCTGCTAGTTCAATTGTATTTTTGAGTTAACATGTTGCAGAATAAAAAGCTCAATGGTTGTTAGTTCTGCTAACTCAGTTTTCAACAATATTAATTCTGCTAGCACAAGTTAGTTCTGCTGACTCAATTAATAAACTAGTGACGTAGAATTGTCCAAGTGTAAAGAAAGGTTGAAATTAGTTCTGCTAGCTTTAATTTGCAACAATTAATTCTGCCAGTACCTTTCTCAAACTTTAATTCTGCTAGTGTTGTTTTAGGGCTTGAAAGTACTGTTCATTTTTAATAATATTTAACCTGCCAAACACTACACTTTTTCAATTCACTTGCACTTTTTCTTGAAAATTAAAATTCGCTTAAAACAAACCTCTCAACACCTCTCAAACCTACTTGCAATTTCCATATTCAACAATGCCATCATCATCTTCTTCCTCTAAACCGCTCGACATTGGTGACCAACATAACGTCTGTGGATTTCTACTCAAATCACAGGGGTCAGATGGTTATCATGAGATTATAGACTTTTTTTTTTTTTTTTTTGGTAAAGGGGACAAACCCCGGCAAACTATATTAAAAAACTAAATATTTACAAACAATTTGAGCTTTGGGCGTATCAAAGGATGCATATTAATGTACATCCCAAACATACACAAAAAAACCTATGACATCTATTAAGCCCAAAGCAAATGAATTACAAAAAAACCACCAATGACTCTTAACAAAAATGGACTTAAAAGAATAACTCTGAAGTCTTCTGATTCCTTTCTTCATTAATCCCTTCCAGCCCAACACACAATTCCCTTTAATCCGGCCCATTCCAGCTTTAATAGCATATGTACAATTCATAAGCCCATGATCACACTGCCTCATTTGCAGCTTAGCCCAATCCAACATATCCTTTACTAATATTGCTTGCAAGTCCATCATTCCATACCCATTGAATTTTGACCTATAAAAGTCAAACCTGCACCATATGAACCAAAGATATCCTTCCAACTCACAAGCTCTACAAAGC
The DNA here is from genome assembly GCA_963422505.1 of Pseudognaphalium luteoalbum. Lineage (NCBI taxonomy): Eukaryota > Viridiplantae > Streptophyta > Magnoliopsida > Asterales > Asteraceae > Pseudognaphalium > Pseudognaphalium luteoalbum. The sequence continues at coordinate 3,913,141 of OY730198.1, read as the reverse complement.
TGATATAACAAAGGCACCCTAATGTGCATACACTCAATATACACTTCATTTCTAACAACTACTTTAATCATATCAGATCCATAAGCTACATCCAAATCAAACATCCCCATACCATGCATTAATAAACACCCAGCAGATAAATATGTACCAGTCAACATATATCCAAAAATATTTTGACTACAAAAAGTCAAACTTGAGCAACTTCTATCATCCATTCCTTGCTCCTTGCAATTATACCAGTTCATAACTTGACCCCCAGACACTAGACCCATCCTAGTCCCACTTATACCAACTTCAAAAAATACTCCATTTCTTGCAGTCAAAAATCCAACACTATCCATGCTCCAATGCATAACCACTTTCACATATAATTTCCAGAATCTCAACATAGCAAATTTACACCAATCAAACCAATACCCATACCTGCTCCACCCATGAAATAAAGCCATAATAAACCATCTTTCCTCAGCAAGCTCAGACCTCCATATATAACATTTAGCAGAGACACAGACACACGCACAAGGATTCAAAGATTGATATAGAATCCTCAAATCATTCAAAATTGAAGAATGATTATAATAATGGTAGCCTGACACATGAGTATACATCCTTAACCGCTGCCAAACAACCATAATATAGGAAATTCTTCTACTACATTTCCTAACAGCCAGTTTTAATATACTCATTGCCATCTCACCTTCAAAAGATAGAACACGCTCAACAAGAGTATTATGGAAAAAGTGAGAGTTTTCCAACCTTATATCACCATTAAAAAAGATGAAAGTGCCATACCCCTGCACTATAACCAACGTCTCCAGTCCTATGCAGCTACCATTTAAATGACATTTAATCCAAATACATTCAAGCCTGTGAAAATATACAGACCTGAAAGTTTTAAACTGAACAAAGCCATATATATACCAAAAAAAGAAAGCTGCAGACACTACCCAACTCCACCTTATAACACCTTTATACCCATCCACCCCATGAGAACAAGACAGACTCTTGACATAAAAACACTCCTCACCAGCTAGCCAATAGATCAAGCCCATGTTATGTATCATTAACTCTTGCCTGCATTTCAGCCATAAAGCACTCCCACTACACTTTACATCAAGCAGTTTTAACAAAACATGGCTTATCTCATTAGCAGTCCTAACATGAGCAAGTTTAGGAAATTGAAAAGGAGTAAAATAAAGTAAAGAATGAAAAAATATACACCACCTTATAACATCCAAGGGATTAACTAAAGTGCTAACCTCCAGCACATCATTTTTTACCTCCACATAACCTAACCATGTTCTCATACAGCTATTCTCAAGCACATAAAGACTCAACTCATACTCATGGTTATAATAAAGGAAAGGCTTTGACACCCACAACAAACAAAGACAAATCCTACCATATGAGAACATGTCTACCCATACACCCCTTATACCTTCATCCCAACCCATCCACCCAAAAACATTATTATTATCAATCATTGTATAGGATTAAGTGAACTACCATCAGCATGCCTCTGATTTCCATAATTCAACTCCACATTCCAAAGTAAAGCAGCAGCCATAGTCTGATTATTTTTCTTGACTTTAAGCCCCATAAGCCTACATCTGATCAAGCTCTTGATGATGTCAAATACCTGCTCTCTAGATCTTGATTTATTTTGAAACAACCTTAGATTTCTTTCCTGCCAAACAAAATAAACCACAGCCCCCAACACAATTCTTTGAATAACACTCCAAATAGACTTATTAACAGGTCTACTTAGAACATATTCAATAATGTCAGTCCATGTATCAGGGGCCAGCTCCAACCTGCACAAATCCTTCATCTTAGTCCATAACCATCTTGGCCATTCACATTCAAAAAACAAATGAGGGTGACTATCCTGAACTCTTTTGCAGAACACACATCTAAGATCATCCTGTACCATGCTACTCACATATCTATCATGTGTTCTCAACTTATGATTTATAGCAACCCAAGTTATGAATGAGTGCCTAGGGATACATTGGGAAAACCAAACAAGCTTTGCCCAAGGAACATCATCATACTGGGTCACCAAATCATGCCATGCAATACCCACAGAGAACAAAACAGACTTACCACTATTGGTTCTCCACAACACCCTATCTCTTCTGCCAGGAATTAACAAAGGAGGAGGCAGGTCAAAATAATTTGGAAATTTTGTTCTCCATTCATCTGGAATGCACCATTCTCCAAGATTATAGACTTTTTGAAGTGTACATCCATCAGTTTTGCACTTATTGTTAATCCCATGATTTATATTTCACATATTAATGACTTCTGGACATCTGCCGTGGTGTCAGAAGAAAATGGGGTTAAAACTATAACGGCAACAGTAAATGAGAAACGTATCTCTGTAACTGAAGCATCCATACGTGCTCATCTTTTACTAGATGATGCAGATGGTATGGAGTGCTATGCTACTTCTCAAATACATGATCAACTTGTGTTGTATGGGTATGAGCGGGAGAGAACAGAAAAATTAACTTATTACAAACAGATGTTCTCTCAACAATGGAAATTTTTAATCCATACCCTACAACACTGCATTTCTCAAAAGAAAACTTCTTAGGAACAATTTAGCAGTAACATTGCTTCTGCATTAATTTGTCTTGCCAATAATGAGAGGTTTAATTTTTCAAAATTGATTTATAATGGAATGGTAAACAATCTTGAGAAACCAAAAGATAAATTTTTAATGTATCCAAGATTTTTACAACACATTATTGATCAAGAAATTCAAGATCTACCCAGGAAAGGTGGTAGATTAATCCTCTCCAATTTATCCAAAAAGACTTTTGCAAATATGAGGAGAAAAGGGATGGTTAAAGGGAAAGAATTTTCTGGGAAGGTGACCAATTTAACTGATCATATGTTAAACATGCCTTCCACTATGCCACATGAAGTAGAAACTTCCACTACTTCTCAACCAAGTGGTGTAGGTTCAAAAGGAAAAACAAAAAGAACAAGGGACCCACAGCCTGCCAAATCCAAAGCCAAAAAGGCTAGAATACGGGCAAATGAGGCTCCTCTTCCTCATTTGTCTCAGTCCACAAATATAAATGAAAATGAGGTGGTCACTGAGGAGCAGAGAGACCATATGGAAAGGGCTACCACTATTGTTGTTACCTCACTAGGAGAACAGGACAGTGGTACTGGAACTAGGACCCAATCCATAGCAACACAGGATATTGAGATGCCATTGGACTCTTCTATTGCTGAGGATCCAGTGGATATCAATGTATCCAGTGGTCCCAGGTGCCAAGAAACCATATTGGGGGCTAATGATGCTCAGACTAGGTCTGAGACATTGGCTAAAACTTCCAATGATACATTAAAGGATGGTAACACTTCTGGCAATGGTGAGGATAGCTTAACTTTAAATGAATTGATGGATATCTGTACTGAATTGTCAAAGGAGGTGGAGGATCAAAGGGTGGAGATTGCCCAGTTAAAAGAAAAGGTGGATTTATTGATGAAGGAGAGGGAGGAATACAAAAGTAAGGATGAGAGTAAGTCTGCTAGACTGAAAAGATTACAAAGTGATGAAAGCACAAGTGATGAGGTAATTGCAGATCAGTTTGAATTCACTGGTGCAGGGGAATCAGGAAAGGTAGGATTGACAGAGGAGCATACTAATTTAATTCTGGCTGAAGAAGAGCATAAGAAACAATATGAGAAAGATATAGATGATCTAGAAAAGCCTGCAGCTGATGTGATGGAAGTGGATGAGAATATACATGATGATGTGAGTGCAGAGAAACTTGGAAATGTGGTTGGAAGTTTAATTCAAGAAGTATTAGATGAAGACATATCAGATGCTGCAAAAACAAGTGCTAAGGATATGTTGGATGGTGCTGTTGGTATTAATTTTGCTAGCTTGAATGCTGCAGTTAGTTCTGCTAGTGGGATGGCAGATGCAGAAATTAGTTCTGCTGGTGCAAAGGATAGTTCTGCTAGTGCACTGGTTAGTTCTGCTGGGGTAAATGAGCCAGAAATGGTTAAGTCTGCCAGTCCCAAGGAGAAGATCAGCTCTGCTACGACTGATATTGAGCAGATTGCTGCAGATGCACTTCTGAAAGTGGCTAAGATTCAAATTGAAAAAGAAAAGAGCACAGAACAAGGAGGAAGCTCAATTGGAATCACAATTAAAGAAATTCCTTTTTCACATGTTAAGCCTAAAGCAGTTGATGAAGCCTTAAAGCAAAAGGATTTGGCTAAAGCTAAAGGAAAGGAGAAGATGGTTGAGCCTGTGAAACCATTGAAGAAAAAGGAGCTTGAAGCTGTGAGTGAGAGAGTTGCTAGAAATCTACAAGCTCAATTTAATGAAGAGGGCAGGAGCAGATTTATTGAGGTTGATATGGGGGATGATGTGAAAATAATGATGACCTCAGAAGAGCAAATATTCTTTGATCATTTACTGGCTGATGGGACTCACAAAGTTCAAATGGAAGAGTTCACCCCTGATCAAAGACTGATATGGTATCTGGATATTCTTGAGCAAAGAAGAAAGCATGATGCTTAGAAAAGGATGGAGGAGAAAAGGAAAAGGGCTCCTACTCAAAGGCAACTCAAAGATCAATATGCCAGAGTAGTTAAACCCTTCAACTCAAAAGAAGAAAAAGAATGACTGTGAGAAATGATCATGATGACATGGCAAAGGATGCAAGTGACACAGAAGTACCTACTGGGGTGCCTTCTACATCTGAGCCTGCACAGTCTGTTAAAGAAGTAGTTGATTGGAACAAAATCAAATCAATGGTGGAAGTTGAAAGCCCAAAGGTGCCAATTGCTGTACATTTTCCTGTGATTGATTGGTTGTGGGAAACTGATGAACAAATGAGGAAATGGATTAAGATTGTGAGAGCTGGGAACTCAGAAGAAAAGTTTCTATCCTTCTACAGATGCATAAAGACATTATCCAGGGATGATTTGGATGACATGTGGAGAATTGCAATAAGGAAATATCAGAATGTAAAGAAGCATAGTGATGAACGCATTGTCTACAACAGTCTTTCAATTTTGTATGAAATGGATGCAGAAAATGATTTCTACAAAGACGGATCTCGTACAAAGGCATGGTACTGCTATTCACACAATGGAGTTCATTTGGGGCAACTTGAAAGTGGTGTGTTTGCCTACTTCTTCATTGGCACAGAATATCCTTGGAATGTGAGTCAGTTAAGCTCTATGCTCTCTCTAAATATCAAATGTGATGATTTGGATACAGCTGCCTCTTTAGTTCATGAAGTTCAGCAATATTGTGGAGGGCTTTCATCAAACACATTTAATTAACAGCGACATTTTTTAGCTTGGATACAGCTGCCATTTCATACAAAAGAGTCCAATGGCATGAACTATATTAGGGGCTTTCAGCAATATTGTTGATACAGCTGCCTCTTTAGGGTTTAGGGTTTAGTTGACAGTGACATTTTTTAGCTTAGTATACATTTAATTCAAATCACAGGGAAATTGATGTGGAATGTTATGTATGCTGTGAATTTAATTGTACACATAATTAAAACATATACCTATTACATGGAATCACATGAAAGCCATATACATATATCAATAAAATCATACCACACTAATATTCTTAAAACCTTAATGTTATTAAAAGCTTATGAATCAACCACAAAATCTTAACATATTACAATAGCTTTTCCATAACACATACAGACAAGAAAACTCACCTTCTTAGTTGTCTGAGGAACTTCCAAACTCTTGGTTTGAGAATCGAACGATAGATTAGTGACCAAATCAGCAGCATCTGTGATACCACTTAATAATTAAAAAAGATCATCAAGAAAATTAAGCTTCCATACAATTGAGGGTGTAAGCAAATGGCATGTGATCCTTTTCTCCTTCCTCAATTTTACCATCATGTCTTTTTTGCAACAGGTTCATCAAATGCCTCTTTTAATTTCGACTGCACAAAAATGCAAACCATCAAAATTACCGCAACATTCATTCTCTAAGGACTTTCATCAAACACATAGTGTGCACTAAACTTCTGCAACTTGAATTCCGAAGGCATACAATCATTGCTCACATTACCATCAAACAAATATCGAATATAGATTCGACGTACAAAGAGGAAATCAACTTACCTAATAAATCGTTAGCCTTCTCGACATCCAATATAATAAAACATCAATACACTTTGTCTAGTGGTTTTTGGTATTGCATTGCATTTGAATGAAGAGAAGAAGGAAACACGGGTATAAAAATCAACCATCTTTATCATTGATTTATCTGATATTAGCCGATTAACGTAATTGATTGTAACCAGGTTAATATGTGAAAAATTGCGCAGATGATAATCATACGATTTGGATACATGGAATAGCATATTAGCATATTAACATAAGGACATACAATTTGATTAATGTCATTCATAAGCATGCACTAGTAATACACAATACCAGAACATCAGCACGTGTTTTACATCAAACCATCGTCTATGCAACTGCACATTACATATGCACATATGAATGTTTGAAATCGAAATTGAATCGAACAAATTGCTTACCGATGATGTTTTCGTTGATCCAGTAAGAACCCTTGAACTCGTATAATTTGCAACCCTTGCTTACAATACGAAGAAACAAATAAAAACAAATTCGATCGGCACAAACACGACTGAATCCAAAAATCAGATATCGAAAGCGATTTCAACTATACAGAAACCCTCGACAACCACTTGATCACAAAATCAGCATCACTTAAATACAAATCATCATCTTCATACTCCAAATGACACATCACGTAGCGGTTTATCAGTTGCAAGGCACACCGATTAACAACACTTAAATTCGATACAAGATTGAGGGAAATTTTTTTTGACTTGAATGGTGTAACAAATTCGATGGTTTAATTTTCTGTAGATTCGATTTGCACAAAGTGACGATCTGAAAGTTTGATTTTGAATTTCAAATTCTACAGCTGGTTTTATAGCTTGAATTTGATATGCCGTGTTTTTATTAGTTAAGAGGGGTGGTAAGGTAATTAGATAACAAACCGATAGATTAATTGGGTAATCAAAGTGAGGCTTAGTTATAATTTGGCAAAGCTAAGTCATAAATGATTATCAAATCAAGCCCTCTTTTAATAGATAAGAGGGATAAGGATATGAAGACATAACTAACATTATAACCTCTAATTGCAGATCGTCAGACACGAATATGTTACCAGCCTCATTGATGGTTTACGTTTATTTGTAACACATTTTTCCACACATTACCATTATGGTGTTATTGAGCGGCTACTATGTTTAATATCATTTTTTCATAAGTAGTGGTTACCATCCAATAACCTACTATTGTTTTAATGAACCAACGGTACAAAAATTTGAAAAGGTTGCACATTATGCGAGCTATACATCATGCAAAATTAGTACATAAATCTTGCTGTATTATTGTACCTAAATGCTTAACATAAGGTGAGCTATGCAATACTGTTCACGTAACACCTACAACAATGTAACATAAAAGAGGCCCGCAATTTTTGCGGGTTTTAAACTAGTAATATTAATAATCAAGCTCCAAAATAAATAAAAATAATAATAAACCTCTCAAAAATAGAAAGTCAACATTTTCGATACTAATTGATTAGTGATTGATTAAATTATAAAAGAGTGTATAATAACAAATTTCATATCAACAAAGTCGTAAGTAAATGTCATCGTCCCATCGTAATATCTTGAATGGCATGTCTAAAGCATCAATCAAGAATTTCGATATAAAATTCACCTAAACTTTCCTACCGTATTAAACCATCTCCATGTTGAAGATATCATAAAAAAATAAAAATAAGGAAACGTTAATTAACAATGAGTATCTATCTAACATATCATATCATATATCATATATGTGATACTTCTTTCAATGGGAAGAAGAGTGACTTATACCGCGATTGACAATTATATATATATATATATATATATGGATTGGTTCTGGTGAAAACAAGGAGATAAAAAAAAACAGTAAAAACACATCTTCATCCTCCATCTAATCTAACATATGTATATATAAAATAAGGATGGGGATAAAAAAAACTGTGAAAACACTTTTTGATTTACAATTTTTTAAAGTTGTGAACTATCATTTTTTTTGCTTCACATAAGAATTTTTTTGTGAACCCTTATATTTTTTTTGTTTCACATAAAAATTTCGTCATGAACCTTTATTTTATTTTTTTGCTTCACACAAAGTTTATAACATTTTCAATTGTGAACCTTATTTTTTTCGCATAAATTTTTTTTTTCAATTTTTTCACGAAAATTTTGAATTTTTTTTTATTGTGAACTTTAATTTTTTTTAGGTTCACGAAAAGTTTTTAACCTTTTCAACTATGAACCTTAATTTGTTTTTTGAGTTCACAGAAAGTTTTAACTTTTTCAATTGTGAACATTTTTTTCAGCTGTGAACCTTAATTTTTTTAGGTTCACGGAAAGTTTTAAAAAAATTCAATTGTGAACTTTTCTTTTCAACTGTGAACCTTAATTATTTTTTTAGTTCATAGAAAGTTTTTTACTTTTTTATTTGTGAACCGTAAATTTTTGTGTTCACGGAAATTTTTTTACTTTTTCAATTGTGAACCTTAAATTTTTTTAGTTCACGGAAAGTTTTTAACTTTTTTAATTGTGAACATTTTTTTTCAATTGTGAACCTTAATTTTTTTAAGATTCATAACAAGTTTTTAACTTTTTTAATTGTGAATCTTATTTTTTTGTTTTGGGTTCACGGAAAGTTTTTAAGTTTTTTAATTGTGAACCTTAATTTTTTTGTTTTTGTTTTGATTTTCGAATTTGACTTTATTTTATTTTTTTACAAAAAATATTTTTTTGTGTGAACCTTAATTTTTTTTGTTTACTTCAAAACAAAAAATAGTTCACACCTTAAAAAAATTGTGAAGGAAAAAGTGTTTTCACCGGTTTTATTTATCTCCACACCTTATATATATATATATATATATATATATATATATATATATATATATATATATATATATATATATAAGTTACATTAGATGGGGGGTGAAGATGTATTTTCACTGAGGTTTTTTATCTCCTTGTTTTCACAGGATCCATTCCTATATATATATATATATATATATATATATAGAGAGAGAGAGAGAGAGAGAGAGAGAGTTTGGATCAAATAAGAACACTTCAAAAATAAGAACGGTGAGAACACCTCATAAATGCACAACTAGCAACCAAAATCATTATATTCACAGTCATACATTTCAAATATGCAAAGAAAAACAAATGCACACTTCTAAAAATGCACAAAAATTGAAAAAAATGATTGATGCACGATTATCTCTATAATTGTGCATCAATCATTTTTTCGATTTTTGTATATTTTTGAAAGTTCACATCTATTCTAATCAATTTTTCTACACATATTTGAGATGTATGAATGTGAATCGAATGATTTTGTTGGCTAGTTGTGCATTTATGAAGTGTTCTTATTGGAACCTTACCTCTATATATATATATATATATATATATAGAGAGAGAGAGAGAGAAATAAATTCGAATTAAAGGTTTTTGTAGCGAAACCCTATGTGTTATTGTTAAGTTTTGAGACACGTTTACTTGATTTGTACCTTTTATAATATTCAGGGTCAAAATAAATTTAAAGAAACACAAAAAAAATTGTTAAAATTATAGTACACTATTTAATTTAACCCAAACCTCAAACCCTAAACCTTAACCCCTAAACTCTAAACTCTAAACGCTTTATAAAATTCTAAACCCTAAATCATACTAAACCCTAAACCTTAAACCATACTAAACCCTAAACCCTAACCCTAACTCTAAACCCTAGCCTTAACCCCAAATTAAATGTATAACTGTTGATGCATTTTGGTGTGTCTGTCAGTTGGTCTAGTTAGAGTTTGTAATTGGTTTGAGTTTCCTGACTCCTGCGACATTGTCTGTAATGTCGCAGGTGCGACGTCAGGTTTTGGGCTTGCGACATTGTTGTTGTCGCATGGGCCTGGGCTTGCGACATTGTGTGTAATGTCGCAGGAACCAACATGTTTAGTATAAATACGTTTAACGTATTCAGTTTTAGGGTTGACGAAAAACCCTAAACGCAATTTGTCGAAATCCTTTGTAAACTGATTGATTATAATCAATAATATAACGTTAGGTTTGATTCATATTGCATTTGATTATTCGTTTAGTTGTGTTCTTTATCTAATTGTTGATTCCGCAAACAATTGGATTGACTCGTTCCATTGAGATCCACGTCTAGGGGACTAACAACTGGTATCAGAGCGGAAAAAGCTCATTTTTTTAGTATCGGATCGAGTTTGAATTGATAAAGGTAGTATTCATATTGTTTTTTGTGAATATTACGTTTGTTATTTGTGTTTACAGGTGTTCGATCGTGTTTACTGGGATTTTGTGAAGGTTTTCGTCGTTTGTAGTTCGTCGAAAACGATTAGGGTTCAAAATTTTTGATTTTAGGGTTTTTGGCCCCAGCTGTTTGCGACTTTGCGACATCAGCTGCGACATCATCTGCGGCGTCACCTGCGACATCATTATTTTTGACCTAATTTGGTCTTTGCGATGTAGTGTTGCGATATCGTTAGCGACGTCGTTATTTTGATCTTAGTTGGTTATTGCGACATCGTGTTGCGACATCGTGTGACTTTGCGACAACAATTGCGACATTAGACTCTACGTCGCAATTTTTGATTCTTAATTGAATCCTAAGCCTTCTGCGACATTAATCACTACGTCACATAGATCTTGTGCGACATTACTTCTATTGTCGCAAGTTTCAGACTGTGATTTAATTTAAAGATTATAAATGGCCGCTGATAAGAAAGATATTAGAGGGATTAGGGAGATGATCAAACAGGGAAATGATATAGGTTCTAGCAATAAACCTCTGTTGTTCACTGCAGATATGGACTATGCGTACTGGAGAGACAGATTTGAACACTTTGTAGACTTTCATTGTCCAGAACTTTGGGGTCCACTAAAACAACGATATGTGGCTCCGGTTGCTGAAGAAAACTTTCGTGGAATTCCTCCAGCAAAAACATACAATGCCATGACACCTCAAGAGGAAAAGGAACTTGAAATAGAAAGGAAGGCACACTCCGCTATCTGCATGTGTTTAACAAAGGATGTTATGAGACTCTTTAAAACTCATGACATAACTTATGATTTGTGGAATGCAATTGAAACGAGGTGCGGGGGTAATGAAAAGTACAAGGAGGATAAGTTGTAATTAATCAAGAAGCAGTATGATCTATTTGACATCTTTCCTAATGAGACTACTTCTGGATTATTCACCCGATACTCACAATTGGTTAGTGAGTTAATTGAAGGAGGATACAATCTCGCTGCACGTGAGATAAACAAGAAACTGTTGGATGTGTTACCAAGTGCCTGGGATGTGAAGGTCCAATTCTTGAAGGAAAATCAAGAATTAGCTAGGATGACTTTGGACCAATTGATAGGTGTTCTTCAAGCTCATGCTATGGAGTTGAAGAAGAAAGAATGCAAGTCAAGTGGATTTGTACAAAATCCCACATTATATGGAGGACAAGTCAATTCTGGCAAGAGTTATGGTGGAATGGCATTCATGACAGATATCAGTTCATCATCTTATTCAACTGGGGCTCAACATGCAGCCTATGTTTCTGGTACATCTCAAGGATCACAACAGCAGGTTCCAGTCTCACCAGCTATACAAGAGCAAGCTGCCATTTTACAGCTTTTCTAAGCTCTTACAAAGATTTGGTTACTCAACCAAACACCACGTTGGAAATGACAAAAGAGGATTATAGTCAGCTGGACGACGATGATCTAGAGAAAATGGATTTAAACTGGAACATTGCTATGATCTCAAGGAGGGTTCAAAAGTTCTTGTAGAGGATGGGACGCAAGACTTGGAAGGAAATGGGAAAACGGGATTTGGTTTTGATAAAAGCAAGGTCCGATGTTATAACTTCCAGAATTTAGGTCATTTCGCTAGGGAATGCGAGAAACCCAAGATGCCACCATCGGGTCTTACTAAGCCTGATCCTCCAAAGGCGAATGAGAAAGAAGAAGTCAAGTCGTTGGCTGCGGACAATGCTTTGGTCGTTTTTGAGCCGACTGCTTCAGACTGGAGTGTTCAGGCTGCACAATTTCAACAGTGTCTGATGGCTCACATCACACCTGAGGTACAAAATGAACCAATTGAGCCTTTTAATTGTGTTACTTGTATTCAATTGACTGAATCTATTGAGGTCTATCAAAAGGACAATTTAGACTTGCGGGAAAAGGTTGTTAAACTTACAGAATCTAACAAGTTTTTGCAAGAAAATGAAAAACTTTATGAAAAACATATTGAGGCACACAAGTTAGACACTCAAACTTATAAAGCAAAGGTCATTAGTCAACAAGATGCAATTAAAAGTTATCTAACTGAAATTGAACTGTTAAATAAAGAACTATCTGATTTAAAAAGTGAGTTCGATAATCATAAAAGCAAAATCTTAGGTTCTTCTCCGCAACGTTTGTCTTTAATGAAATCGTTAACAAGCAAGGGACAGGCGGTAAAAAGAATGAAGAACTTGGTTATAACCAAGTACCACCACCTTCTCATGCCGAATATTGTCCTGCGCCTGTTAAGGAAGGCCTTGAAGAAATTCCAGTTGATTATACAAAGCTTTATGGTATTAAAGCTAAAGAAGCCAAGCAAAACAAACTGACAAAGGAGAAAACCAAAATTCCAGAGTATCCTTTGTCTCAGTTTGTTAAGCCTGAATGTAAATCTTCAGTTTATACTGATGAGATTGTTGAGATTGAGGACATTACTGATCAGGAGTATCCTGAATTTAAGAAAGTTGAAGTTAAACCTGAAAAAGTGGCTTTAAAAGTTGAACCTGCAATTAAGGTTCAAACTAAAAAAGGAAAAGAAAAGGTTTTAAAAAGCGAAACCACAAACTTTACAATCACCTGTAAAGATTTTACAACATAAAGTTATAAATGAAAAAGTTTCTTGTGATAAACCTTCCACTTCAACCTCTCAACCAAAACAAGCATTTTCTAAGACGTGTATGCAATGTTCATGTTCTAGAAATGTTTCGCCACCTCCTGTGGTAAGTCCTCAGCCTCAACCATTTGTTGAAACTCGTTCTTGTTTCTACTGCAAGAGACAAGGACACTTGATTCGTGACTGTCCCAAACTTTCTCATCAGCGCTATGGGAGAGAGATGCCTAGGACATCAGTTTATAGAAATTCTTTTTCAAAATCTCCACCTAGGCGTTATTCAAACTCTCCCAAGCCTGCTGAGAAGCCGAGTAATGTTGGGCAAAATTCTTTGCCAAAGCCAAAGCCCGACATTATTCCTAAGCCAAATTCCGAACCATCTAAAGTTTGGAAGAGAAAAGAGTCTGTTGTGGACTCTAATGTCGTCAACAATAACACATTGGATACAAATTCTGATTTGTTTAAAAATAAAATTCTATCTGATGTGCTTATTGTTGATGACTCTGGTAGACCTAAGTCTGTAAAGGCTTGGGTCACCGTTTCTCACTAATCTCCTTATTTTTTGTGTGTTGCAGCAGTCTGAACGAGTAAAAAATAGTGAATGGTTTATGGATAGCGGCTGCTCGCGACACATGACTGGCAATGTGTCTCTACTTGTGGATATTAAACCATATGCAGGAGGACATGTGGCCTTTGCAGGAGATATGGGAGGAACGATTTTTGGTAGAGGAACGCTAACAAATGGGAAAGTTAGCTTTGAGAACGTTAATTATGTGGCAAAACTACAGCACAACTTGCTGAGCGTTTCACAAGTATGTGATAAAGATTATACCACATCATTTACAAAGACTGAATGTGTGATACTGAAGCCAGGGTATGTCATTCCCGAGGAATGGGTGTTAATGCGTGCACCTAGAAGAAATGACACCTATGTGATGAATATGCAAACTGTAAAGACTACAAACGAATCTACTTGTCTACTCTCAAAGGCTTCTGAAAATGAATCACTCCTTTGGCACAGACAAATGGGACATATTCATTTCCGTAAAATGAATTTTCTGATTAATAATGACTTAGTGAGAGGAGTTCCAAAATAGTCCTTTGCTTTGAAGGATGACTATATTTCTTGCCACAAGGGCAAACTCCATAAGAAGTCCCATAAGTCTAAGGTTGTGAATTCCATTGTTGCTCCGTTGGAACTATTACATATGGATCTTTTTGGTCCGGTTTCTACGAAGAGCATTGGTGGTCGGTCTTACTGTTTGGTAGTTACTGATGACTACTCAAGGTTTTCGTGGGTTTATTTTCTTGCAACAAATGATGAGACAGCAGGAATTCTGGCTTACTTGTTGGATAATTGGCAAATTTGTGCAACTTAAAGGTGAAGAGACTGCGAAGTGATAATGGAACCGAGTTTAAGAATTCAACTCTCGAGTTATATCGTGCTTCAAGAGGCATTGATCATCAATTCAGTGCTCTAAGAACTCCTCAAGAGAATGGAGATGCAGAACGAAAGAATAGAACCATCATCGAGACAGCTCGAACTATGTTAGCAGATTCAAAGCCTGCCTATTATTTTCTGGGCTGAGGCAGTTAATCGGGTGCTCTCGGTTAAGAAGAAGAACAAGACATGCTATGAGCTTTCCAATAACCGCAAGCCGAACCTGCAGTTTCTAGAGCCGTTTGGGTGTCCATGCATGATTATGGTTACAAAAGAACGTGTCTCTAAGTTTGGTGATAAAGCTGTTGAAGGGATCTTTCTTGGATATTCAGTCAATTCTCCAAACGAAAGAGTCTACAACAAATCGACAAATCAGATAGAGGAACATTTTGAGGTAAAGTGTTTAAGGTATACGGAACCTCCTCAAGGTACGGGTCCGGATTGGTTTTTCAACTATGGTAAACTCTTTAACTCTTTCAACATTCCGGAAGAAGATGATACCGAAGAGTTAGTTACCTTGCTTCATAGAATCAATATTTCTCAAGAAACATTTGGTTCTCCTTCTAAACCATACGATCCAACACCCGATGCGACACCCAACCAATCTTCTCCAACACCTACTCCAAAACCTGCATCCACATCTACACCTTCACCAACACCCACACCTACACCTAAACCACCATCTTTTGATATTCCTTCTACTTCAGGAACGATCAATGCAATGGATCTTCCTGATGATCCAGACATGCCTCCTTTAGAGGAAGACGGAGAAGAAGAAGAAATAGTTCATTCTCATCTCTTTACTGATGAAGCAGATAAAGAAGAAACTCCTGTCACTGAAGGAGATTTGAACAACTTCGGTTTGACTCTTGTGCCGGATGTCATTCCAGTTACTCGTGTACATAAGGATCATCCCATTGAGAATATAATTGGTGATCCTCACTCTAAAGTTCAAACGAGAAATCAATCAAAGCAAACCGCTGAAGACAAGCAAACTTCATCTGAACAAGTTTTGGGCCTCATGGCAACTGTCGAATCATGCCATCTTTCTCAAATTGAACCTAAAAAGGTTAAGGAAGCATTGAAAGATCCATCGTGGGTCGAGGCCATGCAAGAGGAATTGCAGCAGTTTAAGAAGCTGCAAGTTTGGGAAATCGTGCCATTACCCAAAGGTGCTCATCTTACAGGCACTCGTTGGGTATATAGAAACAAGATGGATGATAGAGGTGTGGTTATTCGGAATAAAGCGCGTTTGGTAGTTCAAGGCTTTAGTCAAATTGACGGTTTGAACTATGATGAAGTATTTTCCCCTGTTGCTCGATTGGAATCTATTAGGATTTTCTTGGCATTTGCTTCCTTCAAAGGCTTTCGAGATTACCAACTTGATGTGAAATGTGATTTTCTTTATGGAGAGGTAGACGCCGAGATATACATAAAACAACCTCCAGGCTTTGAAGACCCTGCGCATCCTAATCATGTGTGCAAACTGAGCAAAGCTTTGTATGGTCTTCATCAATCGCCAAGACTTTGGTATGAGAGGCTTACTACGTATTTGTTGAAGAATGGTTTCACGAGAGGACAAATCGATAGCACACTTTTCACCAAAGGAGAGGGAGAAGATTTGCTACTGGTGCAAGTTTATATGGACGACATCATATTCGGTTCTCCAAATGAGGCTTTGTGCAAGGAATTCGAGGTTCTAATGAAGTCTGAGTTTGAGATGAGTGCGATGGGAGAAGTTACTTTCTTTTTAGGTGTGCAAGTTGAGCAATCAGCCAAAGGAATTTATATTCATCAGTCAAAATATGTCAATGATATGTTGACTAGGTATGACTTGCTTGATTGTAAAACGTATGGTACTCCCATCGACATAAATCACAATCTTGTACCCGATGAGAATGAAGAAGACTGCAAGGAGAAAGACTATCATTTAATGATAGGCTCTCTAATCTATCTTACTGCCTCAAGATCGGATATTGTGTTTGCGGTTTCGCTATGTTCGAGATATCAAGCGAAGCCCAAGGTGACTCATATGAAGGCTGTAAAGCGAATTTTTGGGTATCTCAAATATAGGCCAACTCTTGGTCTATGGTGTTTAAATGAGAATTCATTCGCTTTAACTGCCTATTCAGATTCGGATTATGGTGGTTGCAAAATGGATAAGAAGTCAATAACTGGAGGATGTCAGTTTCTCGGATCGCGGTTGGTTTCTTGGCAGTGCAAAAAGCAGACTACGGTTGCAACTTCTACAGCTGAGGCCGAGTATGTTGCTGCTGCAAGCTGTTGTTCTCAAGTCCTTTGGATCCAGCATCAACTACGTGATTACGGGTTACTTCTTTCTATGACTCCTATTCATATAGATAATACTGCTGCTATTTCCATAACTCGCAATCCCGTACAACATTCTAAGACCAAACACATTGAACTTAGGTTCCACTTTATACAAGATTGCTATGAGAAACACCTGATAGACCTTGTCCACATAGACACCCTTAAGCAAAATGCAGATCTTTTCACAAAAGCTTTTTCACGTGCTCGTTTTAACGAACTGGTCAACATGATCGGTTTGAGATTCTTTCAAGCTAAAAAATGAATTGTGACTTGGTTTTGTCTTTTAAATTTTTGATTGCTTAAAAAAAACTAAATAAATAAAAAATGCAACAGCTACTCTTTATACTCTTTAGTATTAAAGAAATGCACGGTTGCTACATTTTAAAATGGACGTTGAAGTTGTGTCTGTAAACAACTTGGGATATGATAGTACATCGGGTAACATGCACAAAATGAAATTTTAAGGTTTATCTTGGATGTGTCAATAGATTTATCTGACATGTTGAAAACAGTTTTTATAAACATTGTCTTCATCATACGATATATTAGTAGGCATGTTATGCAAAACTCTTTGAGATCTATTAAGAAGCCTAATAAATAAATGTTTATTTCAAGTGGTATAACATCATTAGATGTATGACAAAAGTCTTACTATCTTACTTATGCTAGACATGTTTTCGTGAAAGAAGTTTATTTGATATCATTTGGGGGTATATATTGACAGTTTCCTCTGTTATACGTAAGTATAGACCTGGTCTCTGTTAATATATACTTAAAAAATTAAGCAAACACAAGTCAAAGTACTTGCAAAGTCTTTAAAATTAAGATACCTAACAAGGTCGCCAAAATGGTTTGACCAAGTCTGGTTTTGCTTAAACCTGAATCAAGCTATGTCGCTCTGTTGTACGTAAGTACAGACCTGTCACCGTTGACTTGATTCTTAAAATTGATTTTCTTATATTCTTTCTGTAAATGGAAGCATGGTCTATGTCTTAAGTTAAGATGTATATCTATGGTGGGGACCACAGCGAAATGTACATACGAATAATAATAAAATTAGCTCATAGATGTGCGTGTAACATATTTAAGAGGACAAATATATTGATAATCGTTTTGAAATAATTTTTATAAGAAAAAAATGTTTTTAGTATGCCAAGTAAATATAAAGTGGACAAATATACTGATGATCGAAATAACACTTACTGTTCCTAATAAATGCATGTTATTCCGATATGATCCCTAACCAGATTAAATCAACTCCGTCACCAAAAAGAATGTGTTAATTTTATATTTGTAAATTTGCATTAAGTTTGTGTTCATATATTTTATCTTAATTAGTTTTATTACACCAAGTCACATGTTTGTTTTTTTCAAATCGCGCGTCGAAAACTTGAAATCAAAATCGAATATGAAATTTCTGCCATGTCAATCATGCGACATTGTCATCGACGTTGCATGCGACGTCGCACGCTACGTCACATTTAGGGTTAGACTATATATAGTTCCAACCCGCGACGTCCTTCGGTACACTATTCAAAATACTTTTGCGACGTCGCTGCGACATTCACTCTGGCGATTGCGACATCATGATTTTCGATTCGATTGTGATTTCTAGCCGTTTTCTTTCCAATCCACTCACGTTTTGCTGTTCTCCTACCTTTGCTCGAATTTTAGGTACCACTTTTACCTCGTTTTACCGTTTAATTTTTGTTTAATTTTTTAATATCTATTGCGGGTAATAAGAGTTTTCGTTTTTGGGTAAATTAGATACGATAACGTGTTTTGTATGTGGTATAAGTTATGTTTCTATGCTTCCCTTGATAAGCCGCATCGATTAGTATACGTAGATTTGAAAAACCCTAAATTTATTACTTAGGGTTTTCTGGGTTGGGATGCAGTTCATCTTTGCGACGTCTGCTGCAACGTAGCAGCCGATGTCGCATTACTTTGGTAATTTCATACCAGACTGCGACGTCCCATGCTACGTCGCACATACTGCGACGTCCCATGCGACGTCCCATGCTACGTCGCACATACTGCGACGTTCCATGCTACGTCGCATAAACTGCGACATCACTTGTCACGTCGCTTAACCTGCGACCTCACCATCTATGTCACAAATTTTTGCGACTTCACAAGCGACGACGTACACTACGTCGCATTTTTTAACTTCTGTGATTAAATTCACAATTAATTACAAAATGCGACGTCCCCCTTAACGTCGCTTGTCTGTTGTGCGACATAGGGCTCTTTGTCGCTATTGATTTTGAAATGTATGTGACGTCATTGCAATTTC
Organism: Pseudognaphalium luteoalbum; assembly: GCA_963422505.1. Taxonomy (NCBI): domain Eukaryota; kingdom Viridiplantae; phylum Streptophyta; class Magnoliopsida; order Asterales; family Asteraceae; genus Pseudognaphalium; species Pseudognaphalium luteoalbum. The sequence goes on along the minus strand of OY730198.1, from coordinate 3,894,039 downwards.
GCAACATCAACAGCGACATCATCTGTGATGTCGCAGAAAACAGAAAGTTTGAAAAATGTTAAGTGCAATCGTTTGTCGTTTAATCTAACGCTTTTCGATTATATCTGTTGTATTGCTTTTTACAGATATGACTTTGGCATACGAACCGCGACACAATATGGTTGCGTTTTTGGATGACACGTTTGCTAAGGCCGAGCCTTTTCGGTCGATAATTGCTTTTCTCAGACGCTCACGGATTTTCCACGCTATTTCTGATTCCACGGTTGTCTACAAGAATTTAGTGGGTCCGTTCTGGAGAAATGTGATGGTTGTTACTGAGAACGATATTCCACGTATGGTATCTACAGTCTTTGGCACGCAGATTGTTATGACTGAGCAGGGTATACGTGACCTGCTTCAACTAAACGATCAACCCGACATGCCTGTTCTCTTCGAGAATTCTTTTATCACTGGCGGCATGCATACGATGGGTTATCCGGGGATTCCGACAGATCAGTATCGCAAGGCGAATCTTACACGGGTCTGGAGATATCTTATGCATATCTTTATTGTTTTTTTAGGAAACAGGAAGGCTGGCACAGACGGTATCAGTCATCGTCTTGCTTCGGGTATGCTTGCGTTGGTCTACAACAAGCCCTACAATTATTCTGGGTTCATCTTCAAGGCCATGATAGATAATGCCAACGCTGTAACCAATAAATGGGGTTTGTATCCACGATTTGTGCAACTTTTTCTCAATCGTCATCACCCAGAGCTTCAACAACAGGGCAATGTGGATAACATTTTGAAAATCACCCCGATCATGAATCGTATCTTTGCGGTCTGCTCCGCTCAGGAAAAGGGGGTTCAGGCACCACCGGATGTTCCTTTATTTGGTGCAGTTCTTGACGAGAATTATGTACCGCCGCCTGATCCTCAGTATATGGATGTCCCAGCACCTCAGCAACCGCAGCAAACACTTGTGAATATACCTGTTCAGGCTGCGGGGGAGAATATTGAGGATGATTTGGTCCAGATTGAACAATTTGGACATGTTCAGCAACCGGGTTCACCTCACGACATTACCGATGAATCATCCTCTTCTGATTCAGCCTTTGTGAGACCGCAGGATGGTGGCGAGACGCCTACAGATTCAGATGGTGAAGTACCTCACCCATCACAATTGGAACGGATTAGGGTACATGAATCGGCTAGATATTTGAGAATTCAACGCCTTATTCGTGCAGGCAAGCGCTACATGGGCAAACGTCCCCGTGCCGGCGATGATATCGATGATACTGATTTTCAACCATCTTCTCGCCGTGCACGTCATACTTCTACTGTTCCGACTCCTCAACCATCACAAGAAATGGTTGTTGAGCCCACTCCTGCATTCCTGCAACAGATGATGGAAAATATGCAGAAGATGCAGCAACAGATGAAGGAACAGGCTGAAAGGAATGCTTCTCAGTCAGCTATCATTGAAGTTCAGTCAAAGCTGATTGCAGAATTGCAGACTAGGGTTACTGTTTTGGAGGCTAGGTCTATTGACTCGGGGGAGTCTGGGTCCGGGGTACCCAATGTTGAGTCAATAGGACCAGAGTCTGTAACTCCAACCCCTGTAATTGAAAATGTTATTAATGAAAATGTTCATGTTTTGGATTATTTCAGTGTTGATGACATTCCAGACCAGCCGAGACCATTAGCGGTAGATTATTCTTTTGCTGATTTGACATATATTCAGAGAATGGTTAATCAAACTGGTACTGAAACGGAATCAGGATATGTGTTTGATATGGACGACGATGTTTCAGTTGAAGATGAAAAGTTAGATTCTGATGAAGTTTATGATCATGCACCATTCATTAAGACTGATTCTAGTGAAGATGAGGCAGAGCCTACTAAAGCTACTCATGGAGAATCAACATCAACTAATGCAGAGTCTGCTCAAGAATCTACTTCTATACCACCAGCTCAAGAGGCACTAGCAACAGCATCAGCAGTCCCAGAAACTGAATCTTCTGTATCTGAAATGAAGACTGCTGAAGATAAGGATGAAAGAAATAAGATATGGTGGCCTAAGGGAAGATCAGCTGAACCAGTACCGGTAATTTGTAAATCTTATAAGGTTCGTGGAGATTATACGGGAATAATCAAGAGCTGGAAAGTTTACAAGAGAATGTTTTTGATTAAGAGAATGGACGGCATACAGTACTTCAAGCTTCGGTTCAAACAATTAAGTACGTTGCCTAAAGGAGAGATCAGTCGATTGGCTCAGTTAAATTTGATTAATCCTTTGAAAGATGATTATGCGGATTATATTCAGAGAACTCTGCGTCAAGAGGTTCGAAGCAAAAGGTATACCAAGATAAGACCTACACTCGGTACGCAGTATACTTTCAAGAAGAAGCTGGATCCAACGACAGGGCAGCCTATGGTCAAAGTTCATTATCCGCCGGCTGACTGTTTGACAGAGATTCCTTTGGAATCAGTTCCCTACAATTTTCTCAGCAGATTCGTTAAATGGGAGCTTGATCCACATACTGGTGAAGCGGTGATTACTTTTGTTCCAGATTCTGAACCGCGACTAGAATTCGGAAGTATTTGGAACTTGCGACAAGCAACGTTCAGAGTTTTTGATCCTATGAGTCTGATAAATCTACATGAAAAAGGTTTAAGACGACTCTTCGACGATAGGATTAGGGTTAATAGAAATAATGAGTTCAACAGACAATTAGCCGATCAATTTCAGAATGTGGTAAAAGTTTGTGTGACTCATGGAATTCATGCAGGAGGAAAGTTTCCTACAGGATGGGCTTAACTGAAGAAATTTGTGAAGACCAAGCTGAAGACACGGGGGAGTTTTGATGCATTTTGGTGTGTCTGTCAGTTGGTCTAGTTAGAGTTTGTAATTGGTTTGAGTTTCCTGACTCCTGCGACATTGTCTGTAATGTCGCAGGTGCGACATCAGGTTTTGGGCTTGCGACATTGTTGTTGTCGCATGGGCCTGGGCCTGCGACATTGTTTGTAATGTCGCAGGAACCAACATGTTTAGTATAAATACGATTAACGTATTCAGTTTTAGGGTTGACGAAAAACCCTAAACGCAATTTGTCGAAATCCTCTGTAAACTGATCGATTATAATCAATAATATAACGTTAGGTTTGATTCATATTGCATTTGATTATTCGTTTAGTTGTGTTCTTTATCTAATTGTTGATTCCGCAAACAACTGGATTGACTCGTTCCGTTGAGATTCACGTCTAGGGGACTAACAATAACCAATCACTAACACATGTGTTACTAATTTGTAAGACCCACCAAAAAATGGAAGAAAAAAAGTTGTCGAGAGTATGCGTTAAGGGACGGCAAACCGAAGAGAGAAAACGCTGAATTTTATGGTGTAATTTTTATGATTTTTCGACTTACTGTTTGTGAGATATTTAATTTTTAAAAAATGTAGAGGAGAGAGAATAAAGTGACACATTGCAAAAATCTGTGAGTTCCCTCATTCTCACTCATAGTTGATGTACTCATTTGAACCTTACTCTAACTAATTAATATACCAATTTGTTAGGAATTGATAAGGTACACCTTTTGTAACCGATAGGATGACCGGAGGAAATAACTCCCTACAATGGAGACATGTTTTGGCTAGAAACGGAGTTTTAAGGATGACGTGGTAGTTTAATTAATCCCAATTGGAAAAGTCTGGACTTACATGATAAGTTGACATATGTAACCAATCACATGAATTTGTAAATTCTCTTATGATATAATTGGTCTACCTAATTTTGTAAACAAAATTATGTAAGCTTTGTGTAAGTGTAGTATGGTTCATCCCAATTAGAGGCTAATTAATTATCCTTTTTTATTGGATTGGATAGAAGATAGATATCAATCATTTTCCGATTATCGACAAACGTATCATTTTCGTTATTTTAAACTGCTTTTCACCTTTCCTTTCACTTAGAAAAACAGTCTTATTAATCTTTTCATTTAGAAAAACAATATTGACATGATACGAATTAAATTATTTGTAACCAAAGCTGCTCTAACAGTTTTTTACGATCAATTATATATTAGTTAAGAATCATGATACGAATTAAATTATTTGAATGAGTATTTCAACACCAATACAACTTCCAAATGAGACTAGAACCAACCAAAGAATTAATCTAAGGAAAACCAACATAAGAACCAGAGATTACATGAGTATGACCCCAGCAAAAATAAAAGAAATACATCCTGCATACCCAATAATCCAAAAAAAAGAAAAATAAAACTCGACAATAATTGATTAGAGCAAACTAATTTTTTAACTTTTAACCCCTAATATAAGGTTTTACGACACACAATGTTTGCAACGTAAATTAAACACACTAAATTGCTATCTGCGTAATGTGAATCTTCGAAACAGGGGAATTAGAAAAGCAAAAAAAAAACACAACCAGTGGGTGTGTATGTTAGTATGTAGACGGGTACCTAGATACATTGTAATCCTTATAATGGGTTTCATTCCTTAAGCTGAAAATGCAAGAGGAGGTATTGTGTTGACAAACTCAAACACATTAACCTCTAGATACATATTTGTTAAATTATAATGAAAATATTTTATCAACTCATTTTACATTATAGTTACCAAGAGCAAATCATTCGAATATAAAGAACCACTATTGTTGGGTATCTGATTTTTGGATTGTGCATGCCACTTGTCTAGGTATGCCATAGAATCTGCACCTAAGTTAGGAAGTTGGCGCTCTTTAAGGATCTCTAGAATCTTTTTGGAATTACCAAGAATCTGAGCTGCAGTCCGGATACTGTCTTGTCTTTTCTCTATTGCATCATGGTGGCATTTCATGGTTATGACACGTGGTAAATTAGTAAAGCAAGCGAATAATATATCTGCAATTAGTGTAGTTACTCGCTCAAAGACTTCCTTACCTGTTGGCCAATTTTGTTGCGCGTTGTAGTGGAGCAGTATGGTTTGGCTGATTCTGTACATGGAATTCGCGGCAACGAACTTATGCAATGAGTGATCTAGACTTGCATTTTTGTAGTCCTTGAACTCTTTCACAATTTTAACCGCTTCATCACCCAACCATTGAAGAATCTCTTTTGACGTTTTTCCTTTACGAGCCTTTTTCTGAAGATCAATTTGTAGCCACATTCGGTATACTTCAACTTCTGCGCCTATACGTCGAGATGCTTTTCTTGAATTCAACAATGTTTCATCTGCATAATTAAGACTTTCTTCAACATGTCTCACCAAATAGAGGCCTTCGCTCATGCTAACAAGTAACCCCTTGATACGGTCATTAGCAACGTTAGGAAGTGCAGCAGCAATGGCAGTTAATGTCACAACTACTAGGCTCCAAGAATTTTGGGTTTCTTCTGAAATCAAAGGTGGGACTTGTTCATTGTCAAACTCTATCACTCCGTTGAATCCTGTTGATTTTTCTAGAAGTTTCATCAGATTTCGCGGCCTTTTCTTTTCAGATTGATGAAGAAGTCGAGTTATAGAGTTGAGTGTGTTTCTTAATATTCTCTTCGAAAGCTTTGCATCATCTTCAATATGGAAAGCATATCTCTTGTATTCCTGAATTTCCACTCTTGCATTGATGCAAGAGACATTTGATTCATTCCTAAACCTTTTAAACAATGACTTAAAGATATACCAACAAAAGGACAACAAGATCAATAAAGATCTTGGAATGAGACATATTATTTTACACACAACAACAACCATCACTTGAAGTGATATGAGAAGGTTCAAAATAATGTTTTTGAAAAAATTGAGAACTATTTTGCAGTGACGACCTGGGATATATGAACTGACGTGGCTGCGTTTCCACAACCGAAGCCTTTGAATCCAATGTTTCTCGACTTTAAAGACATTTAGATGATTCTTACTCCATCTTTTAGAGATGTTGAAATAACTTATACTTGTTAAACATCTTAGTATTGGTGCTATACTACCTACTACAACCCCAACTAACTGCACAATTATAATTAAAATTACTGACCACTTATAATCTGATTCTTCAATCCGGAAGTATGATAGATAGCGAAAAATACCTATCAACAAAAGTATCGAAGACAAAACAAGCATCGAGCATATAACCCCGAAAGCCGAAGAAACTTGGGAACAGGCAAGGGCAAATTGAGGGTTACCAGTTTCCGCCATCATCCAATACTTTTTAACATTATGCGTTAATTCCTCATAGGAGAAATTGACCTCTTGACGACTTGTAACCAATATGCGCAGTTCCTTATATTGGTGTTCTAAATTTCTTCTCGATGCTGGAACTGTTAAAGCTACCGAAAAGACCCATAAAGGAGGAAATATCAACATAAAAAGCATTATGGGGGTTCCCTCAACCACTAGAGTAACTATTTGGATCCATAAATTTACATTAACGGTGATTATGAGGATACCCAACGCTACCATGTTCACCAGAAGTTCTTTGTCATTCATAAGTCCTAAAGAAGGCAGAAAGTTTGCCAACATAGTGAACAAGAAAAAAATGCTGACAACTTTTGCAGTGTGAAGATTATCGTCAATTCCAGAAATTTTGGAATTTAGATCAACTGGTAACTTCGTTGCTATTGCGATTAGCGTGAGGGAAGCAGCATTGAGAGTGAAATATTTGTTTGGAAACCAAAGTTTCCATTGCCAAAAACCATTGAATGCATCTGCTGCCATTGCAAGAATGCACACCAGAGATGCTATTGCAACATACAAGCCCACCCAAGGCATGGCATCCTCCGGAGAGTTCAAACGCATCCTTTAAAACTAAGAATGTATCTATATATATGTATTTATGTATTTGAAGAAAAATTAACTTAGTTGAGAGCTAGTTGATGCCTGATATATATTTATACGTATATATAGGAATTCAGGAATTTAAAAGTTTCAATATAATTGCTTGCTATAAGTTCCAGGAAGGAGTGATCAAGATTTTATCATCGATCTCCTTCCTTCTAAAGGGCTTGCAATAGAAATATTTCCGCGTGTAGTTGAAAACTTATAAAAAGCACATGCATTATTAAACAAATGGGTTAATTTACTTTTGAAAGATATAATGTTGAAAACGAGTTGATGAAGTTTAAAAGATGTCATGTATAATATATAATAAATGTGAGTGCATCACTACTATAAAGTGGTCAATTGGTGCATCCCATATAATAATGTGTGTTATAAAAGTGATATATATATATATATATATATATATATATATATATATATATATATATATATATATTAGTTATGCCATGCGGTAGTTGTGTTGTATTTTATAAAGGAAAAAACGAATACGTACATGATCTAAATTGAAAGTTTGAGGTTTTGTGAAATATGGTGCAAGTACTTCCAAAAGATGTGTGCCAAACATTCCCTTAAACATATACCCTTAATTCTATATACAAAATTAAAACCCTTCAAATAAATAAATTTGAATTCTTCTCAAGTTTTACTATCTAAATATTTACTTTATGAAGATGATATATTTATTTTGCTCACAGAATTTAAAACTAGTACTTATACACACTTCATCCATGACAAATAAATGATTAGCATATGCGTAAATATCTACACCGTATTATAAAAAGTTTAAAACATTATCTTAAAAGGATTATTATACCCTTTTAACTAATATTTTAACTTTTAAACACTTATAATTAATGCAATTTATTATACAAATTAATATTTCATGATTATTTATCGGTTACAAATGTAACCCCATAAATATTTATCTTTTTCATAACTTATATATTCATTAATGAATATTTAAATGTATGTTAAAATTGTTTTAATATAAGTATCAATGAAAAATCATATATTATCTACGAATTATACTTCACATTTATCTTTTATATCTTCTATACTAATATATTAAGAATCCGTCACCAAATTTTAAATTATTAAAAAGAAATTCTAAAAAGTTAATTATTTAAATCATAAATATGTTATTCAGCACTTAAGCATTTAAAATAGATTTTAGGTATATATAAAAGTTAATATACCGCTGCTATATAACGGATTTGACCATTATGATTAGAAAAAAAAATAGAAAATATTATATTAGTTATACAACGTTAAATGTACAACTGAAATCATTTTATAACTATATTTAATATTTGTATCTTAAATTTCTTTTAACTTTTAATTATTATAATTAGGGATTGCGATGTGGGTCGAATTAGGTTTGCGGGTCTAAAGTTCACAATCTAAACCTGAAAATAATTTGATAAACGGGTTAATGAGTCAAAAGTAACCAATTTGAATACGACCAACATTGTTTTGGTTGGTGTGTCAGCCCGTTGACCTAGGTTTAAACTAAAACCCAATAAGATAAATTAAACGAGTCGGCGGGTTAAGACTTGAGAATGCAACTCTTCCTCATCCATTTTCGTATAAAATGTCAAGTTGTACCGAGAATTATCACTACCATGTAGAATCATTTGAAATATAATGCATATAAAATAATGGTCAAATTAAAATAGTATTATTGGTTTACCCTTTACTCAATACGACATGTCATTAAGTAAACCTATTGTGGGTAAAATCTTTTATCACCACTGCATTTTGTAGGTAAAAAGCTAGTTTTCTATCATGCTTTTCACGTTGAAAGAATAAATAAATAATCATAAATACTATAACTAAAGTGAATAAAGTATCTTAGCTTAAATTAATATGGAAAAAAAAATTATATGACTTGTGTATAATATTCTGTTTAATTAAGGTGGAGCATCTTTAATAAGCTCTGATAATAGTGATATCAAAGTTACTCCACATTTAGTTATATATCATAGTAATAACAATGTTTGTTTGTCATTACGAGCATGAACCCGTGCGAAACAATATATAAAAGTCAACATGTAAGTATTTATCATATCGGTAACCTATTATTCATGGTTTTAAAGTTCATTTAAAAATGCACTAATTCTTATCATTAAACTTGCTACTTACAAAAGTTATTTTAATTTGTTTGCTATATTACACTAAGCACTATTATTCAATGTTTTAATAACCGATTCGAACCAAACGGTTCGACCCGTCAAATCGGGAACCGGAGAGTAAACGGCTCGTTGTAAACCAGTTTTCACTTAAGATTTGACTAGTCAACAACCAAACGGTTTTCCGGTTCGACCGTAAAACCGGCAAACCGGAACAAAAAAAGCGGGTTGTCATTTCTTTCATAAAAGAACTATGGTTTTCTGAGGTGTTGATATGAGGCCCGTTCTTCGAGACCCTAATCAAAATAGAGATGGAGAAGGAATAATTTAGCAGTTTGAAGACACCCCAGATCGAACTCAGATCTGAAGCAGTGCGCGATGACGGAGGTGTATGGCGGATAACGGAATTAATGATGATGAGGATGGATCTTGCTGTGAGGTGGTGGGGTTTTAAAACATTGTTTATGGGGAAAAAAAAAGAGTAGAAAGGAGAATGAGTTTTGGGGTTTTGAAACATTGATTATGGGAGTGAAAAGAGTAGAAAGGAGATGATGAATGAAATGTGTGGTTCCAACAAAAAGGTAATGTTTTTGTAAACGGTTTGAACGGACGGTTCAACCGATCGAACCTGAAACCGGCTAGTATACGGTCCACTGTAAACCGGTTATTGCTTAAGCTTAGAGCAGTCAACAACCAGACGGTTTTCCGGTTCAATCGGCAAAAAGTCATTCTTTGTTGTTTTATACGGGATGTATCCTTAGATTGCTGACCTTTGATTCTATTCAGGCAAAAACAAAAGAAACATAAATGGGAATAAACCGGTCTTGGTGTTATTTTGTCTCCACAACGCTGCCGCAATCACCATAAACCACCTCAACCCACCTTCAACAGGTCAGATGATCATTTGATTTTGTATTTGTTTATGTTGGGTATTTGGTTAGTTGTAAAGAAGAATTGGAGATGAAAGAATCGTTCAAAAAAATGAAGAAGAATTGAAAATGGGTTTTTATTATTTTATGGGGAAAGTAAAAATGTTGTAAAATGAATATTCAAGGGTTTATACTCTCTAGTCAAAGCATTGTGTCAGAGAATCTTTTTTGATTAATTCATTGCTTCTGCAGCCTTTTGTTTATTTAATTTAGAGAGAAGTTCATAAAATCATACCCGTTGTTTACACAGATTTTCACATGTTATACTTAAACTTTTTTTTCTAGGTTATCAACACAATAAGTTGTCATTTTGCTCGTAAACGGTACTCCGTCACAATCTGTTAATTTTTCTCGTTATGTTTCATCACGTGAAACGCACGTGAGGTCAAATTTGTCTTTTTTCCTTGCCCCCTATCTAACGAATCGTTGACCAGGATTCGTGGAGGTCCACAATGTGCGAGTCATCACAGTTCACCATGACTCGATTTTGTTTTTTTCGATTTCAATTTTGAAAATGTTAAGAAAATGAACGGCTGAGGTGTTTATAAATAGCGAATAAGGGATAAAAGGGATTGGGGAAAAGAAAAAAGACGGATTTGACCTCACGTGTGTATCACGTGATGAAACTTAACGAGAAAAATTAACGGATTGTAACGGAGATACTGTTTACAAGCAAAACGTAAATTTATTGTATTGATAACTTGAAAAAAATATGATTATGACTTGTGAAAATATGCGTAAATCATATCTATGATTTATGGAATTTTCTTTTTAATTAATTTTGTTGCTCCTGCATCCTTTTTGTTTCACACTATTTGAGGTGTGGGATAATAACCAAAATATATACTTTTACTAGAGTATTATAGTTAACCGGTTGGACCGGCAGCCAAACAAGTCTGACCGGAATCGGATGATTTAGCAGTTCAATCGAAAAATCCATTCCTAAAACATTGCCAAAAGGAGAAATGAATTAAATTGATGGTACTAAAGATGTCAGACAACATTTATTATTTATGTTGACTTTCACACTTTCTCTTTCCATTTTTTGACTCATGGACTGAGATGTAAACCAAACGTTCAAAAAGTACATACATCAATTGTTTATATATTAATATAAAATAAAAAGTACACGTTTTATATATGAATTACTAGGTGAAGGATCCGCGACAACGTAGACTTCTTAATTTTGTTTATACATTTGTTATTAATTATGTAGTATCCTCATCATAGTTCATTAATATTAATATATGTATAATTTAAAAGAGTCATTTGCATTAATCTGAAAGTTATGTTGTTGTATTATCTTGTTTGAAAAATGCATGAAAAGATTGATCATTTGAAAAAGTCGTAACAAAATTAATGTGTATGTATAATATAAGATCCTAATATATTTGTTTAACAAACAATAAGAATACAAAATGGATGTTTATGTGGAAAAATAGTGATAAAGTAAAGTATAATTGTTATACTGGTTCGGACAATTAGTTTCTAATTACTTGTGTTTGGATATATATTATTTAGGTAAAAATATATTATTTAGTGCATATGTAAATTGAGATGTTGACTAAAATATCAATAATGTTGGAATGACTAAATTTTATTGAAGAAGTTTACATCAACAATGTAGTCGCCGTCAATGTCATGTCCAAGTGATCGGATGTGGTTGATAAGATTATCGACCTTAACGAATTGGCCATTATTTTTTGATCATCTTGCACAATTTCATCTTTGGAGATGTTTTCTTTTAGCCAATCATTAAATCTGTATAAAGGCTCTTCATCTACAAAAAAAAATTGAATTCTTTGTTAATTAAATTGTTTTATACACATCATTAGTAAATAGTGTGAAGACATAATAATAAAAATATTTGTATTACTTTACATATAATATTGTTTGAACCTTAACAATTAGTAGTTGTCGTTTTTTCTATAAAAAAAAAATTGAATCCTTTTTTAATTAAATTGCTTTATACACAACATTAGTAAATAGTGTGAAGACATGGTAATAAAAATATTTGTATTAATTCACGTATAATATTGTTTGAACCTTGATAATTAGTAGGTATCGCTTTTTCTTTTGATGCATGATCGTTAAAGTGTGGGTGATTTTTTTGTATATAGTTGCACATGACAATCCAAATTCATATACAACAAAGAGATAATAATTTAAATAATAAAACAAATAAACCTTTTGTGCCTCCATTATTAATGGTAGAAGAACTGTCTTGTGCAGTAGAGTGTTCTTTGACATATTTATATAAAAATGTAAAATTTTATTAGTAAGCAAAAAAATACAAAATTTTGTAAGTATATTAAAACAATATGTATACCATAAAAATTGTATGTAACATACCTTTGAATTCTCCTTTGAGATTCATTGTGAAATAGTGGTGGTGAACTGGTGAATACATTGGAAGTGGAATATAATAGATATAAATAGATGTATGGTGTGATTAGGGTTTGGATTTTTATATTTGGCCTATTGCAATATCTGACATTGTGAACCCGACCTTTTTTTTAATTCTTTACTTTTATTTATTTTTTGTGGAATTGCGTTGGTTATTTATTTATCTAATGTTATTTTTTAATTGTGAAACAAAAGGTTTTTTTATTGCGTGGGTTATTTATCTATTTAATTATTTTTTTTAAAATTGTGAAACAAAAGGGTTTTTTTTGGTCGGAAGATTCTTGACCAGTTTCTTTTTTTCACCCTTTTTGTTTCTAATAAAAAAATATTTTTTATAATTAATATTTAATTAAATAAATTTAATTTTAATAATAATTTGTGGGGAGGAAAGTGTAACTATGAATATTAAATATAAATAATTAGATCACATGGAAAGAACCCATCGAAGGGTTCAAATTGCTCTATGACATGTCGATTTTAAAGTATTTATTATTTAGTTTGTAAACATTTTGATTATAACAGTCACTCATTTTATGAAATGGTAGATAATCAAACATTCATGTATATAATATACATATAATAAGAAAGCAGTATATAATTGTAACCCACAAAACAATTTTTTAAAAATCAAATTAACAATGAATTCAGTTAAAGTCAAATAACTGCATTTTGTAATTCAAAACAAAATTTCTATCCAAATCGTACATTGTTGTGATCATATACACATATAGATAATCATTGACAATAGATTTTGAATAACGATAATAATAATAATAATGCATATAATAATAAAAATTAAAACATAATGAATAATAAAGATGAAGATAATGTTATTATTATTTGGGATTACAAAAGTAGAATACATATATTACAAAGATAAGAACCAATAAATTTTAAACTAGACAAATTACACGGGTCATCCCTATGGTTTGTTCAAAATTGCACTGGTCGTCCCTACAACTTTTTTTTGATACTGATCATCCCTGTGGTTGCATGATCTTGCACGGATAGTCCCTATCGTTAACGACTATTAGTATGTTCCGTTAAAATCCATCATGTGCACAACATGTGAGGGTATTTGGGTAATTTCTCATAGCCATTTCCATTCAAGTCAATATAATTATGTTATTGACTTATTTCGTTTCTTTTACAAATCCCACACTTTTATCTCAGGCAACAAATTTAATCCCCATCATTTTAACCTTTATTCCACTACCATTAACCACCACTAATAAAACTCATACTGAAACATGAATACAAATTGAAAAGCAAACCAAGAAAATCGAAATCTAAATTTCTAGCTTTTACCAAACGCTAAATCAAATGCCACATTCAATACCCAAATATCAAAATATTTATTCACCTATTTATCTATATTCTAAGAACAAAAAGTGCTGTAACTTTTCTGGCTATATACGAAATTATATTCCGACCTCGAACTTCGATTTTAGCAACCCCAAAATTCGATTCCGGCTACAAAATTCAACTTACAGATCAAGATCTCCAATTCCATCAACCTCGTTTTAAACCGCTGCAGATCTGATTTATATCCCGTACCAGAAACCAAGTTTGTTCTTTTCGTTTGCTGTCGCGGTCTCGATTTATGGTTTTGAACGATCTTTAAGTGTAATCCAACCACCAAATGTTCAAGAAAGGAGATTCAACGGGGAGAGAGAGAGATCCGAAAATTGCGTCGACGGTGGTGGTCAACGAGGTGACTGCGGCAGTTCAGCAATACGGTGGTGGTGGTGGTTTAGCATGATGGTGGTTGTTCAGCAAGGTGGGGGTGGTGGCGGTTAAATACGGTGGTGGTGATTTAATGTTCCTTGTTTGGGTTTGTGAGTCAAATAGTAATAAATTTGGTGAATGTAGGTTTTTGTATTTATGACTTTATGTGATTTAATTTGATTTTGGGAAGATTAACAAATGAAGATGAGAGATGAGAGAGATGAGAGAGATGAGTGATTGAGTTTTGTGCAGGATAGATAGGGTATAAACTAAAAAGTGGGTGAATTTAAAATAATTAGATTAAATTAAATGGAAAGGGTATAAGAAATAACTCAAATACCCTCACATGTTGTGCACATGACGGATTTTAACGAAACATACTAACGGTCGTTAGTGATAGGGACTATCCATGCAAGATCATGCAACTACAGGGATGACCAGTGTCAAAAAAAAGTTGTAGGGATGACCAGTGCAATTTTGAACAAACCACAGGGACGACCTGTGTAATTTTGTCTTTAAACTATAATTTTCTTTAAAGAAGTTGAGATCCACGACATAATCATCATCAATCTTATTGACGCACCACCAACGGTCGATCGGGTTTTCACCCTGTCGTTGGACCGTCCGTCAGCGGCGGCGTCAGTGGAGTTGTTTTTAAAATTTGTTTTATGCTGGGCCTAAGTATACTAAAGCTATGGATAAGTATAGCGATAGGTATGACCTAGGGTCGTTCTTCAAACTACAACGGGCATGGGATCTAGGACTTTAGTTATCTACGAGAATTTAGCTAGGGTTTAAAAGAGGTTTTGGTTTGTTTTGGTTTTAACTAACTACTAATTATTTAAAATTAAACTAAATTAAAGTAAAGTGGAGTGGAGGTGGCAACGAGAACTTATAGGTGAAGCGAGTGTTTACTATGATAATTACTCATGCTATTTAGGGGTAGTTAATGAGATAAAGCCTTAGTTAAGATGACATTAATATTTCCTAATGAGCCATAACTACTAGCCTATTATCTATCTAACGTAGAGTTGTCCGCAATCAGATAAATAATATGTCACATGGATAACAGTTATGGAATGTAAACTACACCGGAAGTTGTCCCAAATGTAGCAACCAATTTAACCAACAACCATCCTCGAGTCTTGTCCCCCAATCTCGGACATTTGAGATATCCGAATCATGGCATGAATTGTTGAATAAACAAAAACATGAACAGGGGTTTCCTACCGGGACAAGTTGGGATGGTCTGGTCTAACGGCTGATTAAATTGTTCATCATTATTCCATATAAATCATTTTAACTATTCTATGCATGTTAAACTGGCATATGCAATTGATAAATATTCAAAAACCTAATCATGTAACTAATCAGCATAACAGATACTAGCATGCAAACCCTAAGCAACAATCAAACAAGAACATGCAGAAAGGCAGCATAGCAGGGATCAATTTATGCAGAGTGACGGGGTACATGATTAAGTCACAAGTGTCCCGAAAGTTCTCTCTAAGACACTTGTTGAATGGCCTAAATCTAATCTATCTCTAATCCTACGCTCCGTGTCTCCCTCCGGTACTATTTCAACCAGGAGAACACCGGCCATGTCGAGTTCAACGATCATCAGACACAGAATAATTAGTGGCATACAACTAGCAATTGGCCAAGCCTAGAAGGATGTCACTAACCACAACATAAGTTGGATAGATAAACATTTGAGATTCAATTCATAGATTCAAACATAATTCAACCGCATACAGACAGAGTAACAACATGATTTAAGTATAACTACCTTAGCATGGCAACTATCATAGCAAACACAGATTTGTCTAGCTAAGCATGGCAATAATCCTAGCAAATAATTCTAAACAAGTATAGCAACAGCACAACATTATTTAAAATAACAAGATAGAGATTATAATAGAACCTGACAAAGCTTTATTACAAATCGTGCGACACCGCAGTCTCGGAGCACCTCCGTACAATTAAGCTACTAATCTACTAGCTTAACTAATCTAATTAACTAACTAACTAATTTAGAGAGAGAGTAGTGAGAGAAAGTGTGTGTAGAAGTGTGTTGTGAGGTGTGAGATGTTAGGTGTGTTGAAATGATGAAATGAGGCTTGTATTTATAGAGATCGCACAACCGTATCCGTAGACCGTATCCAAACCTCCAAACGCACAACCGTATCGCAAAGGCGAATAAAAATCACATTTTTATCACCCAAACGCACGATACGGCTGAGCTGGACCGTATACGGCTGAACTGGACCGTATACGGCTGTGCATAGGGTGAATACGGCTGAACTGGGCCGTATACGGCTGAGCACAGACCGTATACGGCCTGCACAGACCGTATACGGTCTAATTCCAGCCGTATACGGCCTGGACCAGCCGTATACGGCCTGGTTCAGCCGTATGCTGGTTCCTCGGTTCTTCGTTTCTTCGTTCGGGCGTAACTTCTTCGTCGTTTATCCGTTTTGAGCGTTCTTTATATCCACGCGTTCGTATTTTCCTAACGAAGAAAATGACATAAGTTAGAGGTCATAATTCTTTGTGTAGATCAAAAAGTGCTAGAACGAGTGAACGAGAATGCTCATGATCATATTCGTTAGATTTATCGTGTTTTTCGACCATTTTAGATGACTTTTGAAACATTATCTATATTTTGGCCCATGTGACGAGTTTTAATGATAAAGTATCTATTTTGATTAGTTTCGTCAAATATTGGGCTAAAAAGCAGTCTTGGCTTAGCGTCTTGCTTTTTGAAGAGATACTTCAAGGCTGAGTGATCTGTATAGACAATAGTTTTGGACAATATTAAATAAGAACGAAATTTATCAAAAGTGAATACTACCGCAAGAAGCTTTTTCTCTGTCGTGGTGTAATTCTCTTGTGCATCAGTGAGTGTCTTGCTGGCGTAGTAGATTGGCTGAAACTGCTTCTCCTTCCTTTGTCCTAAGACAGCTCCAACAGCGAAGTCACTAGCATCGCACATGATTTCAAACGGAAGACTCCAATCGGGGGCGACCATGATCGGTGCATGTGTGAGCTGATCCTTTAAAATGTTGAAAGCTTTAAGACAGTCATCTGAAAAGACAAACGGAGTATCCTTCTCGAGAAGGTGCGTCATAGGTCGAGAGATCTTAGAGAAATCCTTGATAAAGCGACGGTAGAATTCGGCGTGACCTAGAAAACTGCGAATGGCTTTAACAGAAGTAGGTGGCGGAAGTTTGGCAATAGTCTCAACTTTGGCTTTGTCAACTTCGATTCCAGATTTTGATATTCGATGTCCTAAAACTATTCCTTCTTTCACCATAAAGTGGCACTTTTCCCAGTTTAAGACAAGATTTGATTCTTCGCATCGGGTTAGCATCCTTTCAAGGTTGGAAAGACAGGATGGGAAGGAATCCCCGAAGACTGAGAAGTCGTCCATGAATACCTCCATACACTGCTCAATCATGTCATGGAATATTGCCACCATACACCTTTGGAATGTTGCAGGTGCATTGCATAAACCGAATGGCATGCGACGGTAGGCAAATGTACCATATGGGCATGTGAATGTCGTCTTTTCCTGGTCCTTTGGATCGAGAGGAATTTGAAAATAGCCGGAAAAACCATCGAGGAAGCAGTAATATTCATTCCCTGATAATCTTTCCAACATCTGATCGATGAACGGCAGAGGGAAGTGATCTTTCCGGCTGGCTTCATTTAATTTCCGGTAGTCGATAGACACCCTCCAACCGGTGACGGTTCGTGTAGGAATCAATTCATTATTTTCGTTAGTGATAACCGTCATTCCTCCTTTCTTTGGGACAACCTGAACTGGGCTTACCCATGGGGAATCTGAGATAGGATAGATCAAACCAGCATCCAAGAGTTTGATAACCTCTTTCTTGACCACGTCTTGAATCTTTGGGTTTACTCTCCTCTGTCTCTGTATAGAAGGTTTGAAGTCGTTTTCCATGAGTATCTTGTGCGTGAAGAAATTTGGACTGATCCCTTGTATATCAGAAATCTTCCATGCAATCGCCTTCTTATGTGACTTCAAAACCTGGATAAGTCTCGCTTTCTCTTTTGGTGAAAGACCTTTGGCAATTATGACGGGTAGGTGTGAGGTTCCTTCGAGAAAAGCATATTCCAAGTGAGAGGGTAATTCCTTCAGCTCCAATTCTGGTGGTTCTTCAATAGAGGGTTTCATTCGAGCGATCTCGTCTCTTTGTAACTCGTCATACTCCTTTTGGAACTCTAATTCTTCTGGAGATGAGTCGGCTGTAGTGGCTGATGCTATTTCTACTAGTTCTATCTCATTGGAAAGCGCGTTCTTGGTGATTTCTGCATTTACTTTTGCACAACCTTCAGATAGTTGTGGCAAGGTACCGGAATCCATCTCCTCGAAAGATTTGAGAATTTCAGCTACAGACGGAGACGATTCGGGTATCGGAAAAAACTGATTTCTTCTTAAAAGTGGGATAGGGATGCCTTCGCCTAAAGGAACAACAACAACAGAGTTGTTCGTGGAAGAGTAGTTAGGCGGTGCTAAAGGATTCTTCATTTCAGTTAAGGGAATAGCAGCTCTCCGAAAAGTGCTGATTTGTCAGAGATAGCCGAGCAGAGTCCGATGTTGTTCGGGCAAAGTCTTCTTTTGGTGATGACAGTGTTGGAGAAAGGTTCGAGACTGCTGACTGCTAGAATCTCCTCCAAATGCTCGTCATATATTTCCTGCATGGCATCCACAAGACCAAGATCTTCTCCCATAGGGTGCTTCATCAACTTATCGACATTAAAGGTGACTTCCTCCGCTCCGACCCACAGTTTTAAAGATTTTTCGTTTACATCTATCACCGCCTTGGCAGTGTTTAGGAAAGGTCTACCAAGGATGAGGGGAACGTGGGCATCTTCCTCAATATCCATAATGACAAAGTCAACTGGGAAGATAAATTTACCGACTCGGACCATTATATCTTCAGCAATTCCTCGAGGGAGTTTAACTGATCTATCAGCTAATTGGATGGTCATTTGAGTTGGTAGCAGTTCACCTAATCCTAGTTTCTTATAGAGAGAGTAAGGCATAAGATTGACACTAGCTCCTAGGTCAGCTAAGGCGTTACTAACTTGGATGTTTTGAAGAAAACAGGGAATAGTGAAACAGCCAGTATCTCCTAGTTTGGGTGGAAGGCCATGTAACATGATTGCTGAGCATTCAGCATCTAAGGGTAAACTAACTATTTGTCTTAATTTTTCCTTATTTGAAATGAGTTCTTTAAAAAACTTAGCACAACTAGGCATCTCTACTAAAGCGTCTAATAGTCTAACGTTTAAGTGCAGGCTTTTAAACATTTCTAGATATTTCCCAAATTGTGCTTCCTGTTTCTCTTTCTTAAGCCTACCAGGGAAGGGTATCCTAGTTCGTGGAATGATTTCTGGGGCTTTAGGTGATACTGGATCTGGTGCAGTGACAGGGGTGTCACTAGGCACTGGATCAGTGGTCGGTTCAGAGATAGGAGGTTGATTTGAAGAATTATCTGAAGACTTCTCATTTCTGGTTTCTTTACCTCCTCTAGTGATGACCATGATTCCTCCTTGGTTCTCAACTTTTAAAAACAGTTGTTTAAGACTGACTTCCAGGTTTTCGATGAAATCTTCTGATATTTTAAGTAAAGCATCAATTTTATCTTGAAAATCTATTACTTGTTTGTTTATGTTCATTTGATCAACCATGAAATTAGTCAAAGTTTCATTATAGTTTTGTTGAGAATTTATGGTGGAATCTGACATATTAGAGGATAAAGGTTGCAGAAACTGAGTATGTGGGTTATTGTTTGGCCGTTGAATGAAAGATTTAGAATGAAAGTTCGATTCAGGGTTTTTAACAGTAGTGACAAGAATTTCTTCCGTACCTTTACAAGGTTGAGGTGTAGAAGATTGAAGATCCTTGAAGACTCTTGAGAGATTGTCCACTTGAGCTTGCAGAGCTTCAAAGGATAGGCTTGAAGTACTAGTTACTTCCTTAGTCGATTCGCCAAACTCCCAGTCATGTTGATGCATTGCTATCGTCTCAACTAGCTCCCAGGCTTCTTCAGAAGTATGTGACATGAAATTTCCTTGAGAAGCAGTATCGAGGGTTGACTTGTGCTGAGGAGTCAGACCATTGTAGAATATGCAGATTAGGTTCGTCTTACCCATTTGATGATTCGGACATCTGTTAAGCATCTTCTTAAATCGTTCCTATGCTAGATAGAATGACTCATTGGTTTCCTGTCGGAAACTAACGATATCATCCTTGAGCTTGGTTTGCTTGGAAAGAGGGAAAAACTTAGCCATAAACTTAGTAGCCAACTCTTCCCAAGTATGAATCGAATTTGGTTCGAGTTCATCAAACCAGGTTCGAGCACGCGAAGATAAAGAATAGGGAAAAAGACATAGTCGGGAGAGTTCTCTTGAAATCCCCGATTGCTCATAGGCTGAGCTGGACCGTATACGGCTGAATTGGACCGTATACGGCTGTGCATAGGGTGAATACGGCTGAACTGGGCCATATACGGCTGAGCACAGACCGTATACGGCCTGCATAGACCGTATACGGTCTAGTTCCAGCCGTATACGGCCTGGACCAGCCGTATACGGCCTGGTTCAGCCGTATGCTGGTTCCTCGGTTCTTCATTTCTTCGTTCGGGCGTAACTTCTTCGTCGTTTATCCGTTTTGAGCGTTCTTTATATCCATGCGTTCGTATTTTCCTAACGAAGAAAATGACATAAGTTAGAGGTCATAATTCTTTGTGTAGCTCAAAAAGTGCTAGAACGAGTGAACGAGAATGCTCATGATCGTATTCGTTAGATTTATCGTGTTTTTCGACCATTTTAGATGACTTTTGAAACATTGTCTATATTTTGGCCCATGTGACGAGTTTTAATGATAAAGTATCTATTTTGATTAGTTTCGTCAAATATTGGGCTAAAAAGGTGAGATTAATGCACGCAAAAACATGACTTTTTGCGTGTTATCACTTATGTTCAAATGAGCAAAATTATTTAGTTAGTATATTAACTATAACAATTTTTCTTCATAAGATCTATTGTTTAGCTTAATGTATATTATTTAAGGAACTATTATTTAAATTCATAAAATATCATAAAGTTGTATGACTATATGGATGACCAACAAAATTGTTTAGTTAGTATATCAGCTATCACAATATTTCTTCATAAGGTCTATTTTTTAGCTTAATATATATTATATAAGGAACTATTAGTTGAATTCATAAAATATTTTAGTTACAACTTTAACGCATTCATCATATTACGGTTGTATGACTATATGGATGACCAGTTCTTAGTTTCATGATGTTGATAAAAATTCATATAAATTAATCTATATGGATAAAAATATTTCAAATACGTTTGGTTTATTTATATATTACCACAATACCACTTAAAACGTCATGATATTTAAACAATAAGGACTAAAAAAATATGAAAGTACTAAAAGTTCCAATTTCAATATTTGTGGTTAAACATTTATAAATTTAAAAAAGATGTAGAAATAATAAGGAATAAAAATAATAATGAAGTACTGAAAATGCCAATTTTAATAGTTGTGGGGGACATATTTTAAAAATTGTAAAAAGGTGTATGAAATAATTTTAACCGTATAATCTTTATGAATGGAATCAATCTAAGGTCCAGATTGCTCCATGGTATTCTGTTTTATATATATATAAAGATAGTAAACCGGTTCAACGGTTGAACCAACAGTTGGACTAGTTGGACCGAAGCAGGGTCTACATCCGATTCAATTTAAAAACTGGTTTTCAAACATTACTATTATTTGAGATCATAATTCTACATGACTTACCTTATATAAGAAAATTTAATTATGGAATGTCAAGTTGTGAAAAGAGAATCTTAATATTGTTTCAACACTTAGAATTAATTGGGTAGTTTAGTAATTTTAATCTTTTAAGAGCTTTAATAAGTTTCAACAATTGACATGTTTTATATATTTGTACAGAAATTTTCTTTTGAGAGCATTAAGATTTAAAAATGGAGATATTTTATATATTAGTAAAGATAAAAATTATAATATTTGCTTCACAAAATAGTAGTAGTATATAGGGGTATCAATTTGGGTCGGGTCGAGTTAACCCATTCGGGATATCAGGTTGACGGATCAGAAGTAGTTGACCCAGACCCGACCTGATTTTCTAATCGGGTTGAGTATTTCAACCCAACTCAACCCTGACCCAACCGAGTTGACCCAATTTTTTAACGAGATCAACATATTTTCGGGTAATTTTATGTTAATGGATCAATTTCGGGTTAAATATGTTACATGTGTCACTCTCTAAATTTATAATTCGTCATTAATAAAGATAAAAGTGTCTATTAAATCCCCAAACAATCATATTAGCTAGCATGTTCATCAAAATCTAGTAAAAAAAACACTTGATTCATTAAATTAAAATAAAATTTTAAAATTTTAACCACATTTTTAATTTATTATTGTCGGTTTCATGTGGGATTTCGGGTTGTCAGAAATTGCCAACCCTAATATGGTTTATAGACAAAAAGAAGTTCAAATGTTTTATTTAAAAACAAAAGTATAAATATTTTATAATTTTAAATTATAATTTTTTTATTTTCGGGTCATCGGGTTGACCTGATGACCCATCAGGTTACCCGAACCCGAGCTGAAAAAAACCAGGTTATCGGGTTTCGGGTTAGTGGGTCAACGTGTCAAAAAATCATGACCCAACCCGCTTAAATTCGAGTCGGTTTCGGGTCATGTTTCGGGCCGTGAATTGCCGGCCCTAGTAGTATATATCATGCTACTATATTATATTATATTATATTATATAGTTAAGGTTAATTAATGACCGCAACCAAGTGTGATCTCTAAACCTTGTTTTTAACAAATTGATGTTAAAAAATTAAAAATAAATAAAAAATCTTAAAATTTTGCACGTTAATAACCTTACATATTACAAATATGAAATACGTAAGGTTATTAAAAAAAATTGTTTACAAGTACTAGGAAGAAGGGATGAACATTCCATTTTCCTTAGTATATTTATTACAAGGTAAATACCTCGTGCGGTGCACAGGTTCTTAAATTGTCGCCGATACAAAAATAATTAGATGCGTAACGAAAATATTTTTGGTTAACATTAATCTTCTTAGCATATTTACATAGATATGCATAAAAAAAATGTTCCATAAAGTATAAGCATCACGTGACAATTGGTGCAATATTATCTTTGTTAGCATAAGCGTCACATGACAATTAATGCCATCAAGCCAATAAGTTAGCAACAACCCGCAAATCTAGGTTCAATAAGAATTCTTGAACTATATATGTAATTGAGATATCAAAATTATGCAAAAGTAAAGTGGTAGATTAATGAACATAATGGTGAATCTTTTATTGATTCACAGATGGTTCCCTAAGGTACATGTAGAGGTGGAAAAATGGACAAGTTAGGCGATGGGGTAAAATTCAATAAACTGGAGGTGTGATTCATCTTACCATTGACATGTTTGTACGTAACTCGAGTTATAGTCAAACAGACGATATGCATAAGAGATGTGTTTATACTAATTAACGAGGAGGAAGTGTTAACACAAACTAAATTTCAAAGATGAATAAAATTTAATATCTAAGAATTAAAACAAAAGATCACATTAACTTGTTACCCATTAAACCGCTCAATGTTGGTTCAATTCAACAAGCAATTCCATCTCATGGATTTAATGATCAATAGCCTTTAAATTTCAAGCGGCCCTGCTGGCCAACAATTATGTTTTTTTTTTTCATTCGGATGAAAGCAGAGCAATAACTTATCATAAGGTTATAGCAAAGTTAACGCGTGCATCTAAATTTAAAAAAAAAAAAAATTATCTACTTTCAAGATTCAAATTTTTTATCTAATATGAATCCTTTTACGAATCTATTTTTTAGCGTCCATATAAACATTGCATCTCCTTTGCTCCGTATCCAAGTGTACATACTTTCAAGAAATAAATACCAAAGTATCTATATCTAATGTGAATCCTTTTACGAATCTACTCCGTATTTTTTAGCGTCAAAAGGATATCACTCTCTACGTCTTATTACAAATGTCTATATTGATATTTTGGATCGTTTCAAATAAGTGTCCACTTTCATGTTACAACTAATCAAAAGAAATTTGAGTGGGTAGAGATGTTATTTGATCGGTGAAGTTTGTAGTTCGTGGGAATTTTTAAAAATGTGTGCATAGTCAAAGTGGACACTTTAACTGGGACGGATGGAGTAATATATTATATTTATAAATCATAATCTCATCCTAAATATAGGTATTGTTGCGAAGGAATATACTTATATGTAACCAAAACTCTATATAGTGTATTTAACTTCATTTTGTGCTATTATATGTTTTCAATTTTCAAATAATTGTATTGTATCTATTTAATGATCCTTTTGCTAACATACAAGTTACCACATCACCTAGATCGGTGAAGGTGCCATCTAATATGTATACAAGTTACCACATCACCAAAAGTAGTACATGCTACATACAATAGCATTATCTGAAAGTTAACTTGATATACAAAATACACCAAAATAAAGTTCGGTATACACTATAAACCTAGGCTATTGGTAATTGCATTTGCATTTACATACACCCAAATATATAATATATAAAATACATAGTATAAGAAGCAGAATGATGATTGATTAAAACTTTGACATATATTTTACCAATATACTAAATTTCAGATCCGTATATTTAGTTATTTACACGGTGTGTTATTTAATTAATTAAAATAAATGTTCTAGTTTTTAACATTAATCAATAATTGATCAGTTGAATCTTATTTTAATTGCCTATGATGTTAAAATAATCAAACGAGTCCAACGCCCAGATCCCTTCCCCGGTAACTACTTTAACGGTTGGTTGTTTTATATATATATATATATATATATATATATATATATATGGTGTATGTTCATGAAATTTTTGGATTTGCATTCTTTTGAACATTTTGCTATGATGGTCGTACTTTACAGTTTAAAAATTTTGTAATTTACCATTTCATATCACAACATTTTTGATAGCGTGTAAATGGCAAAATGAATGGATCAGGTCGGGTTACGCGTCTAGATGTGTTTGGATCAAAATGTGTCCAGGTCTAGATGGGTCCTTTGGGAGGATGAGTCTAAATGGGTCTCGATTTGGTTCAACTTATCGGGTTTCCACTAAACCTTTTTTTTATCTGAGTGAAAAATGAAATGAGGTGAAAATTACACGTTGACCGTAGTGGACTAAATAAAACCAATATGATTATGAGAACTCAATGTAAGTTCGCTTGCTTCGAAATAGGAAATAGTAATGGGAAAGGGAATGAGTATTCCTTAGTATTATCTATGCCATTTATGTTGCTTAGTTCATACCATTACAAGCAGGGGTGACAAACTGGGTCGGCTCAAGTTAACTGGTCCAAAGTACAACACCTGAATTCAACATGATTTGTTAAACGGGTTGCGGGTCAAACTTACTTAACCCGTTCATAATCTTTATTACCCGTTTAGGAAACGGGTTAATGAGTTGACATGTAGGTTTCAAGTGAAATGAGTAATATATGATGATTGCTTTTGGGTTGGTGGGTCGAACCGTTAACCCGAATCTTGACTAGAGTCTGGCCTGAAAAACTAAACGGGTCAAACGAGTTAATGGATTGACATGATAGTTTGCGGTAAAACGGGTCAAATTTACATTTGATGAGCTGACCCGTTAACCTAAAACTTGACCCAAGTTTGACCCAAAAATTCAAACGGTTGGAGTGTTAACGCTTAGCGGGTTGATGGGTCAAGATAAATATATAAATGTTATATGTTATGATGATATATTATAAGTAATGATATTCATTACCCCTGATTTGGTGGGGTATAGATGATTACATACTAATGGGTAATGAATAATTGCATTATATGTAACCAAGCATTATTATTTATTCCATTTCTTATTTTCCACCTCTTAATACATCGAACCAAGCACCCTAAATTATATATCTATTTAGTTATCTATTTTTCCTTTAAACTCATCATATAATCATCCATTAGCCCATAACCCGTGAATTCGCGGGCTAATACATGAACTTAATACACAATTTATATGACATTTCTATTTAATTAGGTAATATTTAAGTTGACGTAGTTGTGCGATTGAATAATGTGTTGAATGAAATGGGAAAATATAAGTTTATCAAATATGATGAAATCATAATCATAGTAATCCGAACATGTATATTTTAGTTAATAATACTTACTTAATACGAAATTTATATGATATTTCTATTTAATTAGGTAATATTTAAGTTGACGTAGTCGTGCGGTTGACATTGGATAATGTGTTGAATGAAATGAGAGAATACAAGTTTATCAAATATGATGAAATCATAATCATAGTAATCCAAACATGTATTTTTTAGTTAATAATACATGCATATTGTAGATGTTCGGATAATAAAATACTATATAGGTGTTACATACTTTGGCTATATATTTTAAAAATGTCTAAGAATTATATTGATATATGTGGTTGTTTTCATTGCAATAAATGATTGTTAATACATACATGTTCAAATCTACGTTAGAATTGGGAAAATGAGAAAATTGGTGGTGATAGATGGTGTTAGAAACGCTTATTATTTTCGTGTATTTTTTTTTTGTTGATGCATGTTCATATTGGAGATCTTGAAACGCATATCAACTTGGTGTATTTTTGTTTATAAGGTTAAATATGTGAAAGATACTGTAACATCCTCGACTTGGGCCTAGTAGAATTACGGTATTTTATCCTTTATTTATTTCGTTATTTAAATTGTATTTACGAATACTTGACATTATTTAGATAATTTAAATTAATAGGTCAAATGGTCAAACGACTTATTGTGATAAATAAATTATTACTCGTTTTAAATAAATTTAGATGACAGTATAATAAAATGTATTTTCTCACATATGATTTTAGATTCCAGACAATAGGTTTAGAAGGGGACTAAAATACACTGAATTATACTTGGGTTAAGTGTGTATGTCGACCTCATTTTCTTCATGCTCTGAATTGTACCTAAGAACACTCACATTCAAAAATCAAAGAAAGAAATCAAAGAGTAAGCATCTAGCAACTTGTAGCTGTGATTTAGATTCTACATTGTCATCATCTTCCTCTTGTTAGCATTTCCATTGTAAGTATAATTCTCCATTTTTATGTATATTGTTAAATTAGTAGAAATTAGGTTGAATCTATGATGCATGTGTAGAAATTGGTGTTAGATGTTGTTGTTTATTGTTATACCATGTTTATTGATGATACTTAAGGTGAATTATTGAGTGAATTCGTATTTAGTATCTGTATTTTTGGGTTTTGAGTTCAGACTAAAAGTTGCAGGAACAAAATTGGGTTTCTGAGTTTTTGTTCATAGCCGATCGGCTAAGGCTGGCTAGCCGATCGGGTATGTATGGCTAACCGATCGGGTAAAGTTAGCTGAACGGCTATTTTAGTTCAAAATGTAAACAGCAACTCGTGTCTGAACTCAATGTTTTTAGTATGCTTAGATCAGCCGATCGGTTGGTCTTGAGCCGATCGAGTACATTGATTTAGCCGATCGGCTAGGGTCTCATAGCCGATCGGGTATGGGACCAAATCAGATTAGTTTGTTTGTGTTGTACTTTTGTATATATAAGTATATATGTGTGTATATGCATATATGTATGTTATGCTAAGTAAAACTTAATATGTAAAAGTGAATGTTAATTTTGGGATATAATCATTATGTGATCCTTGAGATAGGCTACATTGTTGAGTTTCTAACTTATTACTCGTTTATATTTCCAGATAATCCGAAGACTCAATTATATAAGACTTTTGAGTGGAGACTGCGATTGTAAGGGTGAGTGGATCTATGACTTATGATCTAAGTTAGTTGTAACAATCTGGTTACAGCGGGTAAATGTAGTTTTACCATTTTTATTACATATTGTCATGATTATTATGATTTATGTGATTTATTCAGAGGTCAATTGCGATTGGGTTGAGATACTATTACTATGACAACATTAGTGTTTTGTACATGTGTTGTTTATTGAAATGATGTTGTATGAAGTAATAGTACCCAACTATCGGTTAGATCACTGAATTGGCCTTCAGTGGTTGCTAGTGTTGCTTTGGGGCCACCGCGGCAGTAGGGTTCCTCAAGGACCACCGATCCTCTTGACACTAGTTGTTTATAATGCTTAGTTGTAAACAATTGTTAATCTGAGTTAGGTTGATAGTTATTGATCTATTCACTTAGCTTTGTGCTAATCCCTCCTCCTAACTTCTTGCAGGTTATCTTTTGTATGTGGGTTGGCAAGAGTTTGGGAAAAGAATGTTTGACACCGCTTACTTTGTTTTGGTCAATCATGTTCATAGTTTATCATCATGTTGGATTTAATAATACTAAGGCGTAATATTTAAATGTTTGTGTTAAGTTAAGTGTTTGAATAATATTATGTGGTTTGTACTTTTGTTTTAAATGGTAAACCATGTTGTGATTATTAATTATTGCTTCCGTTATGTTTTTTAAAAAAATAGCCTTAGAATTTGGTGTGTGTTATAGATACATTGAATCTAAATAATTGGGTATAAAAATGGTGATTGGAAAGAAGTAGGGAAGAAGGAAGGCTGGAGAAGAATACGGATGAAAAGTTGTTGCTTATCCTTTGTACTCTGTACTTCAATTAATTTGACGTTTTATTAACTCTGTCCAATTTTATTATTCTTCTAAATATCCACAAGCGAAATCTTTTTCAAAAGGTTAAGCTTTTCATCCTCTTTATCTTTACCAGATTCCCTAATCCACGATCAGGGATATCAAAACAATTTATGCAATCAAAGTGATCATCTACAGGTGTTAGAAGTCATAAAATTGAAACTAATATCATTAAAAAAAGTTTCAAGATGTTTTGCATTTCAATGAAGAACCAGAAAACCTAATGAACTAAAGAAAAGTGACACTTATAAACAATTAAATGCACGAAGGGCACATCATTTCCTAAAGATAAATGGAGATACAGGAACACGAGCTTGTTCAATTCTTATAACCATTTGAGTGCACATTTCTTCGATAGCCACATATCGTAAGCACAAGCCGCCTTGTATCCAACAACTGAGGTCACATAGCTCAGAAAGTGATTGTGCATCTTTAAAAGCTCTTTGTTGCTGCCTTACAATGGGAATATAGAAGTTCACTTCTATGGCACGTTTAAATCAAGCGCTTTTTTATTAGTATCCTCTTAGTAGCTTCTTAAACCGGTTGTCTTTATAGAGAATAAGCTGCAAAAATACACATACGCAAACATAGAAATGGTCTATTGTTATTATTGTTGTGAAGGGGGTAAATTCAACCTGGCCACTTTAATGGAAATGGTATTATGGATTTATTTGGGTCATATTTAAACGTGTCAAAGAAAGAAATGAATAAACAGAATTAAAAAGGAAATGGGTTGAATGGAGTGTAAACTGTTGGGTTTTCTATTCCCTAACTAGATTAATATGCACAGCGGAATTATAACAAAAATTAATCTAAGGCAATTAGGAAACTAAACCCTAAGGGATCTTAACTTGAATAAATAAAAGCAATAAAATAACCAAGATAAATAGGAAAATACTAACCTTCGAGAAAACCAATTTCTCACGCGTAGACGATCTCGTAGAGCTTCCTTACTTGGAGGCTAGTGCCCAAAACAAAACACCTCTAATGGCTCACACCCAAGAACTAAGAGAAATTCTCAAACTCCTAGGGTCCCGACTCTAAGTCGTGTAAACTCTTACAAGGAGTAAGAATGAGAAAGAGAGAAAGAATTGAAATCTATTCAATTCTGGGATCCTCTTAAAAGCATAAGGGAGGTCCCTATTTATAGGGGAGGAGGAGGCTCAGGGTTTCATCCCCTGGCCGATGTGGGACAGAATCCCAACCGGCGGTTGGACCTTCCAATCGGCGGTTGGATTTGATTCCAGAACCTTCTGCTGGCTCGTTCCACCGTCTCAACCTTATTAGACTCCAGCCGCCGGTTGAACCTCCAGCCACCGGTGAACTAGTTATAACTGAGAAAGCTAAGGTGTTAAGGAGACTTTACACTTTATAATACTCCCTCCGTCCCAAAATAATTGTCCACCGACAAAAAATACGCAGTTTAGTAAAAGCATAATCATTACTGTTTTCTCTTACTTACTTTTTGCAAAATGACAGTTTTACCCTTAATCATTTAATTACTACTTTCTTTAAAGTTTGTAATAATAATTCAAAGTAAGGTTAATATGGTAATTATGACCAAAACATTATTTCTGATTTTTGGAAGTGGACAATTAATTCGGGACGTCTAGAAAAGGAAACATGGACTATATTTTTGAGACGGAGGGAGTATTAATTAAGTATTTGCATTGTGAGAGCAAGTAAATCGACTATTTAAGTCACATACGTTGATTATCAATCTAGTTCTTAATCAAAATGTCTAACACTAGAGGTAAAAGATCTAGATGAACATGTTTCTCTAAATTGAGATAAATCTATCATTACTTGCTTTATTTAATTTAAGTCTTTAATTTTAAACTAGAACCATTTGACTGTTTGTCGTTAAGAGACAAAACCTCCCAATTTTACTTGTTTTTACCTAATTAGCTACAAATTGAAAACAACTACTAAATACGTGAACTGTTCCTGCGAATGATAACCTGGAAACTTATCTTTATTATACCGCTACTTGATTAGGTACACTTGCCTAGTTGTGTAATAGTCTATACTTAATTATTTTTCTTACTTAATTTTATAACTCGGTTTGTTGCACACCGTTAAATGAGACATTTTCACCAATGTTTCTGTCTTTAGAGGTAAAAGAATTAGCAAGTACAGACAGTTATAGGAAGTTGACATTTTTTTACTGGACATCTATGTAGATGTGTAGGAATTCAGTAAAGAAATCATAAATGTTTCACCTGAAGACAATATACGCGCATTTGTTGGAAAGCCTAAGGGTGTATTTGGTCCACGGAATGGTTTTGTGTTCAGCGGAATTGGAATTAGAATGAATTGAAATTCAGTGTGCATTTGGTTGAGCGAATGGAATGGAATTCACTTCGCTGTTTTTGTTTGGTTTGAATGGATTAGTATGTGAATTGCAAAACATGACGAAATCACCCTTTTATTATATGAATATGATTTTAAATAACTGGCCTCCTGCAGCATGAAGCTTTCATATACCTTAGATCAATCGTGAACCATAACCTCATCAAAACAAACCACAAATAAAAATCAATCCATCAAATCAAACAGATAGAACTGAAATTGAAGAAAAACAAAATGCTATACGGATAAAATAATCATAGATATGTGAATGCTGGTGTTAAATTAGAAGAATTAAATTGGTGATGAAATCCTAGGAAGCAGATGATGATAGTAAGGATACATCTATGACGAAGGTGTGACGGTGATTGCAAGGATGGCGGTGGAAATCGGATGGTGGACCGGTGGTCAATCCTCAACAGCAACAATGGGCTTTTAATCTTATAAAAAGTTAATCATCTTTCCTTTTAAAAAGTTAAGGAATATAAATTCCAGCACGTAAGACCATTCACAACCGGCCCGTTTTTTAGCGTTTTGGGGGACGAGAACGTCATGAACGGGCGTTCTCGCCAGGCGTTCATGGGCGTCGTGCAAGGAACGACGGGAAACGAACGGGCGTGGT
The DNA here is from genome assembly GCA_963422505.1 of Pseudognaphalium luteoalbum. Taxonomy (NCBI): domain Eukaryota; kingdom Viridiplantae; phylum Streptophyta; class Magnoliopsida; order Asterales; family Asteraceae; genus Pseudognaphalium; species Pseudognaphalium luteoalbum. The sequence continues at coordinate 3,862,271 of OY730198.1, read as the reverse complement.
GGTGGGGCCCACATGCTTTTTTCTTTTTCTTTTCCTTCGGCAGTTTAATTCAAAACAAATAAAACGATTTTGAGTTGCCATTGGATATATTGATAAAAAAATTACGTCTTGTAACGGATTGTAACGTTTTTATTTTAAATACTTTTTATTTTTAGTATTGTAACGTATTTATTTTAAATACTTTTTATTTTTTGAATTGTAACGTTTTTAAATTAAGTACTTTTTTAATTTTAGGATTGTAACGTTTATAAATTAAGTACTTTTTATTTTTAGTAGGGTATTGTATTTTAATTATTGTAGTGTATTGTATTTTAATTATTGTAGTGTATTGTATTGTATTTTAACTAATTGTATTTGTTTGGTTAACTAAATGAAAATTAAATTTTGTTAGTGGCTCCCAGAGAGTAAAAAGGGGTGTTCTGGTGTTACCATTACTAGTGCTGAAAATGGTGTTGCAGTGTTATACTGATGTGACGATTGAAAAGTGGGCGTTTGGGTACGTGTTATTGCACCCTGAGATTTTGCAGAATGGAAAAGATTTTAAAGTTATAATTTCATCTTCTTTTCCAACCAAACACCCTTAGGAATGAAATGTGATATTCCAATTGCACCCTGAGATTTTGAAGAATGGAAAAGAGGAAGACACACCCATATTCGTCTAGTATTATTTACACATTTATTCATGATCATAAATGTAACTTGAACCGACAACCAAATGGTTGGTAAGTTATACATACCACTAGCCCACACAAGTACATAAATACAACAAAGGAGTCAGTTTCTAAAATTAACTAACACAGGCTATGCGCATGAACTTATAAATCTACAAGAATCTTAGAATATAAATACTTACAAGATGAACACTTTAATGCTTATATGAAGTCAAAGAAACACTACAAAACTCGAACCCATTAATCTTCATGTATTGAATACCTTAACACTGAATATTCTTGTAGCTAAGAATTCAAGAGGAATTGTTGTGTTGATAACCTCAAACCCATTAGTTTTATGAAAGTAAGCCGTCTAAATATACGTGTGTTGAATTATAAAGAAAAATTTATCAACTCTGTCTACATGATAGTCACTACGAGCATTTCATTAGAATAAGCAAACACACTACCATTCGGTATCTGATTTTTGGATAGTGCATGCCACTTGTCTATGTACGCCATGGAATTCATATCTAAGTTAGGAAGTTGGCGTTCTTTAAGGATCTTTAGGATCTTTTTGGATCTACCAAGAATCTGAGCGGCAGTCCGGATACTGTCTTGCCTTTTCTCTATTGCGTCATGGTGGCACTTCAAGGTTATGACCCGTGGTAAATTAGTAAAGCAAGCAAATAATATATCTGCAATAAGTCTTGTTACATGCACAAAGATTTCCTTATCTGTTGGCCAATTCTGGTTGGCGTTATAGTGAAGCTGTATGGTTTGGCTGATTCTGTACATTGAATTCGCAGCAATGAACTTATGAAGAGAGTGATTGAGACTTGCATTACTGTAGTTCTTGAACTGTTTCACATTTTGTACAGCTTCATCACCCAACCATTGAAGAATCTCCTTTGATGTTTTCCCTTTACGAGCCTTCTTCTGAAGATCAATTTGTAGCCATGTCCGGTATACTTCTACTTCTATGCCTACACGTCGAGACGCTTTTCTAGAATTCACCAATGATTCACCTACATTACTATGACATTCTTCAACATGTCTTACAAAATAGAGACCTTCAGACATGCCTAAAAGTAACCCTTTGACACGGTCATTTGCTATGCCAGGAAGAGCAATAGCAATGGCTGTTAAGGTCACAACTACTAGGCTCCAAGAATTTTGGGTTACTTCTGAAATCAAAGGTGGGACTCGTTCATCGTCAAACTCTATTACTCCGTTGAATCCTGTAGAGTTTTCAAGAAGTTTCATCAGATTTCTCGGTCTTTGCTTTTCAGACACTCGAAGAAATCTAGTTATAGAGTTGAGTGTACGCCTTAATATTCTCTTCGAAAGCTTTGCGTCATCTTCGATTTGTAAAACATATCTCTTATATTCGTCCATCTCTGCTCTCACATTGATTTCAGAGACACTTGGTTTGAATCTTAACCTTTTCAACAATGACTTGCAGATGTACCAACAAAAGGAAAACAAGATCAATAAAGATCTTGGAATGAGACATATAATATTACACATAACAACAACCATTACCTGAAGTGCTATACAAATATTTAAAATAATGTTTTTGAAAAAGTGGACCACTATTTTGCAATGGCGGCCAGGGATATGTGAACCAACATGGCTTCGTTTCCACAGCCGAAGCATTTGGATCCAATGTTTCTCGACTCTAAATACGTTAAGATGATTCTTGCTCCATGTCTTAGAGATCTTGAAATAACTTATGCTTGTGAAACATCTTAAAATTGGTGCTATACCACCTACGATAATCCCCCCTAATTGCACGATAATAATGAATTTCATTGACCATTCATAATCTGATGTTTCTAACCGAAAGTGCGATAGATCACCAACAATACCCATCATCAAAGATAGTGAGTACAAAACAGGGATTGAGCATAGAACTCCGAAAACAGAAGAAACCTGAGAACAAGCAAGAGCAAATTGAGGGTTACCAGTTTCTGCCATCATCCAATACTTTTTAACATTATGCGTGAATTCCTTGAAGGAGAAATTTATCTCTTGAACATTTGGAGCCAATATGTGCAACTCCTTATATTGGTATTCTAAATTTCTTCTAGATGCCGGAACTGTTAAAGCTGCCGAAAACAGCAATGAAAGGGGAAATATCAACAAAAAAAGTATTACGGGGCTTGCATAAGCCATTAGAGTAACAGTTTGGATCCATACGTTTACATTGATTGTGATTATGAGGATGCCCAATGCTACCATGTTGACTAGAAGTTCTTTGTCATTCATAAGCCCTAACGAAGGGAGAATGTTGGCTAACATTGTAAACAAGAAAACAATGCCGATAACTTTTGCAATGTCACGATTATCATCATCACCGGAAATCTTGGAATTTAACTCAACTGGTAGCTTCATTGCTATCGCGATTAACGTGAGGGAAGCAGCATTGAGAGTGAAATATCTGTTTGGAAACCAAAGTTTCCATCTCCAAAAGCCGTGGAAGGCATCTGCGGCCATTGCAAGAATGCACACTAGAGATGCTATTGCAACATACAAACCCACCCAAGGCATGGCATCCTCTGGAGTTTTTAATGCCATCTTTTTAAAAGAAGAAGTTAATAAATGTGAAGATTAACTTAGTTGAACAAGAGCTACTTGATGCTTATAAGTTTCTAAGGGTTGAAAAAAGGTTGAACTCAATTGCTTGCAAGTTCCATGAAGCACAGAAAGGAGTGACTAAGATTTTTGTAGAAATATTTCCCCGTGTGGTTATAAATTTATAAAAATCCTTGCATAAAGGTTACTTGAATTTTATATCAAAGGACCCTGAAAACGACTTGAAAAGCCTAAAAGATGTCCTATAAATTGTAGATAATATAGTTCATAAATGTGAGTTCATGCTTATAAACTATAGTTCATGCATATATACTACATATTTTAATTTTGTTATTAAATGTACATCGATAGATATATACTTGTATATAGTTTACTCTTGTAATGTGGTAGTGCTATTATATAGTTAAATATGTAATCATATCCAAATAAGTCATTATCACGTAATCACAAATGCAAATAAAAGATACCATGTTACTCACATTGGAATAAAAAAATAAGAATTTGTATCCAACATTGATAATAAAATGAGTATGTTATCCACATTGAGACAAAAATGAAAGTATGTTACCAATGTATAGCTTTTACCAGCTATAAGACTTATGAATTATAGTGCGTGCATATATATATTACATATTTTTATTAAATGTACATCGATGGATATATACTTGTGTATATTGTACTCTTGTAATGTGGTAGTGCTATTATGGAAAGAAAGGATGAAAATTGTCATGCATGTTGCTAATAAAAGTTGTAGCTTTTACAAAATTAAGGTTAGACTTCCCCATAAGATATGTGCTAAGGATGCCCATACTGTTATGGTTGTATAAGATGAATACTGCAATGATTCAAAATTCGATCGAGCTGTGAACTGAATAGAAAACTCCATCGGGTTAATAGACTGATATTTTATGTATACTACTTTGAGAAATTGTTCTTTACTTACTTAATTGACTCTAAATTAGTTACAATTAAATTGCTGAATTAAAGTAAGTTAAGTAAAATAATCCGTGTGTGTATGATTTTTATTGGTTAAGTAACCTACATATCCTTTGTTACTAAGTTTGATAATTCAATTAAACAAAATTAGAGTCCGGTAACTTCACAAAGTATAGTAACTTATAATCTATTAACCTAACTCTATCTCAATTTGGTGAACAGAGATCGGTTAATCATAGTATTATTCTGTGTAAATAAAATTATTTACGATATGTCTTTGAAGGATCTTATTCATTGTTGACCACCAGATTTTGATAACAAAGTTCATGTTAGAAGATTGAGGACAAGTGATGCATAACCTGTCTTTACATATTTGTTTAGTAGTAGCAGGATGGAGAGATCAACATTTCATTTTCCTTATTTTAACATGTCATCATGATACTTTTCACCTTTCCTTCTCAAGACCGGCCCGGCCGGCCAACGATTTATTGTTTTAATTTGGATGAAAGCATAATACGCGAATACATAATCTATAGCTTAATCCAAAATGAACGATTATGGTAATAAAAATATTACATGTCCTCGAACCAGTCTCCAAGTGTGCATACTTTCAAGAAATAAAGTTCAAAGTATCTCTAACTAATGTGAGAATTGAACTCATGTTTTGTAACGAACTCTGTTGACATGGACTTTCTGCTACTTCATACGAGTCCTTTTGCTGATCTAATTATTTAGACGGTCAAGAAACATCGAAACGATACAACTTCCAAATGAGACTAGAACATACCCAACATTAAATCTAAGGAAAAAACAACCCAAGAACCAGAGACCACAATGTACAGTAATACATCCTAGACCCAAAAACTAAATAAACAAAAAAACAGTTGACGATAAATTATTCAGATATAGTAAAATTAAAGACCATGGCTCTAACTTAATTGCGAATGGCAGTGTTGATATTCGATGTTTGTGAAGATAGCAGCATACAAGTTGACTTCTAAAAGTCAAATTTTTTTGAACATGTCCAAAAACTGGAATTTGAAGACTTGCAAAGTTAATTTCAGGTTAGATTTTATATTGGGCCAGTTGAAAATGGAACACGAAAAGGATGTACAGTAATAAGAGGAAAGGGAATTGGGCTGCAATGACGTGGTTTATAAAGTCTGGTGGGTTATATTTTTATTATATTGGGCCCAATATTTGAAAAGAGGAATATAATGGCCCATTGTTTTGTTCTGATCCAGATGGTACATTTGGTCCATGGGCTTATAAATGTGTTTGGATAGCAATGACATGTATAGAAGAATTATAGGATTATTGTTGCCCAAAAATAATACTACCATTCGCATTAAAGAAATATCCCATGCAGTCTTCCGCGGATTATGATCCAGTACCATCTAGGACGATGTATGGGGGAGGTTAGATCTAGACAGCCTTACCCCTAGCCTAAGGTAGAGAGGCTGCTTATAGTTCTACCTAAAGATAAAAAGGACCTCCGGCCTTTTGCAGAGGATAGAATTCAAATCCTTGACTTCTAGTTCAGAGGCAAGGGATTCGACCACTAATCCAACTCAACTGCTTTTTAATACCACCATTGGCATTGTATAGGTTTATTTCATTTTTACATGTCTACCAAAACATAGAGTGTGTTGAATTTGGTATGTTAAATGTAAAATTGTATTTGACTAAATTTAAATTTGCAGATTTGATCGCGTTTACTCGCAAAATTGAAAAGAAAAAAGAAAAGAGAATTTTTTTTTAATAGTATATAGAAATAGAAGGCATGTATTGGTAAGCATGGATGCTATGTAAAGGGGACATATCGTCTACATTGAACATGGCAATTTTCCCCCATGCATGGAAGCCCATGTATTTTGTTCCATTTAAAAAGAAGAAAAAATGAAGTACAAAATTTTATTTCTTTAATCATCCCATAAAGCTACAATTTGATCATTCGGATTACATAGTAATTGATTATCTATATATAGTTTTTTTTTTTTTTTTAAAAAAAAAAACATTTTGTACGACTAGTGCGTGATTAGTTTGAACCCAGTATCGATTAAAGCTTAATCACTCATATCGACTCACTTACTAAGACGGGATTTGAAATTACAACAGTAATTAATTATCAGGTGAGTGATTAAACCAAGCACAACATATATACTCAAAAGGTACGTTAATCTGTAATCACTACTTCTTTTTGCACAGTAAGTACCTAGATAACAACCTCGACCCACAACCTATATGTAAGTTAACCTCGATACCTCTAGATCAACAATATTTTAGGGAACGTGAATCGCTATTACATCAAGAATTAAATATATACTTAACATGTAAGAGCAGGTAATCTTTAAAAGATGTAATTCAGAATGTATTAAATTAGTGTCTGACATTCCATCTTTCAAACTATTCGAGCTTTCATTTTGAGTATTTTGCTTTATATATATATAGGGTAAGGTTCCAATGAGAACACTTCAAAAATAAGAACGGTAAGAACACTTCATAAATGCACAATTAGCCAACAAAATCATTAGATTCACACTCATACATCTCAAATATGTATAGAAAAATTGATTAGAATAGATGCGAACTTTCAGAAATACACAAAAATCGAAACAATGATTGATGCACAATTATATAGATAGTGCATCAATCATTTTTTTGATTTTTGTACATTTTTAGAATTGTGCATTTATTTCTTTGCATATTTGAGATGTATGACTGTGAATCTAATGATTTTTGTTGGTTAGTTGTGCATTTATGAGGTGTTCTCACCGTTCTTATTTTTAAAGTGTTCTCATTTGATTCAAACTATATATATATATATATATATATACATATATATATATATATATTGATGTTTTATTTATTTTGCTGACGTGTCAACCTTTAATAATGTCACGTGACACACGAGTAAAATTAGCATAAATCACATACAAACAACGTGGAATATATAACATGTTTATCATACATGATGGAACCTGAATAGTTCATTACACCGTGAATGTTAAATATTAATTTGATACGTTTTGACGCACTTACCCTCTTTACTATTAAAATGATCACTAATTTTTACACAGTTGCATTTCTTCTTGTATTTTACAGATTACGGTAATTAATATATAACATAAGTACAGGTTAATTATTGGTTAAATAGATTATTTTTGTTTGTCTCATGATTTATATTTCCATGAACATGCATTGATGCTTATGATTACTGGTACTTGCAGATATACCCACAAGTACTTTTAATTTATATTTTTACATGCAGAGGTTAATTACATTAATTTACAATTATATATACATTAATTTTGCAATATTCGTACTTTTTATATTAATTAAATAAAATTAATTAATATTTACCAGCCTATGGATCAGCGATGTCTAGGATCAAGCATACACATAACACTACTATGAGCATCTTCAGCTGTTTATGGATTATTTCACTTCTGTTTAAACAATATTTTTTTATTACTATACATTTACATTATTTTCATATATGAATATAGTTTTACTTTTGTCTTGGAAGTATATCTTTCTACTCCGTATTACTTTGTAAATAAGAGTAATCAAATAGTTGTTTGTTATTAAGTTTAATAATCAAAGCGTTTTTATCCTAGCGATATGTGAATAATCTTACAAGCAACATGCATGTTGTGAGTTTAAGGCGCGTTTAATACAAAAAGGAAAAAAGAAAAATGTTTCTTCGGTTGTAGAAAACTCAACAAATTGTATTGCATGCATATGTTCGTTCCCGTGACAATTTGTCGAAATTAACACGAGATCTGTAAACAGCAAAAAGTACTTCAAAATTTTGTTTCGTATAAAAGTCACTGTGGTATTGAATTCAATTGATATTATCTATATACGAATACGAATATGGTAACGTATTTGTACGTATTCTTTTGAAAGTTGTACCATGTGGCGTTGATTGTATTACATTTACTTTGTGTACCCTGTCATCCCAACAAGATAAATAGTATTTGCTCCTTTATCCATAAATTAAATGATGATATAATAATACTATTTCATTTAAATTTCACAAACTCTAAAGAGAAAACTTAGATGATGAGCAACCTAAAATTGACGTATACATATGAGTGATTGATAAATTATAAAGTTACTATGTACTTTCTTCGATCCAGTAAAAATGTCCATTTTAACTAGGCACAATGTTTAGGATTCTCTACCAATTACACGTATTTTTCACCACTCACATATGATATCTACTCACTTAGTCTTTTTTGATTGGGTAAATACCAAAATGACAATTATAATGGAACAAGCCAAAATAGTATATTGAACACTTAAAATGGAGGAGTATAAGTCTTATGAAAAATTAAAATCACTTATTAATATGTATTGTACGCTATCAGAGTTCGTTGAGAGCGGAGTATAAAGGAGGTAAAGATGTACAAATACATATACCCGTATATACTAGTCGTACGTGTTGGGTATCGTATATAAGTACTTAAATTTAAATAAATCCAAAAGAAGCTAGTAGTGCAATAAGTGATGTATAAAAATAGGGTTTTGCTAAATGAAGTCTTAAGGGCTTTTATTAACATGCATATTTTACTTATACATTTAAATAAAATTCAAGGTCAGCCTAAATTCAGAAAGAGAAAGAGCTAATTATTAATTTAGTACAACTTCTAAAGCATGTTAGAATATCTAAAGAAGAGCCCTACGGGCTTTATTTAGCAAAATCCATAAAAATATAAAACTACAACGAACTTCAATATAATTAAAATTAATAATAATAAAAAAAGTAAAGCTTTTATGGGTTTTACCACAAAACAGATGGCCTACTCGATATTTTATTCCATCAACATTCTCTGTAATTTTTCCTCCATTTCACCAATTAATCTTTTTCTTCCACTTTCTTATCATTTGCCTTTGAACCTTTCTTCACGAAAGCCCATGCAACTCTAACAGAGTTTTATTATATTCATCAATCATTTTATTTAAATTATCTTATAAATTACTTGTGATGATTCTCTGTTAAATTTACAAGGATATGATTGTGATTTAATTTATTATAATTACAATGTTTTTGTTTAATTTTCTATATCAAATTTATAATATAATATGTAACTCTTTGTCATATTGAATGGTAGATATCCCTTTTATATTGGAGAAGATATACTAATAAATAAGTTACTAGAGAAAATATAATATAATGTGATATGATATGATATAACGACCGACGACGATGCAACATACGTTAAGTTTTGGTCGGAGTAAAACAGATGTTTGAATAATAAAAGCTATATATGTGCAAATCAGCCAAAGAAAGTTAGGTAAAGTGAGTCGATACGTGCTTCTCTTGTTCTAAAGTAAATGTTGGATTAACAAATATATTAGCATATATAAAATTATAAATGTATAATTATTGTATTTGTGAAGCTAAATGTCAAATCCACTTTTATGAAATTAAATAAACACGTATATATTATTAAGTGATAATTATAAGGGTTAATGTACAAATTCGTTATTGTAATTTGCGAAAATGTTCAGGTTACTAAACTTTAAAATGTTCAATTTTGTAGTGTATTTGTAAAAAGTGTCAGCACGCCTATTTTTGCTTAATTTTGGTTACAAATTTAGTGATACAATTGCACATTGTCAAGTACATTTTTACAAGTATAGTAATCCAATTGCATATTTTAAAAGTACAGTAACCCATATGAACATTTACGCAAAATACAGTATTGAATTTGTACATTAACTTTAATTATGAAGTACAAAAGAATGTAGCTAGAAGTTGAATAGAAAATTTTATTAACTTACATTTATAAATGTTCGATTTTTAGTAATAGAAAAACCGAGAAATAAAAGAAAAAAAAAACTTAACATTACTTAATATCGTCTTCCACGGTTTGTGGAGGAGGTGAGATATAGACAGTCTTAACTCTACCATAGATAGAGAGGTTGAATAGAAAATGCTATTAACTTAAATTTAACATATAAATGTTCAATTTTTAGTTACAGAAAAATCAAGAAATAAAAGAAAAAAAAAATTAACATTACCCAATACCCTCTTCCACGGTATATGGGGGAGGTGAAATGTAGACAGTCTTACCTCTACCATAGGTAAAGATGCTGCTTTCAGAAATGGACCTCCGGCCTGCTAGGGGTGAGGATCGAACCTTTGACCTTTGTCTCCAGAGGCAATGAGCTTTACCACTTGATCCAACGCAGCTTATAGTTAACATTATCCAATACCGTCATATACGATGTATGGAGGAGGTAAGATGTAGACAACCTTAACCCTACCATATATAGAGAGCTAGGCTGCTTCCAGAAATGGACTTCCAACCTGCCGGGGGTGAGGATCTAACCTTTGACCTCTGTCTCCAAAGGTAAGCTGCTTAACCACCTGATCCAACTCAGCTTAATTGAAAAACCGAGAAAGAGCGAGTGACACTTAATTGGACACGAAATTAATAACATCTAATGTCTACAATCAGAAACATAAAACATTGCTCAAGTTTAAACAAATTTGGTAAGAAAAAAGAAAACGAGATATGTGGTTTGTTTTTTTTTATCATAAATGGATAGAAGATTTGGTTTAGTTTGGTATGAAAATGGATATCATTTAAACTATTGTAATTCTCTAATTAATCTGCATATGTAGAGTACATTTGAAGTTTTTAGGGTCATAGAATTAAAGACAGTATCAGAGTTTGTTAGGTAATATATATACTATTGAACTTTTAATTACAAGCAACATCTATTTGGAATTAAGTAAAATTACACGTAAATAAAACATTTATAATGATAATTTACCCAGATAAAAACTATCCAGATTGCAATCACAAATAACAAATGTAAAAAAATCCTTAATTTTTCTCATATATAATTGACTCTCGAATTCAGGGTAATCAACTAGTCGGGTTAACGAGATTTCTGTTAAGATTGATTGGGGAAAGTTTGAGTGTTTTTTACTAAGATATACGCAGTGTAATTTGTATTTTTATGATTGTTTGCGAAATCTAATTCTCGTCATCTCAAAATATATTCTCGAGAGGTTTGAATATGAGAACTCTACTACATGATAATTACCGACCCCTTGCATTCAACTGATCGATTTCTCTCTATGTGAAATTGACCTCTCACAAACATGAAAACTATGAGTGTAATAACGCCACCCATTGGATACTGCTCCCCTTAAAGTCATAAACTTGTATTGGTTTTGAGGTTGATGGAGGCACATGATCACATGAATTTCTTTTTCTCTTTAATTTACTTTAATTAAATTTTCCATTTTCCAAATTAAATTAAAGTAATGCACATGGTAATCTTGGTCCACGTGAGTAACTTTATGAGAAAAGGATAATAATCCCTTAAAAATACTAATATATCAACATTAATATCCATCTTATTACTTAATTAATTAAAAACACAAATCTTAGATAATATTTTGATGTTAACATATATCATCGTAACAATTAAGAATTCGACACATGGACAAATCAACAAATTATTATATACCGTAGTATAGGAGACAATACTAACATGACACATAACACAAACTTATAATCATGTTACGAAAATTAGTAGAAGCATTAAGTAACAGGTTAAATCAATTTCATATCTCAAATATATGTCTAAGGAATAAAATGATGGGGAGACCTAATAAGTTATCATACATTACACTCTTATAATTTTTTTTAACTATTTTTTTCATTATAACTTACGTGTTAATATAACATAAATGACACGCATGCTCGTATGTTTCTAAAATATAGACCAAACTATCCTTTCATAACTTAAAAAATAACATATGTCTCCATAAATACACATACAATATAAGTCCTACAATATTTGTCCTTAATAACCTTTATATATTACATGCAATGTTATTTAGGTACTCAATATATAAATATAACCTCCCGTTTAATATGAACCCACCAATATTATGTCATCATATTGTATCTCGTTTCATTGCATATTAAAACAACTCTATCGGCTTGAAGAAATAAACAAACAATATTTATCCTACAATATTAACTTTTTTTTTTTTTGAAACTTAATTTAATATATATTAATTATATAAATGATGAGACCAAACCAAATATGTACATGTTACTTTGCATGAGCATTCTTCTCGTCTTAATAATTTAGTATTGACGGGTTTCCTAATAAGCTATATATCCTGTATACATAACCTAAACAGAGAATAAATACATTATTTTATATATATATATATATATATATATATATATATATATATATATATATATATTAACTACTTACTTCTTCATTAAATAATTGACAAGCATTTTCTTGAAGCAATTGAAAAATAGATATGCCACTAACCCATTGACAACACACGAAAGGAATTGAAGAGTTAATAGAATGTAACAACAAAAAGTTAAGTTCCAATCTTAATAGGGTTAATTGTTTTCGTTAGTATTAAATTATACACTTTTTACTATTGTATAACTCAAATTTTAAAACTTTCTATTGCATGTATTGAACTTATCAATATCATCTATTGTATGTATACTTTCTTTTTTGAGTACGGCTAAAATTGGAATGTTTTAGTCTTTGTCAATGTTAAAAGATGAAAATCTACATGATGATATTTATAAATTCAATACATACAATATAAGTTTTCAAAGTTTAACTGATACAACAGTAAAAAGTGTAAAATAAGGAAAATTGATGATTCAAGAATTTGTCAAAATTTAACAATAAACTCATTTTAATAAACTCATAACGAAACAATAAACTCATTTTAATAAGGAAAATTGATGATTCAAGAATTTGTCAAAATTTAACAAATGAAAACTCATTTAACATAACAAGCATCTAAACTTACCTCTCCTAAATCCCACTATTTTTTTTTCTTTTCAAAACTTCATAAGCTAGCTAAAACTTCACCACATGAAATTTTGGTGTTAAAATAACAAATCTTAAGACTAAATTAAACTTCCAAAACTAGAAAAAAGAAGGTGAAAATTAGGCTTTAATTCTCACTTGAATTAACTTAACCACCCTACATGATCAACTTAATTTCTTATATAAGTTGTCGATAATCAGGACCAAGATGTTGATGGATTAAGTAGTCATCTCCTTTAGGAACATCAAACATCATGTTTTGATGATGAAAAAATGTTTGTTGATGTGTAGTTTGCATCTCCTTTTGCCTCCTTAATTCCATTACTTTGCGATGCGAATTTGAGTGTTTAGCTAAAACAAAAGTAGGGCTAGCAGCCGGTCTATACTCAGGGACTAGTCGACCAGACTTATAGCGAACTCCACAAGCATTACAAAGCGTTTTTGGACCTAATGGTCCGGTACGCCATTGAGGAGTCTTATCAGTAGCGCAATGAAGACATCTTCGCCCATCACCATTTTGAGATTCGTTATCATAAACTTCTTTCTTCTTTGAAGGAGCTTTCACAGTTTTCTTGCCAATTGAGCTTGACGCAATGTCTGACTCCGATTCTGATGACATGGCGACCGTGGGACCCATTGAGGGTTGAGAGAGAACAAGAAGCCGAGAAGTCCAATTGCATGGTGCGGCACGCGAACGTTTGGTACGAGCTTTCCCAGGCACCATCATGTCCTTGTTAAAGATTGGGTTGTTGGCCCGGTTATCGGGCTCATGATGGAATTGGTTAGTCTCGGATCCGTCATCGGGTCGGGCTTTGACCCCAGATATCAATTGAAGCTTTTCCATGTCTTCAGTTGAAAATGATTCCTCCACAAAATTTGATAGCCATTCCAGTTCATGAGCCATATCATCATACTGCTTGACATAACAAAATTATAATGTAAGTTAGTTCAAAGTAACTTATTTGCACTTAAGATCATTTATATAATTAGGCGCTACTAAAGAAAAAAAAATCTTATCAATTAAATTATTTAATTTATGTAACAATTCATTTTTTAATCTCTTATTTACAAATTGCTACACGAAAACTTACGTGCAGATAATATGTAACATTTCGTATTTTATACAAGTTTTCAAGAAACACATAATTAATTTATATATTTCATATGATATATGTGAAATAGAGAATTATATTGCATGCGTGACACAATCATCAAAGACCATATGTAAGCTAACTTTTACCAGTAATTACTCAACATGTTTTTTATATGAACAAAGTATGCTCTAAAACTTGCATTTTATATGTGTACAACATTATACACATAAATATATATCTATATAAATTACCCGAAATACCCTTTTAAAAAACTCCCTTTATAGTGTTTTACTACTGAAAGACGTAAAGTACAACTATCTTTTTCGAGAAGATTTCATATATTAATTACTCACTAGTACTACCACAGAAAGCTAGAGTACTAGTAACGTGAACTTTATACAATTTATAGATATATAATTTCGTTATCTTATGTTTTTCCTTAAAAAAAAAAGATAATCATAAGAACATAACAATTTCACATAATTTTGGATTACAAGTTTTTGTAATATAATCGTATAGTAGAGTAATATTTTTGTAAGCTCAAATTTATTCTGCCTTTCTTACTTTTATCAGTATAGTTACTAGAGGTTGAACCTATGTATACACGAAATTGAAAGTATAATTAATATTTATTTAATATGATAATAATTCAGTAATAAAATCTCAACAAGCAAAAAGATGCATGACAGTATTAATATGCATTAGTTAACTATCTGGCAATAAATAAATTAATTATAATTAATTAAATACATTCTAGTAGCTAGCATGTAATAAATAATTACCGGGACACAAAGGTCATGAGAGAATTGAGTGTCGGTAACACTCCGGTGACCACCATCACCGGAGGAGTTACAGCTGTCAACGGCGGTAGTAACAATCGACGAATCAGTCGAGGTTCCATCAGCATTAGTCGTCACGTCTCCAACATCATCATAAGTTTCGTCGACATTCACAATATCGTCGTTAGGGAAATTGAGAAGGTCGTCGATGATGAAATGATCGGTCGAATGTCGTTTTTCGGATCCATTGAAGAATTCAGGAGTTTCCATTTATTTTTTTGAAGGATTGAATTAATTGAATTATGATGAAAAAAATATAATGTAACGTAGAAGAGAAGGTGAGTTTTTAGGGAGAGAAAAAGTGTGTATGGAGAAAGAGTGAGTTGAGGAGTGAAGAGAGGTGGAAATAAGAGAGTTTATTTGCGTTTGAAGGGGGCTGGCGGACACCTAAAAATATGGACCTCTTTTTACCATGGTTATTTTATTACATTAAATTTATATTATTATAATAATTATGAATAATAATTAATATGTATATATATATATATATAAGTAGCCAATACTTTATTTGTTTTTGTCTTGTTTCAAGATTCTAAAACTAGTAACATGATATTATGAATAGAAAGTTAGTTTTTATTTAACTAGTTGATATAGTTTGGCAACATCAAATGTCATTAACACAATAAGTTGAATTGAGCATAGATTTATGTTAAATTATTGTGAAAGGATGATATCTAGTAAATTTAAACATAGTCCCATTTTTAACATAGTGATCTTCATATCATGAATATGTTGAAAAAAGTTTGGACCCATGTATATCAAAATGAATTTTGATTTATGTACACATAAAGAGTTAATTCCAACCTCTAGCATGTAGTATAACTGGCAAGTTACGTCTATTGAGACATTTAGAATGTATTTCGGGGTTAAAACTTGTTAGAGAATAAGCATAACTTAAAAATATTCAAAATGAATCTTGATCACTTGATTCGGTCGGTCGCCATTTGAGTAGCGTGTTAGAAGATTATAATTTCCGTTCTACGTTGTGGGCTTTAATTAGACGAGGTTACTAGTTAGAGTTTTGCTTGTATTTTTTCAAGGAATTAAAAATAAAATACAGAATAAATATCAACCTTCTACAAAACAACCCAAATAAAACACTTAAATAGCAACATAACACTTACTTAAAATGAAACTTAAGGATAGCCTTATTGCTACATTTCTGAAATTTTTTAGACTAGACGTATAAAAGCTTAAAGAGTCATAAACCACAACTCGATCCATGAACAAAACATGTCACAATTAAAAATGTAATGTTAAATTGACTATAACAATAACCAGATATATAGGGGATGATTTTTCACATCCACGACATTAATAGCTTTATATATTTGTTGAGCTTAATTATATAGATATAATTACTATACTTTTAGTAATAATAATAATAATAATAATAATAATAGGTAGTAAAATTATCATTATTAGTATTATTAGTATTATTTTATTAAAAACAAGTAGTAATGCCACGTAGGATTATCTGCTGACATCAGACAATAGTGGGGCCAAAGATGAATGGAACGATCCCTAGGAGTGGATACCGAATAATTCTTGTAGTTAGTACTCACCTCCTCATTGGTAATTGTCCTTTGCATTTACTGCTTCCATCCCCAATAACATTACTACCATCCCTTTCATTAATTAAAAATATATAAAAATAGAGAATATAATAATTGTTTTTATTGAATAAATATTAAAGAAATTAAATCCATCCTGCTGATATTTATGGCTACCGATGTGCAAGTATGTGACTTTATTCCAATATAAAATTTTGCATATAATTTAAGTTTTAATTAAAAGAAAAAAGTATCTAGTCTAGTAAATAAATATATAAATTTGAAAGAATCTTTATGTCATAATAAATATAAAAGCTTTAAAGATAAGTTTTAAGTATTAATTAACTTCTCTCTATCATCACATCATCTTACTAATGCTTATGCCCTATTATTATATTGAAAATTAATCTAGCAGATTTAATTATAATAAATAATTTATTAATTGGTCCCAATGTCATGTATTTTTATTTCTTACACATTCTTATAATTTACCCTTTGTTAACATACAATAAAAAACACCATGTTTCTTACATTTTGTATGATTTATGATTGCCTATATTTCATATTTTAGAAAATGAAAAGTTCACCATTTACATTTGAATGTGCTCTTTATGTCTTTAAGCTTTCACTAGTAAAATTTATTTGGAAATACTTTTTGACCTTTTCATAATCAAACGCACTCATGTGTTCTCGTAGAGTCTTGTTTGAGATTATTTAAAGAAAACTGTATACAGTTTAGAGCATCATAACAAACCAAAATTCACCAATATTTACTCTTATGTGTTTATTAAGATAAATTTTGATTAAAATTTACTCCGTATGATATTGTAGTTCTTTAATTAAGTTTGAAATTTTTAATAATAATAATTTGGCTAAAACCTAATAAACACATATACAAATTTAAACAGTCCAAACAGCACGTGATAGTGGGTTGAGGGAAGTGTCAGCTAAGCATGTGACACACTCATATTCAAAAGCCAAGAAGGCGGTGGGTCAATGCCACCTGTTATTCTCTAATTGGTTAATTGGACGTGCTCTGTTTTTATATTAAACAAACGTAACGAAGAAAATTAACATTTAATTATGGAGATTTTATGGCTAATTTAGTTTTTCTTTCTTCTTGAACGTGAGAGCACGTGTCTTGCTTCCGTCACGTGATTTGTGGTGGGATGCACGTGACTAGCTCACGTGGAAGTTGGTGAAGAGAAGAGTTGAAAGGTTGAGGTCATTTGTATTATATGTTCAATGGAATATCCATCTTTATACTTATGAAAAAAAAGTGATTTTAAGACCTTTTTACAAGTTGTAAATCATGCCATACATTAGCTTAGTATCTTTTTATATACTTTTGAAATATATTCAATAAACAATTAAGGATTTATATATGTTAATGTTAATGGTAATCGCTAATCTACTTCCTAATATTTTGAACAATGAATTGTGTTATCGGTTAACCGAATGAGCCAATCAACTGTTACTGCGTGAACTCTAAAAAGTCATCTCATAGTGATCGATATACTTTTCGTTGTTGTCATAACGTTGTCAATGTAATATTTCGATTTTCTTTCATATTAGTGACTTTACTTATACTTTTACTTAATTCGGGTGATATATGTATAACGAAACGTAAGCATGTGATAATGCATGGATATCGTAAGTGGACTGGTTACATAATAACTCAAGATTAGATAAATTTTAGAGCAACAATTAGAGTCGGAACTAGAAAATATATACGAGGGTAAAAAATTGTTTTTTTCTCTATCATTTTGAGCGGTAAAAGTTTATAAGGTTAATAATATATTTTAATTTTTTTTTTTACTATTTTATAATTTTTTTCGAGGGCATCATCTTTGTAAATCCGCCTCAAATTGCAATAGTCTATGGAGACAAATATAAATAGTTATTTGTCTTATTGAGACATGATGGTACATTTAATTTAAAAATAATAGATAAAATAACCTAGAAGGTTGGGTTCATAAGCTATTGAATTATTTATTTGGGGAACAGGTATTAAAAAGCTTAAAAGGTTTATATTGCTTTCAATGTTATATATATTCTTATTGCCATCTTTAGTACATAAAATTATATAGAAGGCTATTGTTATTGCCCAGCCCATAGTCAAATTACAGGCCCATTCGAATATACACTGGACTGGGTTAATGTTGGTTCAATTGTCCCAAATTCCCTTCGTGCCTTTTGCTGTTCAACACTTGATTGACGCAAATTGAATCCTCAAATTGACACCAGAGCAAAGATTGTAATTAAAATTACATAAATAAAATGTGGATACTTAAACTCGAGTTAATGTTGCTAAGTTGAAGATGATGATTCACTCAAGTTTTAGAGGTCTCGATGAAAGACGTATTATAATTCCAGGAGTTGATACTAACCGTACGTCTATATAGTTGAACAAAAAATAACGCATAAAATCTTGAGAGAGAACTAACCGTACAATAGCCTACTAGGACAAAAAGGAGAAAAAATAAGTCACTTATTTTAGTTACAACAAAAAAAAAAGTTACATTTATAAGATAATGAAATATTTATATGGAGAGCATATATAAAATAACTAAAAAGTGTTTACATTGCTATCAATTTACATTTATAAGCTAGAGGAAAGTTCAAAAAATAATGGTAAAAAAAGGGAGAATGGATAAACCAATAGAATTGCTCCATTTCAAATACTCATTTTCACCTTTTTTTCAAATCTAAATATCTCACAAACCGTATGTCTACAAATTATAAAAATTACATATTCAGAATCAGCGTCTTTTTCTCTTCGATTCTATATTTATCAAGATATACTTTCGACGAAGTTTTTTTCCCCCATCTTTTTGGGGTTTTAGAATCTTTAATGTGAAATCACATATGATTTACCACTAAAAAATAATCGTACTCGCTTATATTTCCGATTAAACTTCAAATTCAAATCATTGATCATGTAAAGAGATTAAGACATGAAAAACTAAGGTCATCTCCAATGTATGTTATTTTGCACCAAAATTGGTGTTTTGGTGTAAGAAAACCATCTCCAACCAACTCATCAAATTTGGTGTAAAATTTAGTGTACATCAAATTTTGAAAGATTTTGCACCAAAATTGGTGCAACACTAAAATCTGCACCAAATTTATAATGTTTCATTTTAGACCTTATGTTTGATTTATTGTTATTATTTAAGTTTAAAACTTGAAAAAACTTATTGTGACACCCGTCAAATTAGGACTAGTAATTAGTGTCTAATCAATTTTTAATACATGTAATTAGTTTTGTATTAGGCTAATTAATGTATCGAAATATATATTAAGGAATATATACAATTATGCGATTTGATTAAATCGTGCAAGTTTCATATCGAATGTAATTCGGTTCAATTGAATACGGACGTTGGTGAACATTTTCACTAAATAATGTAACATTATTTAAAGACACCATATTATCACAAATATTATTTTAATAATATTTCATAACTATTTCGTATCGTACAAACAAAGTCAACGCGATAAAATGTTAAACGCGCGAACAACCGAAATAAAGTTAAAGTTACAATTTATAACCCAATTATTAAGTATTTAGTGAAATACTTCAAATATAATTTTGAATAAATATCCGTATTTTAAAACTCCTAATTAAACGTATAAGATAATTATTTAACGTTCAAACGACCGGGAAAACGAACACCGCACGGAGCGCAAACACGGGGACTAAAAAGTTGGGAGAAAACCCTTATTCCCCCTCCCCAAAAATCTGCCCAAAAACCCTTTCCCCCTCCTCATTCTTTTCATTTCCTTTCTCTCTCTCCATTTTCTTCATCTTCTTTTCTCTCTAACTAACACCACAACACCACCACCTTCCTCCACCAAATAACACCACCAAACCACCATAAATCTCGAGACTCATTTAGAAGAAAACGATCACCACGCAACGATCTACACTCCTACCTTTCTGGAATCTTGATTCGCCACTTCGTAAGTTTCCCGCAATTCTCGAAACTCATCGATTTCACTTATTTTTACATGTATATGGTTGGTTTAAGCTTAAAATGTCCAAAAATGAGTTGGGTAAAAGTCTCAGGTCAAACGGAGGCCGAAAAACACCTTTTCGGCCCATTTTTCGGCCAACAGCGTGTTATGTCGCAGAGCCTCCAGGCCACCTGCGACATAAGTCTTTATGTCGCTACCTTATGTCGCATATAGCGACATAAGCCACTATGTCGCACTAATCACGGATGTCGCATATAGCGACACAAATAGTTATGTCGCAGAAATTACGGACGTCGCATATAACGACACAACGCCCTACGTCGCATTAAATTGCGGATGTCGCCCTTAGCGACACAAGCCCATATCTGCGACACAACAGACTATGTCGCACTTAGCGACACAAAGCCGTATGTCGCACGCTATGTCGCATGAAACAGTACCAAGAAAACACAAATTTTACTAAGTGTCGAGACCAAAAATTTTATCACTCGATTTCACCCAAATTCAAGTCCAGATGCGTTTTTCACCAAAGCAATTTAGTATAAATAAAAATTTTCCAAGCTGACCTGGCAGCTCGACCCCAGCCAAGGGCTCTGCCCCTTGGACCCCGCTACCAAGGGCGCTGCCCCCGGACCCCCGTCATTTAAGGGCTTCGCCCTTACCCTAGGGTCACGAGTAACAGTGTTACATCTAAACTTTCACACAAAGTACTAAACTTGTATAACATCAAACACGAATGCAACATGACTTCTAAACACATTGGAACTTACTTTTAAGTATAACACTTCAAAATCATGAAAGTAATAATGAGATTATTTATACAACCAATTCACCGACGGCCGTACACGTTTTGAAAACACAAGTCAAACAACCAAATCGTAGTAATTTGGATAATTCAATCAACCAAATCGTAGTAATTTGGACATTCTAATTTGGACGACCAACTACAAGGGCAGTCTTTCGATATGCCTACTCATGTTATAATCATTGTGTGTCTTGGACACCCTCAGGTTACAAGTCTTCGGACATCAATCCACTGCTAATCAATTCAAGTTTATTAATTTAAACACTCAAGACTCAGGTGAGTCTCATGGCCCCTATTTTACTGCTTTTCAATCAGGGGTGTGATTACATTGCTCGTTTTATTTTACAATATGAACGCAAGTACAATACAAATCAAATACTACATGAGTTGTTTTCACTAATCATTTTAAAGCCCTCCACAACATAGTTTGGTAATACATCTGTAGCGTGAATGTTAGTATATGATATCATATAGGATTGACAATCCTCGTCCGGGTTAGCACGCACTAACTGGTCAAACGGACGTATTAGCATTTGGGAAGACGAGTGTAGATTAGGCACTCGTAGGAGGCAACTCAGTTAGGTTTCCTTAATTGGACATGACGCTCAAGTTAAGCTCGGACTATGTGCTCATGGCTGTATAACTTTTATTTTGCTTAATTGCATTTTAAATTCAATTAAATCTTACGGTTCATACAAATATGTGTTGACATACAAACCTGTGAGCTCACCAGCGTTTCGCTGACCAATTTTAGCATGTATCACAGGTGACCAGCAGTAGGTTGGACTGCTCAATCAAGATTCATTAGCTCGAGTCAGCATGCAAACAATCAGAGATTTAGCTGCATTATTATATTTTGTATAGATTAATTATGTACTTAAATCTCTCAATTTCAAACCGAGCTAATGTAAACAATATTTTGATGTAAACTTTGGTTTTATTAATATCAGTGTAAAACGACGCATATAGTGGTCGTTCATTATATCTTATGTGCTGTGTATATTGATTAGTCGCGCCTGACCCGATTCGCTTCCGTAACCCGAATTTGGGGGTGCGACACTTATTTATATAAGTGATTCTTTTAAGTAAAGTATACTTTAGATTAGATAATACGATTATTGAAAGAGAAAAAAACATAACTTTCACACACATTATGATGATCTAAACATTAATTTATTCAAAATACTCATGTAATTGAAGGTTAACAGAAGTAAATAAATAAACTTATCATTTAAGTTAGTAGTTTGGAAGGTTAATTAATCATAAAATTAATGAATTCAAGTAAAGTATAATGTAAAAATAGTTTGGGGGCAATGTGTAGATACTGAAAGTAGTTTTAGTGCAGAAATTTAGTGCATACATTGGAGATGAAAGACATTTGGTCAAGTATATTCCTGAAAGATTCCTTTATTACATCAAATTTGATGCAACGTTTAGTGCATACGTTGGAGATGCCCTAAGGTGTAATCACATGCGATTGAATATCAAAGTATCAATCACATGTGATTAAAGAGTAATCAAATACGGATTTTCAAATCATTGACTAAGAATTATACAATCAAGTAAAAATCAAGTTGAAATCATACATTAATTATTATATATCGGTAAATTGCTAATCAAATATCAATTTTTAAACGAAAATTATATGTGATTATATACAAAATCATATGTGATTATATAACAAATCACATGTGATTAAATGTACAACTATCAATCACATGTGATTTTTTTAATGAAAACCAATGCAATTTTTAATTTTTTCTTTATAACTATTAATGTGAATGAATATTAAGTTGTAATCACGTGTTAAATAACATATACCATGAATAAATAATCGTGAACAAATTTTATTTTATTTTTTATCAAAAATCACATGTGATTATATTGTAAAATCCGGTAAAAAAATGAAGAAAAAAATTCATCGAAAGTATAGCTTATGACATCTCTAATCGAAGAGAAAAAGATGCTGGTTCCGAATATGTAATTTTTATAATTTATGGATTTACGGTTTGTGAGATAATTAACCATGGGGTAAAATTAAAGTGGGTTTTATAAAGAAATGGAGCAATTTTATTGGTTCTTCCATTCTCTATTTTTTTTTCATTCTTAAAAGAACTCATCTCTTATAAGTCACTTATTTTAGTTGAACAAAAAATAACGCATAAAATCTTGGGAGAGAACTAACCGTACAATAGTCTACTAGGACAAAAAGGAGAAAAAATAAGTCACTTATTTTAGTTACAACAAAAAAAAAAAGTTACATTTATGATATAATGAAATATTTATATGGAGAGCATATATAAAATAACTAAAAAGTGTTTACATTGCTATCAATTTACATTTATAAGCTATAAAGGAAAGTTCAAATAAGAATGGTAAAAAAAGGAAGAATGGATGAACCAATAGAATTGCTCTATTTCAAATACTTATTTTCACCTTTTTTTTTCCAAATCTAAATATCTCACAAACCCTATGTCTACAAATTATAAAAATTACATATTCAGAATCAGCGTCTTTTTCTCTTCGATTCTATATTTATCAAGATATACTTTCGACGAAGTATTTTTTCCCCATTTTTTTGGGGTTTTAGAAACTTTTAATGTGAAATCACATTTGATTTACCACTAAAAAATAATCACACTCGCTTATATTTCCGATTAAATTTCAAATTCAAATCATTGATGATGTAAAGAGATTAAGACATGAAAAATTAAGGCCATCTCCAATGTATGTTATTTTGCACCAAAATTGGTGTTTTGGTGTAAGAAACCATCTCCAACCAACTCATCAAATTTGATGTAAAATTTAGTGTACATCAAATTTTGAAAGATTTTGCACCAAAATTGGTGCAACACTAAAATCTGCACCAAATTTATAATGTTTCATTTTAGACCCTATAACACCCCTCTTTCTTATACCATAATATTATATTATTTTAATAGGAAGCGTATATTACAAAATACATTTCATTACTTTATATTAAATAATGTACATAAACAGTTTACGTATTCAGATCACACCAAATTAAAACTGTTTAACAAATACTTAAAACGGGGTATTATATTTTACAAAACAAGGTTTATACAAAACCATATCAGAGTCGCAAGTCGTCAAACTTTCCCTGCCGGAGCATCCACTTCCTGACTACCCACATAGTAACCAAAATCTGCAGGAAGTAATATAAGGGATTAGCACGAAGCTAAGTAAATAGATTTATCACACATAATTCAACTTAGCTTAACAATGAGTTTACACCAAATAATCGTAAACACACATATTTCAATGAGGATCGGTGGCTCTTGGGATATCATAATACCCGGGGATTCCCAAAGAACACTTAACGTCAATCTGTATGGCCAATACAGAATAGACCGATAACTACTGGTTATTAAACTCATACACAGGTCTCAAACACAACAAATGAATCAAAACCTGTGTAATTCACATAATAACTAAAAGTTCAACTACACGTTGACCTCAATAATCTGATACACATATATTCACATATCACGTAGATTCATAATCAATAATCAAGACTAAACAGTCTAACACATATCTACGTTTACTTGTTGTAACCAAATAGTTACAACTAAATCAAATGGTGAGTTCTAAATCCACTCACCGATACCTCTGACGTATCCACACTCAGGATTCCTATATCACTGAGTCTTAGGTTGATCTGAAACAGAAAATCAAATATAAGTTAGAAATTCGTTCCATAATCATCATCAGAGCATATTTATCAAATCAGGTAATCCCTGAAGTCTAGTCAAACAAAAGTTTATTCAAAATGAAATTAGAAAATCCCGAAATGACGTTTAAAAACTGAAAAATGCCATTTTCAGGCCCTAGATGACCCCGAATGGCCAAAAACTGCCTAGACTCTTAGAATAGAGCCGGGATCATTAGGTCGTTTCCAAGTGACCATGCGAATTTCAATCCAATCCGAGTTAGTGAAATTGTCATCTGTCCGTTACACCGAAAAGACTTACGCATTTTCAAAATTTGCGAAATAAAAATCTTTAAAAATTCTCGGTTCGCAGTGATCTGGGTTCGCAGGTCAACTCGGTTCGCTTCGCAGTTTTGGTCGTTTCGCACATTTCGGTTCGCAAACCATCTCGGTTCGCTTCGCAAGAACTCGACTCGCAACTTTCGGTTCACCTCGCAAAAACTCAGCTCGCTTCGCAACATCTCAACTCGTCTCGCAAGCCGAACTGGGTTTCTGCGAGTTTCACTGCTGTTACGAGAATTTCGAGCCAAACTTCACCAAAACTCAATTTTTCAGTTTTCTAAGGTTCCTAATACTTCAACTAACATCTAGGAACATCAAATAACTCAAAATCAAGTTTCAATCTTAATTATAACTCCATATTTCTCAAAACCCAATTTTTGAAACTCAAAATCATACTCACTTTTGTGATGGAGATGAAGAGGATATGATGGAGATGATGATGTTGCTGTTTTGGAATTGAAATCACAGAAACTACCTTGGTTCTAATTTTTGGTTATGGTTTCTTGATTTGAATTTGAGAGTATTTTAAGTTCTTATTATGAGAGAAATGAAGAAACCTTGCAAACAAAAGAAATAAAGGTCGGCTCACACAACCGCCTCTGTTCTAATTGCTTTAATTTTATACCCGTTCTAAATCTATTGTCTGGAACCTAAAAATCATTTGCGAGAACATTAATTTTATTTTACCATCATCTATAATAACTTAAAACAACTAGTAGTTTACTATCCACAATAAGTTCTAGAACTTATTTATCTAAGTTTCACAATATAATAATAATATCAAGTAATTCCTAAAACAATTAAATAATCAAATTAAATTAAAAATTTACCAGACTAGTGGAGAGGATGTTACAAATCTCCCCTCCTTAAGAAGATTTCGTCCCCGAAATCTCACCGTGACCAAATAATCCAGGATATCTGGATTTCATAGACTCTTCAGTCTCCCAGGTCAAATTGGAACCTAAACTGTGTCTCCATTTTACTAATACCATTGATATCTGTTTCTTTCTAAGTTTAGTAACTTTTCTATCGAGAATTTCAATCGGTTCTTCTACTAATTTCTGGTTCTGGTCGACTTTCAAGTCTTGTAAAGGAAGAATTTGAAACTGATCTTCAACATTGCATTTTCTCAAATAACATACATTAAATGTATCATGAATCCCTGCAAGCTCTGGGGGAAGTTCAAGTGTAACTGACTGATCATTAACAACTTAATGAATTTTAAAGGGACCAATGTATCTAGGAGCTAATTTCCCTCGTTTTCCAAACCGGATAACACCTTTCCATGGAGAAACTTTAAGATAAACAAGTTCTCCTTCAGAAAATGTAACTGGCCGCCTACGTGGATCTGCATACTGCTTCTGTCTGTCACGAGCAGCTTTCAATTTCTCACGTGCAATTGCCACTTTATCCGCTGTTATCTGAACAATATCGGGCCCAGCAAATTGTTTCTCTCCAGCCTCTAACCAACAAGTTGGTGTTCTACAACGACGTCCATACAACATTTCATATGGAGGCATACCAATACTCGAGTGATACGAATTATTATAAGCAAATTCTACTAATGGCAGATGAGAATCCCAAGAACCGCCATATTCAATGACACAAGCTCGAAGCATATCCTCGAGTGTCTGAATCGTCCTCTCAGATTGGCCATCAGTTTGAGGATGATACGCTGTACTAAGATTTACTCGAGTGCCTAACTCATGTTGTAAACTCTGCCAAAAGTGAGATATGAATCGAGAATCTCGATCTGACACAATCGATAAAGAAATTCCATGTCTCGATACAATTTCATTAACATACAACTGTGCAAGCTTACTTAGAGATGCTGTTTCACTAGTAGCCAGAAAATGTGCACTTTTGGTCAATCTGTCTACAATCACCCAGATCATATCATTTCCACGTGGCGTTCGAGGAAGTTTAGTTACAAAATCCATAGTTAAATGTTCCCACTTCCATTCTGGAATTTCCAACTGTTTCAGTGACCCATACGATTTCTGATGTTCTGCTTTAACTTGAGCACAAATATGACAAGTACCAACAAATTGTGCTATATCTGTTTTCATTGTAGGCCACTAATACAAGGGTTTCAAATCATTATACATTTTGGTACTCCCGGGATGAACAGATAATCTAGATTTATGAGCTTCAGCCAAAATCATATCCCGAATACTACCCATCAGAGGAATCCACACACGAGACTGAAATGTCTTTAATCCTCTAGAATCATCTATCAACAAATCTTTTCTTTTCAACATAATTTCATATTTCAAATTATGATCCAATAAGGCTTCTAACTGAGCAGCTTTTATTTGATCAATCAAATCAGAAGAAACATCAACTCGCAGAAAATAAACTCGGTCAGAAGTACCTTTTCTGCTCAAAGCATCTGCAACTACATTTGCCTTTCCTGGATGGTAACGTATTTCACATTCATAATCTTTGATTAATTCTGACCATCGCCTTTGACGCATATTCAGTTCTTTCTGTGAAAACACATACTGAAGACTTTTATGATCAGTACAAACAATGCATTTAGTACCATATAAATAATGTCTCCAGATTTTCAAAGTAAATACAACAGCTGCCAGCTCTAAATCATGTGTTAGGATAATTATTTTTTTTTCATTCTTATAAAAACTCGTCTCTTATAAGCTAATAAATTATTTAATTTAATTTAATTGGAACTTTGGAAGTAGAAATTTTTATATAGAGGCTGTCGTTATAGCCCAGCGCCGCAGTCCGTAGTAGAAACTTAACAGGCCTCTATATATCTAAAATGGACTGGGCCTAGTCAAAAACACTATACAGGAATACAGATTACAGGATATACACTAGTCCAATTGTCTCAAATTCCATTTTTGCATTTAGGTTTTCCACACTTGATGGCTTGATGCAAACAAAATCACAGATTTACTATATACACAGCATAAATTAACACATGATTGAATATAATTAATGATTAATGATAATAATAAACCTCACTTACACAGTTAGATGCTTTGCTAAATTGAAACCTTCTTAATGTGTACACGTAAATTCAAGTTAATGATGCTAACTTGATAACGACGATTCACTCAAGTATTACAGTCTCGATGAAACACGTATTATTATACAATCTGTACGTCTATATATAGAGACTTAGTTGAACCAAGTAGTCACATCATCTTCTCTTCTCTTCATATAATAACGCATTACGGTTATAATATTAAAAAGGGATACAGTAGATGTAGCGATCGAGCACAAACTTTCTTGTTTACACACGATCAGTCCCTCATTTATATATGGTCGCACCCAAAGTTAAGTGTGACATGCTTTACCTTTTTACGCTTAGTCTTTAGTTACTTTTTAACTTTGATCACTGGCTAGTTGACAAAGTTTAACCCTACATTGTGAGAAAGTCACAACTCATAAAACATGGAAAGTAAAAGTAAAGAGTAAAGAGAGGATGTGAATGAGACAATTTGCTAATAAAAGATTTAAAAGGTAGGGAATGTACATGATCTACTAGATCCTTGACACAACGTTGGTGTCCAAAAGTTACTAAATTGGTAAAATAATTCCGCAATCAACTTAAATAATTAAAACTCTTTATTCAATATCTAAAAGACGATTAAACATGTAATTCGATAAAAAAAATAAATTAGAATTTTGTTAAGGACAGTCTAAATTGTCCTCGCTAATAAGTTTGGACATGCATAAATTATGGTATCTAAGCCAATGTTCAAGGGGACTTTTATACTCTATGTAAAGTTTTTACGTATGTCAGACCTTATGATAAGTTCTTAGTGTTTCCGTTATATTTGATTTTTATCAACATAGGAGAATTTGTTGTCGAATCAATATCGAACTATGTTATTAAGGTAAAGGTAAAATCATTTTGAATTTATCATTACCTTAAACAAGAACTAAAGCTATATATAATTGATACATTTTATCAAAATCTTAAAGAAGAAGACAATGAAAAAAACAGTAAAATCATGATTATGAATAACTATAGTCTTGCACTTTTGCAGAAGAAGGTCTAATTTTGGCTGACATTGTTTAGAAGATTCCATTCCTAAAGATGAGTATAAACACGTAACTATAAAACCAGCTGACATTCAAAATTGAGTGGCAAAAAACATCATGAATCTTGATTTGAAGTCTCGAGTCTTTTTTATCTTAAAAGCTTCAAAAATTTTAATAATTGGTTCTTGGAGACCATGCAAAAAGCTCTTTTTGTTCTTCAATCGCCTTAAAAAAAACTACTTTTGAATCACATTTTTAATATCTTGTTATAAAGAAATAACAAAGTGTTATGAACATCACTCATGCCCTAAATTTTACTTTAGTTTTTTTTAGTTAACAATTCATGAATCAAATCAAATAGTGATATTCTATTTGTTTCAACAACGATTACTTATACAAAAAATACTTAAATCTTCAACTACCAATCTATGATGAAAATAGATACTACATCAAGACATATAGCATACAAATTATGTCTAAAAGTATGTATGAAAAAGGACTGAAGAGGTATCAGAAGACCAAAGTATACAAGAAGACCAAAGACATTATGATTTATGCAAGACATTTAATATGATATAATGCTAATCAGTTTTGCATTTTCTTTTTAAGAGTACAAGAAGTGGTATGGTGTTGAGCTCGGTTTAAATTTCTAACACCGAGGTTAACACCAAATATGATTTATTTATTTTTATGGTAGTTCAATGTTAAACTTGGTGTGAGAGGAACGTACAAATTGTGTTTGAACCAATAAGGTTAAAGACAACAAAAGATAAGACAACATGTTTAACCTGCCATTAGCCGTTCAACACTGACCTTTTAACGCCGGCCTTGAGAGGCTTCCGAGCGTTAAATGTTGGGCTTAGTGTGTACAAATGTATCCAACTTTAACAAAATCTCTATTGTATGTATCGTACTTTAATCGTCTCTATTAAATGTACATAACTCCTAAAAACTCCTAATTAGTGTAGTGAACCGGAAATAACAGGTAATCTTTTATTTATAGCCGGTTAACTCACTTTTCCGGTGATCTTCTCCAGTGAGATCGAGTTTTCAGTTATCTTCTCCAGCTAGACTAATTATCCGGTCATCTTTTTTGGCGAGTATACATTTTGGGTTATCCTCGTCGGCAAAACGATGTGTGTTCCGGTCATGTTTAACAAGTATATATGTATACATGTTTTGTACAGCATTAAGAACGAACAAAGATTCTAGTACACTCCATTTCCGGCGAGCTCCATTAATTCCGGAGAGCTCCATTAATTCCGGCGAGTTCCATTTCTAGCTTGTGTTGATCAAGATTTAAGGGGGGTTTTTTCTTTCGGAAAGCTCCCCTTTAGTTTTATCACTTCCAAAGATGATTCTAAGTATTCATATCATGCATTTCATATTACTTTTAGATATTGGATTTCGGGTTTTTGAGTGGTGAAGGAAGATGTTGGTGGAAAGGTGTAAAGGTCACCAACAGGATATGAAAGATCGTACCTAAAAAAATTTAGGTAGCTAGAAAATCATCGGAGAAGACGATTAGTGACCAGTTAAGGGTCAAGCACGTAACCAGTTACACTAATTAGGAGTTTTTAGGAGTTAGGTACATTTAATAGAGATGATTAAAGTACGATACATACAATAAAGATTTTGTCAAAGTTGGATACATTTATAGACACTAAACCCTTAAATGCCCATTGACGATGAAAATATGTGCTCCACTCCCCTTGATCTAAGTCTATCTTCAAGACATCTATGATTTTTACTTGATTGAAATTTCCATTCATATACAACACTCACTTTTAAGCTCTAATAGCAAAATACAGCTCGATCATCAACTAGAAAAAATTTGATGCACTTTCTATTATAATGATGAAATTAAAGTGGTACCACCAAATTATGAGAAAACATGATTTTACAGGGAAGAACAGGGGAGGGGATGAACAGAGCACTATCTAAATTCGACCTTCTATGTGTGTTGATTTATGACTTTAAATATTTCATGCAGTTTTAATTGTGTCATTATTTTTTATAAAAGAATATCAAGATGGGAATGTTATCCTGAGTTTCAAATTGTAAAATCACCTCCAAAATAACTTCTTTTCCATGTGAAATCATGCAAAAATTTGGAATATAAGTGGGGATATATGGTCAAGATTAAAAAGGTATAGAACCCTTTGACCTCTTCATTGATCAGCTTATAAAGTTACTTTCTAATTTCTATGTTTGAAATTTTAAAGCTTCCAAGTACAGAAAATTGTCTAGCAGGCAAATCTTCTATATGTATTTTCAATATATTCATATCAAAGTTGTATTCTTTTTTTCTTTTATTATCAGAATATCAAAGTTGTATTCAACATGCTAGTTCTGTCAATCCAATACTAATTTTGAAAAATAAGTTTTTTGATGCCCATTAGATCCGAAATTAGCGGTATAATAATTGATCTTGATTCTAGATACAACGTGTTAAATACATTTTATTGCTAAA
Organism: Pseudognaphalium luteoalbum; assembly: GCA_963422505.1. Classification (NCBI taxonomy): domain Eukaryota; kingdom Viridiplantae; phylum Streptophyta; class Magnoliopsida; order Asterales; family Asteraceae; genus Pseudognaphalium; species Pseudognaphalium luteoalbum. The sequence goes on along the minus strand of OY730198.1, from coordinate 3,830,466 downwards.
GTTGAACTACGAAACAAGTTTGAAATGTTCATATAGTATAGCGATCGGTATAGTTCATTTTACTTAAGATAGTATATTAATCTCGAACTTCAATCTTACACAATAATTCTCCGTTATTTTGAAAATTTGATCCTCACAATATGTTAACACGAAATGTCATGTATAAAATTCAAACATGAATGGTAACAAATTCTATATCACATCATCGAAAACTGGTTGCTATAAATATTTTCAACTTAAGGGAATGATAACCACAACTCCTTACGACTGTCGTTAAGGTCTAATTAATTAAGATATACATTAAATTAAAGTTGTACTCGAAACTTAACAAACATAGAACATATAGGTAAAGTAATCTAATACTATTCTTAGAATTAATCATATAAAACATTTAATTGTATCTTCAAATAAAGATAGTTTTGGCTACTTTTGAGTGTGATGATGAATTGAAATAATGCTTACAAGCTAGCTTATACCAACCCACATAAAAAGTTAAAACATGAACTAAACTTTTGAATTCCAGTATTTAACAAATGAAAGGAACCAACACACTTATTACTTCGTGTGCATACTATAGAAAGGTAAATTTTGAAAGACTAGTAAATGTCTCCTTTAATAAAATAAAGCGTATGCATAAAAAAATGTTAAGTCGTAATGTGAAACATACACTCCAAAAATGTTGTTTTAATTAACGAATGTTAAGTCGTAAATCAAAATGGTAATATATAGTTCTAACTTCGCATTCTTATTGTTCTGTTTATATGACTCATGAAACTTAGTATCGAATAAGAGCACATTCAATGACAAAAAGCTTTACAAAGCTTTTTTACATACCACATCAATTATCTTCGAAAAAACTTTTTAAAAAGCTTTACTTCCATTGTTAAAAAACTTTTCAATGACTATTTTAAACCAAAATAGAGGGTGTAAGTGTAAGTAATTGAGGAAAAAAGCTTTACACCAAAAGCTAGATAAATCTCAAGTCATTGATTGAAAAAGTTTTTCTCTGATAAAAAGCTTTTCCAAAGATTGTTTTGTATAAAAAAGCTTTATATTAAGTCTTCATTGGAGTTGCTCTAATGTCCAATATAGAAGACGTATGAGTTGTACTCTAAACCTAATTAGTATTTATAGAGAAAGTAGCCTATAAACTTGTCACACCCCCAAAATCGGTAATTTAAGTATACAGTTTAACAACGGGGGTGCTGACGTTACAATAGTGCATTCACTGTATTAGAGCATATGATCATATAGAACATATATATTTAAGATGCCAAAGTTATAGTTATTACAAAAGGGTACGACTTTAAAGTCGTACATGTAGTAGTGTTGTAGAACAACATAAGTTTTAATAAATACTAGTTTATAAAAGTGGGGTTTCGTAAGTATAACCAATGAGATTGGTAATACAGAAGAAATCCAAGTGTCCCAAAAGTGGCATCCTAAACAGTCTGGGTAGCTTACGTCCTTTATGCATGCGTAGGAACTGAGTCCTAATTCCCTGAAAAACATAGTTAACCGTCAACATTGAATGTTGAGTGAATTCACATGTTTAGTATATACGTAGTTAAACCAAGTTTTGTATAAATCATTCATGTACACAAACATAATGTTTATATGTATGGTAGGAAACACAAGTATTCTAATTAAAGAAAACATTTCCTGATAAGTAGTTTACAGGAAATACAGATTTATCAATCAAGTAAACATTTCCAAAATAATCGTTTGTAGGAAACACCAGTTTAAAAATCAAGTAAACATCCCCTATAAAAGTAATCGTGTCGGAACACCTGTCCTATTAGTTATCATAGGGAATACCCTTCCCAAATCAAGTTGTAGTTTAGTTGTTTTGTTTATGTGGGAAATATAGACTATGATCTCTCTAAGGTGAGCGACACCTTTAAAGTTAAAGTAACGATACCTAGTGCTATAACCAATCCACGACTAGTGTTTTGTTGTTGCCTCGATGACATGGTAAGTATACACTCCTCGTTACGACTGCCGTCGTGTGGTTGGAATGACCAACGATTTAATCCTGGTAGGGTTGTCAAATCGATAGTACTATCTGTATACTCAGTGGCTAGAGTCACCTAGCTAATGGTTATAGGTTGCAAGCACTGGGACTTATGTGCACTACAACTACCTCACGTAAACCTAGGTTCGTACCAAGATTCATTGTCTTATTCCCAAATAGTTATGAAAAACATTTCATATAATTAACACTTGAGTATAAAGCATAAGGCATTTATATAAATCAGTGTGATATAAAAGCATGTGAAGCATTTATATAAAACAAGTTGCATGTAATAGCACATAGTTCTATGTTTTCCACCCTTGGTTTTAAAAACATTTAAAACAAGTAAAATGTAGGGGTTGTGAACTCACTGGTAGAAAATCTTCAGCGAATAACAGCTAGTAATATAGTAGTCCAGATGCGTTCCTCAAATACCTAGCTGCAAATAAATATACTTAATATAAGTATACGACTATTCATTACGTTTTAGTGTTTGTACAATACTGTTGGTGATAAATGTGTCGAATAATTCGTTGCGTGTAATTATATACTTATATACACTTACTAACTGAATATATATTCGTATATATATATATAACTTCCATTTATAATTTGTACCAAAAAGCTTTAATCGTTCCATTTTACTCGATCCAAAAATTGTCGTTTTCCAAAATAAATAATTTTTATCGTCTCAAAGGTTGTCGCGTCCATTTTATAACATTATTCGTATAATTATCCATATAAAATAATGTCTCATGTTCGTGTACAATTTTAGTACCAAATTTTGTAATTTTAGTACCAAATTTTGTACTACGAAAGTTATGTTGTCTGTGTGTTAAAATCATACCCGAAACTGATCAGTACCCAAACAACTCAAGTCGTTCGGCTATCAAACAGCCCAGCCGTTTGGCTATGGGTGTTGATAGCCTATCGGTTATACCTTCATCCAGCCGATCGGCTGTGGATGTAGGTTCTCCCTGTTCGTGTCTTACAATCTGCACAGCATATATACATAATTTATATCCGTATTTTACATATCAATCACCATAGTATGATACAAAATCGATATATAACATGTTTTTAACAAGTTATTACACCAAATGCAAAACTAATTTCATGTTTACTAATTTGGGTTCTAAGTTTTATTTCAAGAACAAAATCAACAAATCATCTAATAATTTAGTAATCATCCATAATATAGTGTACAAATCACACTTGTACATGTTTACATACATAATATATAGTTGTAATCAAAGTATAGTCAAAGAATATACAAAATAATTATATGAAATTTAAGATTTTGAGCCTCACAATATGTTTGATTATGATGATGATACTGATGTTGATGATGACGATGAGAAGATGATGATCTTTATGTGATCATTTTGGTTAGTTTGTTTGGAGGTGTGGAAGATTTGATGAGATGAAGAAATGAAACTTGGTTTTTGTCCTTCTTGTTTTGTTATTGCTGCTGTCGATGGAGTCTAGAGAGAAGAGGGAGATGGTGCAAAGCTTGAGTTTGGTAGCTGTGTGTTTATGTGTGTACTAAGATTGAGAAGTGAGGGAGTGTTTAAAAAATTGATAAAACTTCAACGGGATGGGGGTCAACAGAAATCTGTCCTTCAATTATTTGAGTTTTAATTAGGTTTTTAGCCCGTTAATTTCAGGTATGGGTCCAATTATTTGTAACCCGTGTCCCACTTAATTATTCGTTTATTTAAATTTTATTTTAAACATTATAATTGATAAAAATGAAGTTGAAATATTTTATTAAAATAATTAATAAAATTATTTGAAATGTGTGTCGGTACAGTTTGTGAGTTTTGTTCGCGTTTGATACGTTTATTTCTAAAACGTATAAAATATTATATTATCTCAATATAATAGGTTAATAATTATTTGTAATTAATAATTTCATATTATTAATTATTTTGTATCACCAATTAATAGTATATAGTTTGTCGAATTTAACGTGTCCGTTTCGTACGTAATTATATATATATTTATTTATTTACTTATTTATTTATACAACTACAATTCTAATAGGTCACATATAAAATAGTAAGTTTCACAAAACTTAACACCTAAAACAGTTTAGAATTTACTAATTAGAGAATTACTCTAGATAATGCATATAGTTAAGTAAAGATTAATACCCTAAATTGAGGATTGTCACAAAACTTATATGTTAGACGTTCACTTTTTACATAATTCAATTCTGAGATATATGTTTCCATCTAATAACATTTATGTGAACTAAGATGTGATGGAATATATTTATACTGTTAGATCAAATACCATTTGATGGTTATGTTTATTTTTTATTTTTTTACTTTTAAAACTTCTGGACCACAAAGATACTCATTGGTCTATTTCGTCTTTCCATTAGATAAACACTTCGTTTTATATTTTTTGAAGTAGGGCTAGTTGATCATCATCTACTCTAACGGCTGAACGCTGGTTCTATGAGTTGTATATATAATGATACATGATTGTTATTATAGTAACACATATGTGTCTTTCTAAGCTAACATTTACTTCATCCGTCTCACAATAAATGTCGGATGCATTTCATCTTTTCATTAGATTAAGAATTCATTATATATTTTGAAGTAGGGCTAGTTAGTGATTATACTTGCATTTTATATTTTTTGAAGTAGGGCTAGTTAGTGATTATACTTGATCGTCATCTACTCTAACGGTTGAACACTGATTCAATGAGTTGTATATGTGATGATACATGATTGTTTAAGCATTATATATAGTACCTCATATGTGTGCCTTTTTATGCTAGCATTTACTTCATTCATCTCACAATAAATGGTCACAATCGGTTTTTACATAATTTAAGAATTGCATTATGTGGTAATGAAGATAACAATATTACCTTTACTTTTTGCAAAGACTCTCATGCAAACTATTCCATACTAGGCCCATATCAAGTCATAAGACCAAGGGTAGAATTCACTTTCAAAAGTTAGCTTGAAGGAGGAGGAAACACCTATACTTATAAACCACCAACCAATCACATACTTGGCCAATGTGGGATAATAAGATACTCTTATTTATCAGTTTTGAGAGAAAAATATATTGAAGGTAAACAGGTAAATTAGAAGTGAACGACACTTATTTTGGAACAAACTTAATGGAAAGATGGATACTTGTTTTGGTACGGAAAAAGTATATCATATTGGATCTCACAAGCTAATAATACTGCATTCCTTGATATTATTTGAACAAACTATTTGACATTGCTTCATCATATCTACATGACTACATTCATAATTACACTGATACTTAGTGAGTATGAAGACGTACAACATCCAACCAAAAACATTAAGTCACTACCACTCAAATAAGAACCCTAAAACAAAATTAACTAAAGAAACAAAAAAAATTAAAAACAGAATGCAAAAGATTATAGAAAAATCAAAACCTTGATTTATTGATACATTAACATAAACTACTTGACTTTGTAATAGACTCTAGAACTTTGATTACATCCCCTGCATATGGCCTTGCAGCCGGATCACGAGCCGTGCATTGTACACCAAGGTTCATGATCTCAACAATGTGATTAGGGTTGTTTAACGTGTGTACCTTAAGTAATGGATCAACCCATGTCTCGAGGTGGCAGTCCGAGTAGCAGTAACGGGCCCACTCTACTAGATTATCATGCAAACCGATCTCTGAATCAACCGGTGATTTTCCTGTTAGTAGCTCAATGAGGATGAGGCCAAACATGTACATGTCACTGCTTTCAGTTATCTCTTTGGTCTCTTTTGTCTCTGCATTAATGTAAGTTGAGCTTTTTTAAAATTGGAATAAAATGTGACAAAAGGCACACTAATAGACACTAGTATTAGTATAGTAAGTTGATTAATGTTTACAAACTATATATATCTAAAGAAATTAAAAAAATAATGTATTCGAATTTATAATTTATTAGCACTTATCGGTAAAAAAGCATGTATACTATATATCATATTTGTTTTTATGTAAGTAATACAGTATGTCGTTATAAAATAATTAAATGGTGTCAATTTAATGTAGTTTCACTTTTGATCCAAGGTATGTAACGAACCAACTTTGTTACCAAGGTTAGCAATGTACCTGTAAAAAGGTATTGATATAGGTAAAATTATTCATAAGTACGTTACGTTCCTTAGAAAAAATTTATGTAAAGTATATAACTAACTGGTAGCACTTTATTACTGCCACATAACCTATACAATCAGTTTCTACCTACCTTGAAACTATGTTGTAAATCAATAAATAAGCAAACTATATGATATGATAAAAGAATATATAAGTAATCTTAAACACCCACAAGGCCACAATCATCCATTCAAAGTTCTTTTTGAAAGGCAGAGGAGGGAGTAAAAAACAAAATCTCTTTTTTAACTATGATTGTGTACAGTTGTAAAAGCAAAAAAGGCGCAAAATTCATGATGTTTGGTTGGGCCTTTGTCTACCTTGTTCAATTCATGTGTGCATGGGTTATTGCCAAAGTTTTGATAATATAATGATTTTATGAAAGTACTTGAAATGCTATTTTATATGCAACGATAAGACATCGAGATCATGGGTAATAATAGCACTAAAAAAACATAACAGTTCTCATATAATTTTATCATAAACTATAAACTCTTAGATTAAATCAAGATTTTCAAAAATGATGATTGATACTCAAAACACAAGAGATCATTTATATACAAGTAATGGTGAAATAGACATTTACCTGGTGCGATATAGCCCGAGGAAACCAAAAACTTGGTGATATTTGGAAAGATAATCCCAGGAGGACTCAACTTTAAATACACCTCATCTTTTCCATCAACCACCACTACATTTTCCGGCGAGATATTGCCCACAAGAATGGCCGCCGATGAACCATATCCATGCAAATAACGTAGAGCTTTTGCGATTCCAATTGCGATCTTCACCCGGCTTTCCCAACTTAACATTCCAATAACTTCACTCAACTTCTTGCCATCAACATATTCATGAACAAAAACCAAACGTCCTTTTTCTGACTTGCATATTGCAATCAGTCTAACGATGTTTGGATGACGAACCTTACCAATCTCGTCGAGTTTGATAATGGGATCACTGTTGAGATTAATGTCCTTAAAGTCATTGACGAAATATTGCATGTTTTTCGTTGTTACCACATTTATGTGCCCTTTTAAAGACTTGAGAATTTCGTCAATCGTCAGAATTTTGGAAGCTTTCTTGTCGAAAAAGAGTAATTCCCATTCGCTACTTCCATCTAGTTCACTCTCGACAATCATTTTCACCTCAAGAACACCGTTATTTCTTCTTTTGACGAAGAAGAAAATCACAATGGACATAGTAGCAAATGTGACTAGAGCCAAAATTGTTGCAAAAAACCACCAATTAAAGCTTTTAATTTCCTTGCATGGTGGTAATTGAGCAATCGAGGTACCTCCACATAGATTATTTCCGGTGACAGCTGTCGAATTGATTGCGATAAATATTCCGGTTAAAGGTAATTTGCCATGAAAATGGTTGTGAGATATGTTCACTTGGAGAAGTGATTCAATATTCCCTAGGGTTTGTGGGATTTCGCCCGAAAGTTGGTTGCTTGACAAATCAAGATATCCTAGGACAGGCAATCTTGATATGGTTTCGGGGATTTCACCCGTGAGAAGATTGTAACTAAAGTTGATAGTCACAATCTGTTTACACAAAGATAATTCCTTGGGAATTTTTCCTGAAACTCTATTATGGCTAAGTTTCAGCTCCATTAACTCCGCGAATTTACCAACTTCCGGAGAAATGGAACCAGAAAAATCATTTTGGGACAAGTCCAATTTCTCAAGCTTGTTACTTCTAGACAAATCTGGCAATTCTCCGGAGAATCCATTTCTTGCCAAATTCAGCATTTGAAGCTTTGGCATATTCCATTTGTTTATTTCTCCAGAAAAATTGTTCATCGACAAATCAAGAAAGTAAACTAGAGGTAGTTCAGTGAATTCAGGTGACAACTTACCGGATAATCTATTGTTTTGAAGACGAACCCTTTCTAAACTCCTGCAAAGACTCAAACTTTTAGGGATTTCCCCATCAAGAGAATTCGAGAAAAGGATAAGCTTTTGAAGATGATGAGAATCACAAAGGGTTTCTGGGATCTTTCCGGTAAGATTGTTGGTAGAAAGGTCTAGTATTGTGAGGTTGTTAAACTTTCCAAGATCATTTGGAATCTCACCAGAAAACTTATTAGACCATAATTGAAGAACTTGAAGATGAGGCAAAAAAGATAAAGATTTTGGTATTTTCCCCGAAAAATTATTCGAAAACAAGTGAAGGACTTCAAGAGCTCGAAACTCGGAAACAAGTTCTGGGATTTCACCTAATAAAAGATTATCACTTACATCAAGAGATACTAATTTCTTGAGGTTATAAATTGTCTTAGGAATTGGACCAGTGAGCTTATTGAAGTACAAGAAAAGGTAGTTAAGTTCGGTGAGATTACCAAGTGAAGATGGGATTTCACCGGTGAGATTGTTACAAACAAGATTGAGGTGATTCAAGGAAGTTAACTCACCAACTTCTTTTGGGATTTCACCTGTAAAATTGTTGTAACCCAAGTAGAGAAATTTCAAGTTTTTCATAAACCCTAATTCTGATGGTAACTCACCTACTAGTTGGTTTGATGCCAAAGTTAAATTTTGTAACTTTGTTAGATTCGTGATGAATTTTGGAATCTTCCCAACTAAAACATTTCCACCAAGATCAAGATATTCTAACCCCAAGAACAATCCAATTTCATCCGGAATTGAACCCGAAAGAAAGTTATTTGACAAATCCAACTTCTCAAGATTTGGAATTGAACCTTTAGGAATCAAACCTGTTAGATTATTGTTACTTAAGTTGAGATGAACAAGTGAAGAACAAAAGAAAGTGTTCCTTGGAATCCCACCGGAAAACTGGTTGTTCGAAAGATCAATTGTTTCAACATTTACCAATTCGAATAAAGATTCCGAGATCTTCCCTGACAAATTCTTCCCCGAAAGATCGATCCCAATGACATAAGTAGAATTGGGATTGCATGAAACACCATTCCATTTGCAAAGGATGGAATTGTTCTTCCAATTGGAGAGAAATGAAAATGGATCATGAATGGAAGCTTTGAAGGATAAAAGTAGTTCATGCTCATTGACATCATTCAAACCATAACAAGTAGTACTACTTAATGACAAGAATAAAAACCAGAACATGAAGAATATTTCATGTGCTTTTGTTTTCTCCATTGGAATTGTTAACAGAATGGAATGGAATTGAAAGTCTTTAATCGGTATGAAATGAAGATGGGACTCCACAATATAGTATGATCAATCACTTTCTGTCATAATAATGAAAAAACTATGTTAAAAACAAAGTCATCATTGGATCCAGTGCTTCATTTTATCAACTATTGCAAAAGTAAAAGTAAAAGTGATCAATGGCATACAAAATTACAAACTAATACTACAATGATTGTTAGTCGTGCATTAGGTTACTAACAAAAAAGATAATTGAAGTGTAATAATAAAGTGTTTTAAGTATTCATTTTTCAATTATGAGATAAATGAGTGAGAATGCATCTAACTTGTACTCGATATTTGATGTATATACTCAATTTACATTTGTTGTTTTTAATAAATTTAACTTACAAAAAATATGTTTTAATATATCATATAGTACATTAGATGATGTGGCACCCTAAACAAATGCAATATCAATAAAATATATAGAAACACACTTTTTAAAGTTTAATTTGATACAATGTAACACAATAAAAATCGGGTACAAATTATATCCATTATCAAACACTTACTCAAAAGAATCTTCTTTTAAAGTACGTGATGTTTATAATAATAATAAATAAATAACAAATAGGTTTTGAACTTCAAGTTAAAAAAATCTGTTAAAAAAATATGAACTAGATAAAGGATCTCAGCTTATAGAAATCTCTTTCAAGTGACACTAAATAAAAGTACTAGCTAGGTATCAAACATTAATTTTTGAAATAGATATGCATACACGTGCATACATATACTATTATATAGACATGCTTACATACATATAAAGACACGTATATACTTACAAAATAGTTATTAACTTTCTAGATATAGTAGTACTTGAATCATAATGATCACACAATTTAAGTTTATTCTAAGTTTTTTAACTAGTACAAACAAAAATCACAAGTCATTCTACAAATGAGTAGTGTATTAATTAGAAGTACATATGTAGTTATGTACTGCATGCAGACCTATATGTGCCCAAAACCCTCTTACCATGATCCCCATTATAGAAGGAAACATATTCATTAGGTACTTAACCTACTATATGCGTTTTAACAGTTGATGTCGCATTCTATAATCTGAGAGTGTAACAAAATTTTCAAGAATTCGTTGCAGCATAAATCGAAAATATTATCAAGTGAAGCATGGACAACAGACAAAATGAAGATAATACAACTCAAGAGAATTAATGCTTACCAAAATTTGATGATTATAAACTTTGTAGCTAGACCACCTTTAATGATGATCACCACAACAAGTGAAGAGTGGGTAGAAAGGAGAAGATATGAGCTAGTTAAGGATTAGTGTTTAAGCAGTTATGTGTATAAATAGAAGTAAATGAGTCAAATGGGAAGATGTGGTATGATTACAAAAGTGGACCATTTGGACTTTGTGTTTGAACAAAGCCAAGAGTTGAAAAGAAAAAGAAAACAGATGTGGGGGAAAGTTTAAAGATTTTTGTCGGAATTATAAGATCAAAATGCTCTTTTGACTGAATTTAGAAAGTGACAAAGGGCAAAGGCACCCTTAAAACGTTGGAAAGTTTTTTTTTTTTTTTTTTTAGTTATTTAGATTGAATTTCAAAGTTTAAATCATCACAAGTACTATGTGTTGCATGATTGATTTCTTAACGGAAACTCTTTGCAAACGTCATGAAACAATAATGTGAAATGTTTCTTGAATTTTAATAGAATTCACAAAAATAATTGAACTTGAAATTAGTTATTATTTGTATAAGAATTTACGTAATATCAAAATTTTATTACAATGTTAACTAGTAAATTAATGATTCGGAAAATTCTTCAAAATAGAAACGTACTATTGTCTGATTATCGATTTTAAATATCAACTTCCAAATTTATCAGAACTAACACTCGTTTTCTTCACGATTCTAATATTAATATGTTATCTTGAAATTGAAGAAGAAGAAAAAAAAAACCGCGTGTCACGTAAAATATTACTAGAAATATGAGAAAGAGAGTTTGTTTCTATTATTTTATCTATTTGGTAGTTGTATTTTGTAATCAATAATCGGACAATAACCCATCTCTATTTTAGATAAATAAATAAACAAAAAGTTTTATATATTTATTATTTAATGATTCACTCATTTCTTAAGAAACATGACTAGTGCTAGTAATTAAATACTCTAAATGTAGCAAAATTTGAGATCTTACAATGGATATATATACATTAGAAAAGGGGCATGCATAATGATTAAAGCATTAAGCCTTAATACTACTTTAGACTAGTCGTCCACATGAGTTGGCAAATTTTCATTACATACTTCTATTTTTCGATTTGATCAGGAACACTTGTGCGACAACATGATTACAACTTACTAGTTTATTGAGCTATACATGCAAAATTTAAGTACGTTGACAAATGAGTTGGAAAAAGATGAGGATTGCAATTGTTTAAAAAAAATCATGATTTGTAAGTAAATATTGCTCTAATCAGACAATTATATTTTAGTTGGTACGTGTAAAATTCTATTAATTAACAGTTTAAATCATATACTTTGTATTTTTCTAATACTGTATACATTTTGTAGGGTGTGTTTGGTAACAAAGGGCTGACGCTTGTGGCTGGAGCTGGGGTTGGAGCTGGAGCTTGAGGCTAGAGCTGAGGCTTGGGCTTCTTTTCACAAGCCACTTCAAAAAGCTTCTTGTTTAGGGCCTTCTGGGGGCTTATTTTTTCAAGAAACCCCATTTTTTTATGTTGTCAAATAAGACTTATAGCTGGAGCTTATAAAAAATAGAAGTTCAAGCCGTCAAAAGCCCCTAGAAGCCCGTCATTCAAACATATTCATAGCATTTGAATTTAGTGTTTGGTTTTATAGGTGTTAGGTGTCCTAAATTTGGTTTGTCGGTTTTGTGTTGTCCGGATGTTTTGCGCTTTCTAGCTTCTTGTTAGGTTTTTTTAATGACTTTCTATTTTCGTTAAAAAAAATGGCCATTGCATCAAATTTTAAGTACGTTTACAAATGATATGAAAAAAAGATAAGAACTACAATTGGTTAAACAAAAAAAAATCATGATTTGTTAGTAATTATTGCTTCAGACAATATTTTAGTGGGTATGTATGAAAATTGATAGATTTAACGACTTAATTCATATAATCAGTATTTTTCCAAAACTGTGTACATTTTGTAGTAAAAAATTATTCAAATTAAAGATTCACGCATATTATATTAACAGAATACACATACTATATTCCGTTAATATGTAATGGTTGATGAGAGAAGTATGTATGTATACGGAACTCCACTGATATAGTGATACACATTAGAGTGGAAAAAGGAAGATAGCTTTTTATGGTAGACACAGAGTTGATGATGAGTAAACAAATAATGGGTGGTCTGGTCACTCGTGCAAGGAATATACAGTGTCTAGTCTTTGTCATTTCTTAGCATGCTTTCTTCTTCTCCATTTTCTAGGGCTTTTCACCATCTCCCCTTTTACCCCACGCTTATTCATTTATTCCCCACTTCTTTTGTTTTTGTCTATTAAATATGAAAAATAAAAAATGTTAGGTACGTGTCACAAAAGCAAAAACATTGTAACTAACCAGTCTAGTAAACGGAGGAGGGTTTTTTTTTAAAGTTGTTCGGGAAGGAAGAACATGTTTACTTATGTTACCGACTATTTCCCTGGCCACTATCCTAATATATACTGCTAATGAGATTTGAACCCGAGACCTCTCGTGAGAATACCATATTAGGACGTCAACCATTATGCTATCTTGTGATGGTTATATGCAATCAACTTAGTTGTTTTCTGATTATCAACACCGGGATTTCCACTTCTAGCTTATCGGCGTTGATGGGCACGCTGATGACCGAAGCGTCTTAACGTTGCATTGATCGATATTTATTTTCTTTTTCCTGTTGGTCCAAACACACTAATTTAATGGACTCTTTTTCACATTACTTGAACTTAACATTCAACATCAAATTGAACTACTCTCTCCTCTAAGTATATACATTTATACATTCAAGTTATGTCTTGTGTAGGTAGCGTAAATCTCTTTCAAGCAATAAATAAATACATAAACATCCTCTTACTGATAAAGAAATACAGATTCTTTATAGTTGAAAGTAAGATTTCATTTATTATTAAAAGATTAAATTATGAAACCCTAATAGCTTTTAGAGTATAATTAATATAAAGTATTTTGAATTTAATAATTCATTATCTAAAGTAAAATCAAACAAATAAAGTCTTTATGGTTTGTTCAAACTTTGTGTGTTGTGTAGTGACAGTAGTGTGATTATTCCACTACTTTATCCGTAAAATGGGCCCAATTTTATCGTGCTTTCTTTAAATAGAATACGCAATACTAGTTCTCAATATGGATCCAGCCCAATAAAAAATTGATAGTGCTAAATTACCCTAAACATGTGGATGTGTTTTGGTGAGTACCCTTCTAGAAATATCGCAAGATTATGAACTATACATACACATGTTACTATTTCAAGAATTTAATACCAATTTATGACTTATGTTATACTCCCTCCATCCCACCCCACATGTTCACCTTACTAGTTGAGTTGTCCCAAATAAGTGTTCATTTTCATGTTGTAACCAATTGAAAGGGACTTTAGTGGGTAGATGTATTATTTGATTGGTGAAAAGTGTAGTTAGTGAAGAATTCTAAAACTGCGTGCAAAGTCAAAGTGGACATTTTGGGTGAGACGGAGGGAGTAGTATATAAACACTTACATTCCTTTATTACGTTTCATGTATCATATTCATGTCCAACCTTTTCTCTTTTGACGAATTGACTTCGGCTCTTGTACTTCTTTCTTTGAAACCGGCTAAAAAACGTTATATTAATAATATATATATATATATATATATATATATATATATATATATATATTACTTATCATCATATCATATAGTACTCTTAACATGTTTTTTCTTGTGTTCATATCGTGTACAATTTTGTATCTTCTTGTGAAAAAGAAGTGGATGTTTGTGTTTAACATTTCGTAAAAATAGTTTAAAAAGTTTCACGCATTAACCTAATGTCCGATTAACTACCTCTATTACGCAGTATTTCTTGATTGTCGGATTGAAATAGTCACTAAAATATTAAATAATCTATGATTAAGTCCGTTTACAAATCTTACAATTTATAAAGTTTCTTAACGTTGTTTTTTTCAATGATTATTTTACCCTATTTTTGTAATTCCAACAAGACCTATACACTAACTTGAAAAATAAAATGGGTAATGCTTTGTGTACCACTAAAAATTCTTCACACACCATTAGTTATGCTTTATAATGTTGTACTATACAACACTTTAAAACACAATTAATGGATTATAATTATATATACATATACATGAAATGTGAAATTATTGTGGGCATCATATCGTTTGAATTGATCAGGGCTTCGAAACTCGCGCGTTCCTTTCTAATGTGACGTTTGGACTTATGTTTAGAACTTACCGACACGATGTTAATTACTTTTTACTGTGTTGTTTTATGTGTTTTCGATTTGTGATTTGTTGTAGTAAAGTAAAAGTTTATGTATGTTGAATTGTTGATAATCTTTTTTCTCCGATAACAACTTCCTTAACCACTTATTTCGATTGCTTAAGTTCGCAAAAGTTAGTATTTTACGACATGTGTTATGAACCATTAGATTTTTGACATACATGATAAATCCTCCAATTAGAATCCTTTAATTCATGCAATCATTCTTTTTATTTGATCACATACAACTTTTCTGCAAAGAAGATTTGACGTTGTTCATTCTAATCTTATGTTTTAGTTGGTTGAAGATTGGACATTATCATAATATTAAAGTTTAGTTAAAAGTTTAGTTGGTCCAAAATGTTTGAAATCGTGAGCACATGACATGACTTGATTATTTGGTTTAATTTCGTATATATTAAGAGCGATTTCGTGTTTATCCTTGAACAAACTGCAAATTAACGTAGGTATTAATTAATCTATTTAGCATAATAGCAAGAGTGACTAATGATAGATCTAATTTGTAATTAACATTTACCTTTTTTTTTAACGGCAGAATATGTAAATATATAGAAAATCCCTAGCAAGAAGCTAGACATCAAAGATAAAAAAATCCAGAATCACAACAAAACCAAATTCTAGATACAACCCGGAAACCTTAACTGCAAGAATTGTAAAAATGGTGAAAAAACCCATGCCAACTATGGCGAACCAAGACATAAGAAAAACCCTCACCAAAAGAGATCGTGTCATCGGTTTTCACTCTGTGGTGTTTTTGATACAATCTCATACAGGTCCCGGGGCCTCCTAACACAAAACGAACAAAAGAAAAACCAATGACAAGCACTGAAAAGCAAGAACAACTAGAGAGAAGGAACAAAACTTCAGAGTATCCGATATCCAAACAATGACTCTACCCAAACAATTTAAGAGTGGGAATTTTATTTACAATCCAAATATAGAAAAATACCTTCATATCATCGCTTAAAGAGGTTTTCGGGATTTCTTAATTGTTAAACACGTATTTATTTCACTGTTACTACATACTTTATAAACAATAGACGCTACAAAATATGGAATAAATTGATTGACACATACTTATTAATCAGATAGACACGTTAAAATAAGCAATGACAGACTCCCCAAAAACAAAGCTCACATTTGTTACAGAGCACCTAAAATGTCTACGTAACCTATATAAACCATCTTATAAACAATGCATACCACTAGATTTTAGACAATGGACAGATTGTTAATCATATGTGACGTGAGCATGATGTCAAGCAAAATCACTTCCACTAAAGGGGGGTCTCAATCTCTAATAATCAATAATCTTAATGGGATTAGTGTAACTAATTTAAGATCAGTAGTGCACGTCTAATATGATCACTAATTAAATTGGAACTTTAACCACATGCACTTTGGTTAAAGTAATTAAAAAGTTATAATTTGATTGTCTTTGGATAATAAGTGTCTTAGTTTGATGTTACTTCAACTTTGAAAAGCAACAAGTACTTGTTGAGATATGACAAATGTTGGTGACATGCTTTCTTATTATTCGCATTTAGAATCTTAGATCTCTTTAATTTGTTCTGATTATCACCAAATTACGAAATAGTTGATTATACACATTAGTCGATATGCTATTCGATCGTATCACCAAGCCAAAGATTATTTGGTAGAAAAAAAAACATCATGATTTTAATCATAGCAACCGTAAGCTAATTTTTCTTTTTAGCTTAACTTTTACTATGAAATCACACATTTGTATAGAAAAAAACGGCAATATCATATTTTTGGAATCTAAAAAGAAATCGTGCATATATATAAGTTTCGTCATGTTAAATGAAATCCATAATCGAATTCGTAGTTAAACAATTGTACAAACATATGCATCATAAGGAAGTTGATTTAATCATGCTGAAAACAGCATGATGTATTTAAACCAATTAGGTCAATAAGAACTGTTATTTAGTTAAAGTAGAGCCTTACAAAATCTTGACAGCACACAAGTGTTATGTTGACTAGAAATCACATGTAACGTTTAGTTTAGTTTAGAGTTTATCGTTTCAAAGTGTATTAATTTTTTATGTTTGTATTATATTGTATGTATATTTAACTTGTATTGTTATTATTACTTTATTTTTGTTACTATTTGTTACATGAAAAGACGTTTTTATAATGTTTTTTCTTCCATTTTTGGAAAGGCGTGTTTTTTAATGTTCTATACACACAGTATATTAAGTTAGAGTCATATGATACGCATTTTTTAAACTTTTATATATATATATATATATATATATGTATATATATATATATGTGTATATTTAACTTGTATTATTATTATTACTTTATTTTTGTTACTATTTGTTACATGAAAAGACGTTTTTTAATGTTTTTTCTTCCTTTATTGGAAAGGCGTGTTTTTTATTGTTCTATACACACAGTATATTAAGTTAGAGTCATATGATACGCATTTTTTAAATTTATATATAAAACACACTTTTAAAGTTCGTCTCAGATAATATAAGCTATAGAGTTTTATAAAATTTAAAAAAATAAAACCCTTAATTTATTACTCCATCCGTCCCAATATTATTGTCCATCTTTCTATTTCAAGTCGTCCCAAATTAATTGTCCACTACCAAATATGGATAAGGAAGTTTGATCGTGATTACCATATATACCTTTATTTAAAATTATTCTTACAAACTTTAGAGAACGAATTAATTAATTGGTTAATGGTAAAACCGTTATTCTGCAAAAAGTAAAAAAAAAGAAAGTAGTAATAATTTTTTTTATTGAATTATGTGTTTTTTATCGGACAACAATTATTTTGAGACGGAATGAGTATTATTTTTTTAGGCAAACCCTTTATATAAAGTAATAACAAAAGACTAGTATCATTTCAAATGGGTTTTACATGTGGGCTCACGGGTAATGTTGCAAGGCCCATAGGGCCTAGATCAAGATATATGGCTATTATGGGACCATATACATAAACCTTTACACAAATTAGTTTTAGGACCTGTTAGCATTACGCTTATGCTAGTAGTAATTAGCCGAAATATCAAACTCTACAAATTTATCTACCACATTGATCGAATGATCGCTCTTTAAAATTAAGGTGAATTCATACGCAATGTTAACAAAGGAAGTAAGGATCACGTTGAGGAATTCAAATTCTATCGACACAAATTTTCTTTTTATAAAATTCAACCAAGATTTTCTGATAATCGACTTGATAGTTACAACGATTGTACAAACAGATGCATGCATGATCGTCATGCTGAAAACAAGATGATTTAGTGCAACCAACTTGATCGATTAACACTGTTGACTAGTTGAAGTAGAGCCTTACAAAATCTTAAGAACTCTAGAATTGTTATGACTAAAAGTGTCCTTGACCAGAAATCACATTCAACATGTGCATAAGATAAGTAACAAGAGACTTTGGTGTCATATCTGATGGGTTTTGTGTGTGGGCTCACGGGTTATGCAGGAAGCCCATAGGGCCTATATGTATGTTACAAGATACTATTTTGGGACCATATACATACCACTTTACACAATTTGATTTTTGGACCACTTTTCATTAAGTTTAAGCTAGTGGTTAGCACCAATTAATGATCTACAATCTTGAATGAGTTATATAGTATTTCCATTGACTATTTTTTTTAGGCGGCTAAAACACCGTCTTTGATGGGCCACTATTCAAAGTGATCAAAAGCATAGTCACAAGGATTTTTTATTTTTTTTGAACAGCCAAATTTTATTAAAGACAATAAAAGAAACCTTCGGCAAGGAGCCGAAAGATGACAACAAGAGACTTGGACTAATAATCCAAGTAGACCACGAAAATTCCGTCTTTTTACATCGCTTAGACACCCAAAGAAAAGATAATGATACAATCAACGAGAACACCTCTAAAGTGCTTGGTTTACCAGATTTGAAAAAGATATGGTTGCGATGTTTCCAAATCGACCACCACCACACGAAACAAATAGCTCTAACAACATCTTTGGCATTATCCGACATATAGAAGGAAGCAATCCACGGCTCCATCTCTCCCGGCAAGCATTGGGGAATATTAGCACTCAACCATGAACTTAGATGAATTCTTAGTTCCTGAGCAAAACTTGTAACACCTGGTCAAAAAGTCAATTTTCGCGCCAAATTTAAACTTCAAATAATTGTATTTTTATATGCGATTATAACAAAGTATTCGAAAATATGTAAAATAATTTTATAAATTAAAAATATTACATTTTTATACGATCGGGCAAACAAATACGGACTTTTAACACTGCAATTTGGGAGACAGTGTCCTCCTCACCCAAACATAAAGCCGGCCCCAAACACACCCCATCCCCATTTCTTTCATTTTCTCTTCACTTTAACACACACACATATCTATCTCATCTCTCTCGGTTTACACCACCACCACCACCGGAATCACCACCACCTCGTCGCCATCACCACCAAGAACAACAACAGCAACTTCACCATCATCTTCTTCATCAAGATCTTCACCATCTCGTCTCATTTCGGCTCGAAATCGACATTTGGTAAGAACACCCGATTTCACACCTTCAAAACACTTGATTTATGTTTATTAATATGTTATTGAGTCCACACAACAAGAATATATCCAAGAAATTGGTTAAAAATGTTTTAAAAATCGAAATCCACTTCAAAACTCGCATCAGTTCATCCTGCGAACCGAGATCCCAGATGCAGTTCAACCTGCGAGGCGAACCGAAGCTGCGGATCGAACTGACCTGCGAGTTGAGATGGGAGCCGACTTGCGAGTTGACTTGCGAGCCGAACCTTGTGTTGCGAACCCAACTCGGTTCGCAGCCTATTGCCTTGCGAACCGAAACTGGGAAGTCGACTTGCAAGTTGACTTTGCGAACTGAGATGCGAACCGAAACCAACCCGCGAAATGAACTGTGAAGCGAACTGAAACTCAGTTCGCAGCGAACTCAAAACTCACTTCGCAGTCAACCTTGGTCAAACTTTTTCAACACTTGAAATTCAACTCAAATATTTTCCGAATTTGAATTTCCAATACGTTTTTGTTAAAGCAACATAAGCAGAAATAAAAATTTTCCAAGCTGACCTGGCAGCTCGACCCCAGCCAGGGCTCTGCCCCTTGGACCCCGCCAAGGGTTGCCACCCCTTGAACCCCGCTACCAGGGGCACTGCCCTCGGACCCCCGTACACGGTTTCCAAACCTGAACAACAAATCAATATTTACACAACTCGCTTAGACAAGATGATTTGTCTCTTACTTATATAACCTCTCGTGTTTAGGACACTAGGAGGTTACCATTCGAACAACACACGTATCGTAGGATCGCTTACAACTCACAGGTGAGTTTCATAGCCCCACTCTTTCAACCGTTTTACTGTTTTCGGGGTGAGACGCATGCACAATTACTATTTTTCGAATTATAATGATAAACTTTTATAATTCACACTTGACTATATTACTGTATGTAATACAAAATGAGTAATACGTAGGAATTACACCCACTATATTGTTGTAGGATAATACCATAGCTTAACCTGGATACGTTACCACAGTGTACTACCTTGTCGTTGAACCATTACATAACTTGTTTAAGTTATCACTATACATTGGCCATATTGTCGCGGGACAATACTATCAAATATATTAGAACTGGTTAGTTTTATCTACGCTGGACAACAACTAGGTTGGTTACAGGATTAGTTTTCCTTTTACGGACTAAGAATGCTTTTGCATTCCATTGTTACTAGAATGGATTTGTACTTAAATAAACATTAACCACGGACCTCAATATACTTGCTAGGCTAAGGCTAGAAGTATACGTTAGTAACATACGTTAGTATAGTCCTTTATACTAATACAAATCAGCTAGGTGATGGTTATACATACCTAGGCTCCGTGTGCTACACATGATATCTAAGTATTGTATATACATACCTAGATACACTAAACCACTTTCATGTGTTACATGATACCCAGTTAGATATGTTGTAGACTAAGACTTTTATATATATATATATATATATATATATATATATATACATATACTTGTACATTGTCTCAAGCACATGGTGCTATTTACTATTTACTTATGTATATTGATATACATACACACTTACAAACACGTTAACTTTAGTCGGGCATGTCGTAGTACTGCCGGCTCTCAATTACTTAGTCGGGCATGTCGTAGTACTGCCGGCTCTCAATTACTTAGTCGGACATGTCGTAGTACTGTCGGCTCTCGATTACATACATTGCTTGCGAGCAATCCGGTCGATGCCAGATAGGCACAAAACGATGCCACGGTATTGTAGTGGGCACTAGTACGATATCACGGTAAAGCGATACACTCGATGGATGGACGAGCTTATGCTCGTGATCCACACACATATGCGGATGGGCGAGCTTATGCTCGTGATCCGTACAATTAACGGATCGGCAAACTTTCACACGAGGCCGTTAACTCAGTATTTGACTAGAGCTCAATCATAGTTCGTGGGACTACAATTATGTTGCTGGATGCAACACGCTATGCCAAGTGGCACATCAATTATTACACAACATCATATGAAGTGGTCATACAATTACTCGATAGTCCTTAGGAATGTATTGTCTCACATTGATTGATTACTTAATACCTGATAGGTATCCAGGCACGGAATGCCTCAAATGTTTATGTACTTAGGTACACATCACGATCACTTAGGTATGAGATACCTTGTAGGATGTATATACATTGGTGTTACAACTTCAATACATTACATATCAAAATCGTAGATTTTGAACTACCTTTTCAAAACATATAAGGTTTTATACTTTATGTTTCAACTAACAATCCTATGAACTCACCAGCTTTATAACTGACTCGTTTTAGCATGTGTTCTCAGGTGCCCAGCAGGATTAGGATTGCTACTAGCTCGAGTCGCATGTTTTCAAACAACTGGATTTCTCTGCATAACTTTTGTATTACAAATTATGTATTGAAATTATTTTACGAACTCGCAACTTGTATACACTTTTATTTTGAAAATGTATAACTATTTTCAAACGTCTCATTTAGAGGTCGTTTACTATGTATCTTATGCTTTGATTATTGATTAGTCACGCCCCGACCTGACCGCTTCCGCAACCCGAATTTGAGGGTGTGACAAAACTACAATCAACAAAAAGATGTGAAACCATATCGACACCCGTACAACAAAAAGGGCACCCATGAGAAAAGATCTTCACCCCTCAAGTGCGTAGATTAAACTGGATGGGAATACGCTCTCTGAATAACCGCCAAACAAAAATGTTCACTTTCTTCAATAGTTACTTTCTTTATCAAGCGATTTCATAAACTTTAGTTCCTAAGCTATATATGTATGTTGATAAATAGTACTAATTCCTCAAATGGACCTAGAGCTTAATGAATAAGTTAAAAAGACTTAAAGCTCCTAAGATATTTTCTGGTGCATTAAAAAGAGAGTTATCTGAAATCAATTCCTAAACACAAGTTGGATATCTTTAGAAAGATACCATACACCATCAGTATTTTTTAAGTATATAAATACTTATACGCAACCAAAATTTTGGTATACAAGATTTTTGGTTTCCATTTATAGTAAGGAGGTCACTGATAAACAACATACTACTGATACATGAAAATAAGGCATTGTCTCAATATAGTTATCATGGTATGTTATATTAAGCTTTTAAACACAATCCTTATATCAGTTTCTTATTTTTCATCTCTAGTACACATTGTGTATTTGAAGAGTATGGATCATTTCGCAAGTTAAAGACGCGCGAAATAGAAAGACTAAATATAGTAAGTTGCAATTTTACTTCTTTTTTGTAGGATTATAGGGCTAACATATGTCGTAAATTATCTTTCTTTTAGAACTCGTATAATCTTCGCAACGCGGTCTCAGAAATCTCCAACGAAATAGAAAAGGTGGTTAAGGACATTGAAGTTTTTCTAGCGATTTGTGAATGTTGCGGTCAAAAAGAAGATTGCAGTAAAGACTACATTGCAAGTGTTAAAAATGGTCATGCAGGATCATGGGTCTGTGGAATTTGTTCGGAAGCTATCAAAGAATACTTATCAAAGAACCCCGAAAAGCTTCCTTCCGAAAAGCTCATTAAGGAAGCGGTTACTGCTCATAATGAAATTTGTCAAAAGTCTAGAATCAACCCGAAGCTCACATTAACATGGGCAATGAAAGATATAGCAAAAAGAAGCCTCGAAAACAGAATGTTGAGGAGTTCCTTGGAGTTGAATATTTATCGAAGCTCTAGTAGCCAACGAATTGACCCTTCTACAAAGTAAATTATAAGCATTCAGTATGTATTGATTAGTCATTATAAACAATTGGTGATAAATTTTTATAGCATTACTTCAGCACTTGAAAAGAATTTGTGTCCAGTATATAGTTCACAAGTATCGAAAAGGGTTAAGTGCTTTTAAAAATGTACCTAACTAATTAATGTCTAGTACTCATTGTGTGTACCTTTCTATTCGGATGTACATTGTATACATAAAATTTGTTATTTATTGTCATTATATATATGGATTTTGATGACGTGTTATCTATATAATGTGCAATGTGGCATCTTTACAAGTTGACATCTCATCCAACGATACAGATTTTATATGCAGATGAAAAGAAATGATAATTTTTTATAACAGTTCAATTAGATAGTTGACCCGTGTCTCTTATCCTCTCTATTTTACCACTCGAGTAAGTTTAATAGAAGTTCTTGCTCTCATTAGTCCTTAATTAACTTGACCAGGATCAAGCAGAGAGACAAAAGAATTACATAGCTGATTGATATTTATTACAAACGAGTTATAGCAGCATCAAATTATCATGTGATGATTTATGAGCTCATTAAATATAGCATGAAGTAATCTGTATATCTTTACTTCTTATAAAACATATCTATTTTTTCTAATACTTAAAACACTAATTATACACAATATACAACTCATATAACTAATTCATAATACAAAATTTTATGCTTATAAATAATGATTTTTTTTATGTTTTAAGTTTTACTCGTCATATTACTTTATATTATTACTAATATTACAACTATTATTTTGTTCGATATAAGACGAACACTTAATCACTTTTTTAACTGATTTAAATTTGTTACCGCTGCATTGCGCAGGTTACTAGCTAGTATAATTATATATAGATCGAAAACAGAAATCAAAAGAACCATGGAAAAGAGATATGCAATGAATATACATTCATGAACAAGTAAACTAAACATAGAAGATAACCTTTCATAGATAGATTCTCACTTATATACATCTGAGATTAATTTCCTCAACACCTTTCAAGTTCATGCATGAACCATTAGCCAAAGAAGAGAGTTTTCTTAAGGTTAACATCTAAACAAGAAGTTTACAGACTGTACAAGAAGTGTTTTAGAGATTTGAAAGAGGTTTTGATGTACACAAAAGTATAAAATTCTATAAGGATTTGTATTATGAAACTAGCTGACACTTTGTGGTTGCTCAATTAATGACTTTTCGATCACTCAACTCCTTTGTAATTGAAGGTATGCAACTTGAACTCCTAGCAAGACCACCCTTTACATTATTACCATAACCTCTCTTCTGATCTCTAGGACTAAGAGATTTAGCCCTATTTACATTACTTTTTTTCAACATCTCCTTCATCGCCGCAGCTTGAAACAACACTGGATTCGTCCTATCAAACCGGTTAAACCTCACACAAACCCTAGTATGTTCACTCAATGCTTCCTCTATATTCCCTCCACTTTTCACCATCTCTTCCTTTACCGCCTCGGAACACAACCCGCATATCAACTTTCCTAAAAACTTCTCACGCACTCGAGCTATATACTCTGGGGTGCACTCCTCACACATGCCGCAACACTCGCATTTTGCATCTTCGACTTCTGAAATAGGTGGAAGTTTCAAGTGATCCGCAACCTCATCGTCTACTTCTTTGCTTAGCTCATAAGATATATCGGATATCGTTCTTTGTAAGGTGTCCATTGACAACCTTGAGGGCTTTTGGAGGTTATTCGTTGGTTTATTTTTAGCAATGTTATTGTAGGAAGCTAATAGGGTATCTCTGTCTGGAGACATAATAAGATTGTGTTGATGAATAAAGTTAAGTGATTTGAGGAGAAGGATGTGTGATGGTTAAAGAGGTTTATGTGTTGGTTGTTTACTATATAGTGTGTGATTTCATCTACTTGTTATATGCATGTAGATGATGTGTATTCTTTCACTCAAACTAAAAGGATGTGGATAAAAAAGTACCTTACCTTTTAGGTTTCTGGTGTGAACCAACAGTTCTCACATAATGACCTTTTCTTGAGGGAAGTCAAGTTATGGAGAAGTATTAGATGAATGTGTGATTAGTTGAACTGAGATGCCATTGACTCATATTAAACTTTGATCACTTTGCATTAAGCTTAAGCTAGTGGTTAGCTCCAGTTAAGGCTCTATAATTTAGAATGAATTATATATATATATATATATATATATTATCTATTTTTTTTTTTATTTTTTGTTTCTTGAGATGGTTAAAACACCGTCTTTGATGGCCTAATATTCAAAGTGATCAAAGTCATCGTCACACAGATTTGATCCATTCAATAGCTACATTCTTTATAAGGTGATTTCATAAACTTTGGTTCCTAACCTGAATAATCAAGTTAATATAATGGAGTATTAATTAGTAATAGTAATACTTCCTCATTTGGACCTTGAGCTTAAATAATTCAGTATCTTAATAGGTGATGGTTTTAAATACTTTTTTGGGTGGTTCACCACTCTTTTTGATAAACCCACGAAAATGTGTCTCAACAGTTTGTACTAAACATACACATTTTCAACACATAATATTGGTGGATTTTGTCAAAAATTGTGTGGGATATATCAACAACCGACTTTTAAAGCTACAAAGATCTAGTCTAGTGCATCACAAAATGAAGTTACTTAAAAATCAATCCCTATATAAGTTTGATATCTTTAGAAAGCAAGATACCATAAACCATAATACGCAACCAAAATTTTGGTATATATAATTTTTGGTTTCCATTTAAAATAAGGAGGTCACTGATAAACAACATACTACTGATATATGAAAATAAGGCATTACATCAATATAGTTCTCATGGTATGTTATTTCAAGCTTTTAAACACAATCCTTATATCAGTTTCTCATTTTTCATCTCTAGTATACATTATTTATTTGAAGAGTATGGATCATTTCCCAAGTTAAAGACGCGCGAAATAAAAAGACTAAATATAGGACTAACATATGTCGTAAATTATCTTTCTTTTAGAACTCGTATAAACTTCGCAAGGTGGTCTCAGACATATCCAACAAAATAGAAAAGGTGATTAAGGAATTTGAAGTTTTTCAAGTGATTTTTGAATGTTGCGGTCAAAAAGAAGATTGTAGTAAAGAATACATCGCGAGTGTCAAAAATGGTCATGCAGGATCATGGGTCTGTGGATTTTGTTCGGTTAACTGGGCCGGGTCAAAAAGACTGATCCTGTGTAGATGAAGAGAAATGTTAATCAAGATTTGAGGAGTTAGATTAAATATCCCGGCCCGTGTTTCTAGTTCTTTCTATTTTTACCAAAGGAGTAAGTTTAATGGAAGTTCTAGCACTTATTAGTCCTTAATTTGATCAGGAGCAATCAGAGAGACAAAAGAATTACATAGGTAATTGCTATTGCACTAGAACTTTGATAAATAGCGCAAACATCAACACTTCATGTAGAACATGCTCACCTTATTCAGTTCATGCAATATACTTGGATATTGATATGTTAAAACTATTGTCCAAATAGTTATGTAATATGTGAACTTGTTGAAAATAGCAGGATGTACTCTATATGTAGACAGAGAACAGAAATCGAAGCAACAATGGCAAAGAGGGATATATATGCAATGAATATACATTCACGAACAAGTACAATGAACATAAAAGATAACATGTCAA
This sequence comes from Pseudognaphalium luteoalbum, assembly GCA_963422505.1. Lineage (NCBI taxonomy): Eukaryota > Viridiplantae > Streptophyta > Magnoliopsida > Asterales > Asteraceae > Pseudognaphalium > Pseudognaphalium luteoalbum. The sequence goes on along the minus strand of OY730198.1, from coordinate 3,803,637 downwards.
TATGTCATACATAGATTCTCACTTATATACATCGATCTGAGATTGATTTCTTCAATACCTTTTAAGTCCATATAGTAATTTCTTAAGTTAACATCTAAATAAGAAGTTTACAGTCTGTACAAGAAGGGTTTTAGAGATTTGAAAGAGATGATCATGATATATGTACACAAAAGTATAAAATTCCTGAAATATTATAAGTGGATGATGCTAATAGGATCTGTGTTATGAAACGGACACATTGTGTTTGCTCAATTAACGACTTTTCGATCACTCAACTCCCTTGTAATTGAAGGTATGCAACTTGAACTCCTAGCAAGACCACCCTTCATGTTTAAATTATTACCATAACCTCTCTTTTGATCTCTAGGACTAAGAGATTTACCCCTGTTTACATTACTCTTTTTCAACATCTCCTTCATCGCAGCAGCTTGAAACAACACTGGATTCGTCCTATCAAATCGATTAAACCTCACACAAACCCTAGTATGTTCACTCAATGCTTCCTCTATATTCCCTCCACTTTTCACCATTTCTTCCTTCACCGCCTCGGAACACAACCCGCATATCAACTTTCCTAAAAATTTCTCACGCACTCGAGCTATATACTCCGGAGTGCACTCCTCAGACATGCCACAACACTCGCATTTTGCATCCTCGACTTCTGAAATAGGTGGAAGTTTCAAGTGATCCGCAACCTCATCGTCTACTTCTTTGCTTAGCTCATAAGATATATCGGATATCGTTCTTTGTAAGGTGTCCATTGACAACTTTGAGGTCTTTTGGAGGTTATTGGTTGGTTTATTTTTAGCAATGTTATTGTAGGAAGCTAATAGGGTATCTCTGTCTGGAGCCATAACAAGATTGTGTTGATGATTAAAACTTTTCAGTGATTTGAGAAGAAGGATATGGTTTTGATGGTTAAAGAGGTTATGTGTTGGTTATTTACTATATAGTGTGTGATTTCATCGACTTGTTACATGCATGTGGATGATGTGTATTCTTTCACTCAAACTAATAGGATGTGGACAAAAAAGTACCTTACCTTTTAGGTTTCTGGTGTGAACCAACAGTTCTCACATAATGACCTTTTCTTGAGGGAAGTCAAGTTAGGAGAAGTATTAGATGAATGTGTGATTAATTCAACTTGAACTCCTAGCTAGTCCACATAATGATTTTATTCAGAAGATAACTGTACACTGTGTCTCAAGCTAGGGAATTAATTTCATTTATAATTAGTGATGAAGATTAGCAAGGGCTATATGTGGTATCATATAGGGTCAACAATGGCCTCTAAATTCTACGTAAATTTAATATTACTATATGTTTGATGTTGAAATAATTACTAACTTCCATTAATTGAAACTAGATATGACCCAATCGACAACCATGTTATACTGTCTTTGATAACAAGGGTTTTTTTATTCGTGTTATAATTATCTTGAATTGAATACGTACTAAACAATAGCTTACAAATGTAAATCAATTTTACGTGGAGATAAATATACTTAAGAATTTGTCTTCTAAAATAGGTTGATTGTTCTTCTAATGAGATTATTGCATATGATCGATAAATATACTTAAGAATTTGTCTTCTAAAATAGGTTGATTGTTCTTCTAATGAGATTATTGCATATGATCAACCATTATAATTTATTCTTGTAAGTGTAGCAACGACTAAAAAAAGTTTTTCAAAACCTAAACTAATAATGTCATATTTGCTGTCTAAATGTCACAATAGAGGGTTCCCAGATTAACGCTATTGATGTCAATTGAAAACATTTTAAAGAGTAATGATTGCAAAGTTTGATCAACAATTTTGATACAATGAATGTTTTGAGAATATGATTCTGTAATGAAAATAAGTTGTTTCCTGTTGTCGATTTGTTAGATAAGAATTTGCCATTATTTTGGTATATTTATCACAGATTGTGTAACATGTACATTAACATATTCTTTAAAAATAACTTTTGTATAATGGCCGGGGCCTATCTTTGATATTACGCTGGACTCCGGATTTTATTTGTCGCACTGATTATGATCTTGGTGTGATCCTACAATTTTGCTACAACAAAAACATAATGAATCGTTATAGCTAGAATCGTATGCGCAAGATTATGGGATCGTAAAAAATTAGCGTAAGATTACGATCGGGCTAAGTAAGATTGTATGATTGTTCTAGATAATATATTAAATATTTTAAAAAAATCATTTAGTAAAGTATAATCTTACTCTACTATTCATCGTTTACGATTTTGATCTTGCAAATATGTAAATGATATTTGGTAAGATCTCGATCTTAGGTGTTGTTTTTAAAAAGGTTTTTGTCTTAAATCTGAAAATCAAATCTGAATATCTAAAGACGGTAAAAAATTTAAAACTGAATCATTTAAGACTATTGGTGTAAAAATAACGAGATATTTTTTATTATATTGTATAACTATGTTTACTCAAAGCTGAATTATTGATTAAGTATTCTAGTTTCTACTACAACCATGATATATAGCAAAGAAAAGGTAAAAATTAAATAAGGAATTAGTTGACCATCAATTAAGGACGATTAGTACGTATTCATGAATCCACATATATATGGTTCACTCATGTACATGAATCTGAAGTTCTATTTATATTATATATTATTACTTCTAATGCACGTCACTCGATTAATTAAGCTTTTCATGGTGTTTAAGTTGTAATAAAATAACTATAATTATTTGTCGTTTACAAACACGTTATTACATGAAGGAGCTAGAAACTTTTACTATAGAGAAAGCAAACTTAGACAATTCAAATACCAAATTAATTATTCAGAGAGAATTGCTTTATTACAAAAGTGTTACAGAATTTTAGATATTATAAATATATAAAATGTTAGATTGTATCAGACGGAGTATACGTTAAACTGGTCTTAATCCGGTTTGTTTGATAAAAAATTTTTATGAAATTTTTTGAGAGGGTAGCTGCCTATGATCCAGTAGTACTATCTCTACGCGATATTGCTTTAGAGTACTTTTATTTATGTTCCAAACTAAATACGGATATATCTTCGAGTTAATTGTTTCGTGGAGATCCAACATCGACCATGCATGTTTGATCCCAGGGAAGACGACGTGGATCGGGTTTTTCCCCTATCGATAAACCTAACATTGTTATAATTATAATCGTAAACTTATACAAATATCTATGTGGTTAGTAATAACGGTTAATAATATTTTCACGAGAAGGTTAGTTATAGCCATACACACGTCAAGTAGTTGAACAAGGCATTCTTCTTCTTCTTTTTTTCTAGTTGAAGGGACAGATTACCATAATGGATAATGACTTATTTCACATGACTTGTATCATAAAATAGCTTTTTAGTACATAAAAAATAATATAAAGACTAAAGAGGGGGATCTAGATAAAAAGAGATCACAAGTATAATGATGAATAGGAAATAAAAAGATATTTGTCTTTGTTCTTTTGTGAAGAAAGCAAAGCATAAAGTGTTAACAATCTTATATTATGATTCCCTCATAAATTAAAATAATGTAGTCGGCAAATAGCGTAAAATGTATAACTGATCTAACTTTCATACACTACAACAAAAAGACTATTTGTTCACACTTTTTTTCTTCACAATTTTAAAAAGTGTGAACTTTTTATTAAATTTCTCATACTTATAGATGTGTATAAATTTATAACATTTATAAGTGTGATATATCATCACATTTTCACATATAAAAGTGTAAGAAAAAAAAGTTTACACTTATTAATGTATATAAACATAAACTTGATCACACTTAAAATTGTAAAGTAAACTTGTCACACCTCATTTCCTCACACAAAAGAAGTGTGAACAAATTGGGTGTCACAAATTTAGTTTAACACTTTTAGGTGTAATTAAGTTTATATTTGTACACACCGATAAGTGTGAATTTTTTTTTTCCATACACTTGCATGTGTGAAAATGTGATATTTTTCACCCTTATAAATGTCAAAAATTTATACATATTTATAAGTGTGAAAAATTGAACAAAAAAGTTCACACTTTTTAAAAGTGTGTAGAAAAAGGTATGAATAAATAACTTTTTGTTGTAGTGATAGTTTTCGGGGGGTGTTTGGATTAGTTTATATTTCAAGTTTACGGGTTTATTTGATTTATAAAAAGCCGATAAGATTTATTTTTCTGACTTACGACCTTATTGCTATGAGATTATATACCAAATTAGTAATAAGCATCAATTTATATGTTGATAAGTTCGAATAAAAACGTATTGACTTATATTATAAAAAAAAATAAAAATTATCACGTAAACTAAAAAATAAGTTGATCTAAACGCCACGGATATTTAGCTGATGAAGAAAAAGGTTTTGCAAACCGGGTTTGCAAAATAAAATGAAAATAATGGCACGATTATAGATGGGTCGTTTAAGAAGCCCAATAAACCCAGATCTAATAATGGGGCAACCGGCCCAAGAAATTTAGCAAAAATGGAAAATGATACGAGTATTTTACACATGAAGAAATCTTCGTTATCCTATTGCTCTCGCATTCTCATAGAAAATTGTTTTACTCATTTGAACCTTACTTATTATCGAAATTTATAGTAGATATTTTTTCTTCTATTTTTTATTTTTTGGATAATTTCGTCCATATCCTTACAAACTTCTACGGAGTAATATTTATTTACATAGTATCATTGTAAATCTTAATATTACTTAAATATCCTTTCAAAATCTCATAATACTTATGTATATACAAATAAACAATTTGATAAAAATGAAAATATTTAAATATTGAAGAACTACCTTATAAAATATATACAACTTTTTTGACACTTTTACCCTATCAGAACATGAGTTTATGAAGCTATCCACCTATCCTTCCCATTTCATTGATTTCATCTTCCAAATCCTTTACGGGTAGCAGTTGATCAATGATATACACCAAAAACTAAAACAATAACCCTATCAAATAGCATATTCAACCATTAGTTAAATAAATTATCATATCCTCAAACTCCAGAACCAACCATTAAACAGAAAGCATAAAATGAATTTACAAAAAAAAAACCTAATCTGCATCTATTAAGATACTTCTATTAGCAATACAAAATTACAAATCAAAGCATTGAAAAACAAAGAAAATGTAACGTATATGCATATGAATCAAAGACATTCATAACGACATTTAATTCCCACACGTAGTGTGCCAAAATGTGCGAGGAAACTTTTTGATTTATTTGGGGAAGAAGGGTAAACATGACAATTTAGTATTTGTATAATTATTTAAGTATTAGAATTGATTTAATTATCAACTACTTTATAACCCGCGAATTTACGAGCTAGTACATGATTCTGCTTATATAACGTTGAATTAACTAATCAATTAATTAATTGATATTATACAATGTCTAAGTTTTTATGAAGCAATTATAAATGAACTAATTAATATGTTTTAGATATCAAAGTCATCAAATTTTGAAAATATAAAAACCGTTGTACAAAACATATAGTATATAATTTTCGTTGAAATAATTACATAAAAAATTATTATTAACTTTCAATACGTGCTAAATATGCTTGGTTAGTGATCATAGATGTAAACATGACATTTTAAGGCGGATCAGTATAATACATCAAGTAGTATTAAAACATGTATTCTACATTGAGAGTTGTACTTGATATCCAGAGTTCAAACATAAGTGACTTCGACTCCTTCCCGTTCTATGTTTGATGTTCAATAGTTTGCTTGACACTAATGGCCCACGACATCTGCATAAAGATATTTCAAATTTGTTCAATCACACAAAAAACAAAACGATAAAAACAAAGGAATAACAAAAATGATATTTCAGGCTCCAACCAAACTCGGATATACTTGGAACATTCCATGACAATATATCATCAACTGAGACAATGTTGTATTCATCCGTTACGGGCTCAAAAGATGGACATCTACAAACTTTAGATGACCTAACAAGTTTTAACTTTCATGCATTATCAATAAGATGATAAATTTTATTATATGGTCTCACATCAAAACCAAACAAATCAACAAAGTTGTCTTCTTTCAGTGTATCCTCAAAAATCGGAATGATGATTTTTTTCATTAGCAACTTAATAAAAGGTGTACTCACATCCATCAAATGATATGATAATACTTTTTTAGTAATTGATACCGTACATATATTTGATAACGACTATTCATTCTCACAATATGATATTTCATAATTAACATGTGATCTACACCACTCATTAATAATTAATTTTTAACTTAAAAACATTTTCCTTACCAGAAATAAAAATAAACAATTTAAGTTGAATGAATGTAGCATATTGATTTATTATGTGTAAGTAAAATAGCAAAAGTACTTAATGTTTATAACCTTATTATGTTTTCTTTCATATTTTCATAGTATTAATATCGTATTGAAATTGAAATCGGTATTGTATTTGAAATTGGCTACATATCTATACATGTAAATATTCAATATGTTTTTCTTTATATACATTAATTAATCATCCCAGATATAATATATGAATAACCTTTATGATATCATCAATTATATAAACTCTTGGTTAATCAATAAAATCCATTAGTTTTCATAACACCCTCTATTCCAGTTACACAATATTATATTATTGTACTCGGAAGCGTATATTACAAAATACATTTCATTACTCTATATTAAATAATGTACATAAACAGTTTATATATTCAGATCACATCAAGTTAAAACTGTTTAACAATCACTTAAAACGGGGTATTATATTTTACAAAACAAGGTTTATTACAAAATCATATCAGAGTCACAAGTCGTCAAACTTTCCCTGCCGTAGCATCCACTTCCTGACTACCCACATAGTAAACAAAATCTGCAGGAAGTTAAAATAAGGGATTAGCACAAAGCTAAATGAATAGATTTATCACACATAATTCAACTTAGCATAACAATCTGTTTACAGCAAATAATCGTAAACACATTCTTTTTCAATGAGGATTGGTGGCTCTTGGGATATCATAATACCCGGGGATTCCCAAAGAACACTTAACGTCAATCTGTATGGCCATTACAGAATAGACCGATAACTATTGGTCATTAAACTCATACACAGGTCTCAAACACAACAAATGAATCAAAACCTGTGTAATTCACATAATAACCAAAAGTCCAACTACACGTTGACCTCAATAATCTGATACACATAGATTTACATATCACGTAGATTCATAATCAATATCACAGATTAACAATCTTATAATCAATCTACGTATACTTGTTGCAACCAAACAGTTACAACTAAACCGAAGGGTGAGTTCTAAATCCACTCACTGATACCTTTGTCTTCACAAACTCAGAATCCAGGGATCACTTATCTTTTGGAGGATCTGAGAATCAACAATCAGATATAAGTTAGTAATTCAGATCATAATTACTTAGTTTATATCAATTTATAACACATAGCAACAATTTAACACTGAACTAAGTCAAGTAAACATGAAGTGTTGGACAGGGCAAGCAAGCCGCCGGCTGGGGTCCATGACCCGCCGGTTTAACATCATGAGCCGCCGGCTCCACCTACTTAGCCGCCGGGTACAATGTGTTTTGATGGAATCGAACCAAGTCGTGTATTAAAGCCTCTAGCAACAGCCGGGTAGGGTAGTTAACCCGCCGGTCCAAAGGTTCAAGCCGCCGGCTAGGGTCTTTTGCCCGCCGGCTAGCCAGTGTTCACAATGAAGCCGCCGTCTTGGGTGTGCTACCCGCCGGCTGGTTCTTCAATTACAGCAGCAGCAGAAAACTTAAAACACCCCTGTACGAACCAAACCTCTACAACCTCAACTTTGCTGTACATAATCACTTAGGCAACATATTTATACAAAAAGGGACTTCATATAGCAACAAGTTAACATCAAGTAACTTAAACCAAGATCAATCAATTCCATTTTCATGCCAAATTCATACCAATTTGATAATTCACATATCTGAGCTCATTTGAACTCAAAACTACTATTTAGAGACTGAAATTCACAAATTGAACCATGAATTCAAGTTCAGAATCATCATATAGCACTACTAATCATCATATGTTATCAAGTATCAAATCAATTCACCAATTTCATTTTTAAGAAATAAAAGTTCATAACTTAACATAATTCAAACTTACTTGCTTGATTATGATGATGATGAGAAGCTTACAAGGAATCACAGCTTCAATCTCATGTAATCTTGCTTTTAATTTCAATTTGTTGTTTATGGTTTCAAGTAATTGAAGACTTGCTATTTTGGGGAAAGTTAAAATGGAAAGAAGTAACCAAATAAGGAGGTTGGCTCTCCTTATAAACCGACTTCCATTTTCGGGTATTTTATACCCGTCTTAAATCTATTGTCTGGCACTTAAATACTAATTGCGAGAAACTTATTTTATTGTACTGTCAACTATAGTAAACTTAAAACAAGTAAAAATTTACTATTCACAATAAGTCCTAAGACCTATTTACCTAAGTTTCTCAATAAACAAATAATATCAAATAATTTCTAAAATAATTAAATAATCAATTTAAATAGAGAATTATCAGACCCGACGAGAGGATGTTACAGTTTTACTTAAATGTAAAAATAAAAACCACTCAAATCTATGAATTTTAACAAAAAGAATTTAAATAATAGTCATTAATGAATTCTATGATGCATAATTCGTATAATTTGAATTTTACAAATACAAGTTGTAAACGACGCATATAGTGGTCGTTCATTATATCTTTGTGTTGTGATTATTGATTAGTCGCGCCCCGACCCGATTTGCTTCCGCAACCCAAAATTGGGGGTGTGACATATTCCTTTAATTACATGTGTTATTAATTAAAAATTTTTCTATTAGAAGAATAGATTAAAAATTTAAATTTTTCCGTTACAATTCGGGTTAGAAAAGCGTTAGAATTGGTTGAGAATTATTGTGGTTAGACATAAAAGGTTAAGTTGATGTATTATTAGATTATATTGGTTTTAGAAGAAAAACCAAATCAAAAGGATATAACATTAGAGAGACTCAAGACGTTTGAGGAAAGAATAAATACAAGAATGGTATACAAGTGGATAATCAAGAGAAGTTGATGTCTACACGAAATGAAAGTAAAAGAAAGTATTTTAGAGGCAATGGACGTGGAAATTTTATATTTTCACAAGGAAAAAACCATGAAAGATTTAAGGAAGAAAGGAATGATGGATAAACCTCTCATAGATATAACGGTGAAGGATACACGTTAGATGAGTCAGAAGGAACCCACGACAAACCATGAAGAAATGGTGATAAGTCGCAAATAAATTGTTATACGTGTGAAAAGCTTGGGCACTATGCTTATGAATGTGCAAGCAAGAAAAAGAAGGAAGATACAACACTCATAATGGAGAATGATGATGAAGCGGCATTACTAATGTGCCTAATTGAAGACAATTAGAGAGTTTAGAAGGCTTGGTCGTGTGATACGATCAAAGCAAAGTCGTGTGATACGATCAAAGTAAAGCCGTGTGATGCGGAAAATAACTTGTGAAAGGTGTAGTCAATTTAGTGAATGAATTAAAAGGAAACACGTGTGATACGGTTTCAATCCGTGAAGGATCAAGATAATTCTGTGAGAGAATTAAAAATAAGTGAAATTAGTGTGAAGAGGTTGTGTGCAATGACCAAGTTAAACCGTGAAGGATGGTCCGCGAAGAACAGATTAGTGACAATTGTTGTGTAAGGCAACCGCAAAGATTTGTTGTGTGAGGCAACTGCAAAGATTTATTAAATAGACTAAGAGAAAGAAAAAAAATTGATCGGGAGTACATCGTTTTCAAGAGAAAGAAGAAAATTGATCGGGATTAGATCATTTTCAAGAGAAAGAGAAGAACCGATCGGGATTAGATCTTTTCAGAACGGGTTAGAGAAACCCAAATTCGATTAAGAAAAATCGAATGAAGAGAGAAGATTCATATTCAAGAAAGAAGAAAGAAGAAAGGTCATGTGATATGATCAAGTTAAAGAAGATGGGTGTGATGCCAAGTTGTGTGAAACAAATATGTTAAAATAATCTGTGATAGATTATGAAAGGAAGACTGTGTGATTAAAGTTCGCGAGGTACAAGTGAATTGAAGAATGAAGATGGTGTGAAGTCATCAAAGATTTATTCAAGACAAAGCTTTTGCCACAAGTTGAGAGGAATTGGATCAAGCATGAAGACTTTGACGTTTGACATTAGGGGGAATATGTTGGACTATAATGTCAAATGGGCCAAAGCCCGGTTTATTTCTGCAAACGTCGCAGACCATCAAACACAAGAGAAAGGAAACGGGCAGTTATAAACGAAGAGATACAAGGAAAGGGTGTGACTTTTGGCAAGAGACAACCGCCAATAACCACCAACCGAACCATTGTGATGGTTGGAATGGCACTGGTTCATCATGTATATATATGTATTGTATTAACAGAAAACATAACACAAACAGTTAAAGTGATTGTAACAATGGAAACATTACAGTGATTGTAAATATTATTGATTAATAAAGAGTGATTCCTTACATCATTTTTGTGTTTAGTTAAATTCCTGGGCAACAATTGTGAGGTGTGAATTAGTGTAAAAGTGTGTATGTATATATAGAGTTTTTGAAGCAAGTAGCTATTTTTCAACGATATTTTTTTTAAATAACCTTTTTTTGAAGTAGTCGCTAGAACAAAAAAACGCCGCTCACTACACTGTTTGCAGCTGGACGCTGCTCGGGAACACCATTCCGGTGTTGCAGAACGCCGTCCGACAGCATTCTCGACCCAAAACGCAGACAATTCGACCCCCACACCATGTGCTCTTAAGAGCATTTTCATTCTTGGTGTCCATAGCACCATAAAAATCGGAATCGACCATGTTAATTATATATTCCATAAGACCATTCGCAATGGGGAGCAAAAAGGCGTTGTGTCGCCGGTGAACGCCCAGAACGCCCGCAACGCGGCGTTCTCGAGCATCCGTGTTCGATGAACGAGATGAGAACGGGCGTCGACGTGGGTCCCACCTTCATTTTTTTTTCTTTTCCCCTTTTCCTCTCGGTTTTAATACGAAAAATATCAATTTTTTTTATTTAAACAAAAATAATAAAAAACTTGATAACTGTTGGGATGCAACAGCTAGAACAAAAAAAAATAATTCAACTCTATTTTATACTATATATATGCACATACATCTAAGCATACTTTCATGTACATTCACACAACAATCTCCAACCATTCTTTCACATCCATTATAACTTTTCACAAACACAAATTTAAATTTTCGTACTCTTTATTTTTACTATCGTATTGTATTTTAATTATTGAATTGTATTGTATTTGTTTTGTTTAATAAATCAAAACTAAAATTAATTAGTGGGGCCCAAAGGAAAAAAAGGGGCATTCTGGTATAATAATTGTGTGTGATGAAATGGTGTTGTGGTGTTATACTGATGTGGAGACTGAAAAATGGGCGTTCTGGTGTTACGATTGCGATTGATCATCGGAGGATGAATCGGATGACATTTTGTTGTGTAAAATATATATGAGTTTTTATTATTGAAATTGAGAGAAAGATGAGATTGTGAGGCGTGAATTAGTGTAAAAGTGTGTATGTATATATAGAGTTTTTGAAAAAGTTAATTTATTTTTAAAGCAATTAGCCATTTTCCAACGGCATTTTTTTTAAATAACCTTTTTTTAAGTAGTCGCTAGAACAACAAAAAAAACCGCCGCTCGTTACACCATCTGCAGTCGGACGCTGCTCGGGAAGGCCATTCCGGTGTTGCAGAACGCCATCCCACGACATTCTTAACCCAAAGCGCCGACAATTCGACCCTCACACCATGTGCTTTTAAGAGCATTTTCTGTCATGGTGTCCATAGCACGAGAATAATCGGAATCGACCATGTTAAATATATATTCCTTAATAAAAGGTTGATCCGGAGACTTTTATTTTATTACAATTTTTCCTTATAATGGAGGTAAATTTAGATATAACAGTTATCGTTCCATGTGTGACTTGATTGTTCGATAAAAATTCAACTCTTTTGTCGAGTACCTATTAGTGACACGGACACAGCACAACACAGGAAAAATGGTGCTATTTGTGGGCTTGTGGCTGCAGGCTTGAACCCACCGAGCCTTAGGCCGTGTGATGCTGGCCAAGTTCGTACTATGGGCGGTCGGTTTTGGGTCAAGCAGCTTTTGGGCTGATAATGGTTTATTATTTATGAGTAGTTATGACCCAAATTTCCATTTTATTATATTTGTGGATATTGATATTTTTTTATGCCCAAAGATTATAAACTTCATGAATCATCTTTTCTTCAAAATAATTAAGTAGCTCTTAGTGGAGTTTACATCTTAAGCATACGAGGATAATAATACAAAATGTTATTCTTCTGTTGTTTTACATGACTAACAATTTGTCAAATTGAATTGTTATTTCACCTGAAAAGGAATTTGAAGAATGAACTTGCAAAGCGTTTTACATTGTATGTACAATCGCACGTATTTGTCTTTTTATTGGATGAGATTTGACGCCATAAACTTTCGATTGATTATCTAAGTTTTTTTCAAAGGACGTTATTTAATTGATATGAAAAGTTTAAAGGAATTTTTTAAGTCGTATATATGATTAAACAATATAAGTTGGTGTCAAAATACTTATTTTTAAGTGTTTATTCATTCAAAGATAAGTAAATGAGTGATTTAATAAGAGTGCTTACATTTGATTATTTGTTGTTAAAATAAGCATCAAGTACATAAACACTTAAATAAGCAATCTAAAACACAAATCCGAAAAGATCGAACTTTGTTACTTCTACATCTTACTCTAATGACTTAAAGTTTGTCATAAGTTAATTTTTGTCGGATATAACAAAGAAGCTAGGCAACAAGCATAAAATATATATGTCTCATTTTATTAATGTACATGTTAAAATATTAGTAAAATATACAACGTTGAAAAAATAAGTGAATTTCATATGTATGTGTGAAAAAACTGTATCATTAGAATTATAGTAGTAGGCTTAACTCAAGATTCTAAATAATGGTGAAACATAATAAGTGTAACCATTATTGCACTACCAAAAAGGGAAAATTATAATTATTACTAGGTAGGTTAACATTCCTTTTTAAGAAAATACATCCAATACCATCATTTTATTACGTGAAGCAATTAAAGTGTCAGTTTAAGTCAAGGAGACGTGGTTACTTTTAGTATTACACGACGTTAAAGTTAAAGTAATTTGGGGTTGTATTAATTTTCAACTAGCACAATACCCGTGCTATGCAGCGGAATACGAAGTTTGTTATAAATAGTGACTCGATCGATTACTATTCGCCGATGAATTATCTATTGTGGCGACTTAAAATAACGATAATTTTCTTCTATTCTTGATACAATATTAGTGAAGAGTGAAAAAAGTGAAAAATGATTTAAAAAAAATCATACAAGTTTATATATGGTAATGTTGAATCTTAAATCTTAAAAGTCTCCAAATATAAAATAGCAAATTACTTTATAAGTAGTTATAGATATGTCTTAAGACACTATTTAGTGGTAGGTGTATATACCTTTTATGCATGGAACATTAAAATTAATGTGATAATCATATACCAATAAAAAATTTTCCTTATCAAAAAGGTTTATACGAATTTAAAATTTATCCCCTTCGTCTCAAAACAAGTATCCATTTTTAGTTTTCAATGAATTTAAGAAATTACGTTGTCTAATAATGAAGATGACACTTTTAACTACTTTATGCAAATATTCTGATGTATCACTTTTGAGAAATGTTATGATAAAGTTCATATACTATTTTTAAAAGTGGATAATTATTTTGGAATAAACAAAAATAGAAAGGTTGATACTTATTTTGAGAGTGATAGAGTATCTATTAGTGTATAACTTGCACTTCATGATTGTTTTACAAAGAAACGCATCATTCTCACGAGATATTCAGGGATCCAATAGTACCTTCACAATTACAACATAATAATTAAAAATTTCATAAGATAATGCTAAACCATTATGAACCACAAGTTATTTCGTGGATACCAAATGTGATTAATCTCATATCACACACGAGGGCTCATAAACCTATCACCATCGCATTCCGTTAGAGTTTGATCACTAACGGTTTAGTTTAAGGCACGTAAATGAGTATTTTATATTATATATTAAATATTGGATATATGGATTTTATTATACCTTTCAAGGGTTAAATAAACATGTTTATGTGGGATATACCGATACACGCATTATTTGTTTTAGAAGCTATGTTTATTGTTTACACTCAATACCATCAATCGATAGAAAATTGGTAGAGTGTAATATTAATGTTAAAAAATCTCTAAACTGTATGATCACTTTTAAAATAAAGTATTTCAATTATTTATTGTTTGTGGGTTGACAGAATCTTAACGGAATCTTAAACTTTGATAAGACAAAGACTACACTTAGAATTTTGATAGAGAAACTAATAAAAAACAAAGAGTTTATATATGTTGAGTTTTGGTGCGTTCAAACGAAGTCCAAATCCTTATGACATATTGAGAAAAATGTTTTGTGGTTAAAAACAGTTGAGGAATTAATGGACACGCCATTTCACGAACATGTGCATTTATCAACGAACAAACATACCTTGATGTGATATCTATTCATTTTGGTAGGAAAAACTAACTATATGATCAATTTGCCCTAGTTTCTCGTATTTCTACTCGATCCAGTCTCTACTCTGCCTTTTTACGTTAGTTTCTTATGTGTATACATCTAACGAGGTATCTCATACCTAAGTAATTGTGGTGTGTACCTAAGTACATAGAGGGAGTGGCATACCATGCCTAGATACCTATCAGGTATAAATGTGTCTACAAACATGAGGCACTAGTGCCCCGAGATCCAGCGAGGGGAGGGGCAGCTCTCCCTCGACCCTCGTCTGCTTAGTGGGGAGCGGGACAATAACTAGGGGTTCGGCCATTTAGAATTCTATGAGTCGAGATATAATCCTCTATTATATCGATCCCATGAGATTTACTTTATATATACTATTTTTGGTTAAGATATAAAACAAAATATTGATTATCAATTTAATCTATCGCACTTTTGTTGGAGGAAAAAAAAACAAAAATGATTTACTTTATGCAATGAAAATAGATGGGTAACAAGTTTCTTGACCTTTTCCCAAATTTTGTACGAGGACCACTTCCTTATATGGAAATCAAATGTAAGCCGTTAAATTACGAAATTTGACTACATGACGTCATCCAATGAATTATTGACATGAAAGCTTTTGTGGTCATAAGACCATAACTCATATCGTTTTTAGTTAAAATGTTCGGTTTTAAATTTTCGCACATTTCAGAAATGTATACTAAATATACTATTAAACAATCAAATAATCTCTATATGCCTGATGAAATCTCTTTTGTATTGGTTAAAATATAAAAGTCGATACCTATTGAACCACCCAAAATAACAATAGACACTTATGATAAAATGGAAGTAGTATCATATAGTCTATAAAGATGAATAAGTTGTGTAAATATTGCAATTCGAAAAACTAAATATGTACATAGTTTATAAAACTAATATTCAACCCTTCTTAGCATTGGTGTTGTTAATTAGTAGTAGTACAAAATTTAACTTTAACATCACATATGTTATCCCTCTTTACATTAACGATCTATAAGATGTATAGTCGAAGTCAATTTTACCATGTTTATATCTTTTGTCTTAGTAAAAAAAAGATAACAAGAACGTTCTTAGTTAACACTTAGTTAAAATCTACACTTGACCTAGAAATTAACACCGTTTACTTTGTTGCGAAATGTGATTTGATCAATTATCAAGAAAATATTAAAATTAGATGTTATAGGATCATCCTATGTATATTCCTATGTGTAACGTCCTCGTCACGAAAAATGAGATTAAGAAGGTTATCCAATTAAACATTGTCAAAACTATTAAACTGAATATTCGCATAATACAATGGATATACACTAGTTATAGTTAAGTTTCACGAAAAACAAGTATAACTACTAAAAACTTTGAAAGTTGTTAACTAAAGTATTAATCTAACTATTAACTATTAACTATTAAGGTTGAGTTTAACTTATGATGAAATTGGAATTTCATAATGGTGTTTAATTCAAAAATGAACTGAGTTTAGGTCATAAAATTATTTCACTCACTAAAAAATCGTATTCTTTAAAATCACATCCTTTGAAATTCTAATTTATTTGATGAATTCTAGTTTTATCAAAATATTCCGTGAAACGGATAAAAATAAGGGATATTGTTAGTATCTTAAGAAGAATAATAAAATCATGTATTGAGATTGATGTTTAGCATCATAATTACATGTTGCGTTCTAAAATATAAAAAAAATATCATTATTGCACGTTATATTAGTCAAATGTATGTTTTACATTTCTTTTCAAATATACCTTTATAAGAATTAATGTAGTAAGGGTGATAGTGAAAATTTTGTATTTTTGTTTTTATAAGTGGATATTTAATTTGTTACTTTTTATACAATAATCAAAATTAAAGTTGTTAAGCGATTTAATACAATAGATTATTTATAAAGTTTAACAACTTTTCATCTGTTTAAATCGTTATTATAATTATTAATTTATTATTTACATAGACGACTTGTTCAAATTATAAAATTAAAAATCCATCTATACATACACAAAACCTATACGTATAACACCCAAATTCTACGCGTTTTAATCAACACCCCCATTTTCATCTTCTCAAACAAAAACTTCACATCTGTTTCCACCACCATGGAATTAGGAGCAGCAGCAACGGTACAGGTAGAAGAATTAACCTCCGGCGCAAGCAACCGTATAATTCCGGTTTTCAAAAACCTACACCGATCAATCTTCACATCAACCTCGATTAACCGTTTGTTAATCTTCATTCAATCGATTTTCCTCTGGTTCATTTTCCATCTCCGCCGTTGTCAGCGTCACCATAACCACCACCACCACCGGCAGTCGCCGCCGTCGTCTCCGTCGACCAAACGGAAGTTCTCGTTCCGGAGACGTGAAATTGAAATCGAGAATGACGTCGTTAGACGAAGAGCTCTTGCCGAAGGAATTCAGATGCTGACGTCAGCGTCGTCGATCGGTGATGCTGATGGCTTTGATTCGAGGAGTGAAGCGTGCCGTGCCGCCACGTGGATGTTCTACGGTACCGGACGTAACGCCTTGTTTTGCCGGTCTTGGATTCCGGTTGTTGATGAAATCAGGTAATTTTCATTGAATTTTGCCTAATTAGTATACAGTCATTACAGAATCGTTATTGTTTCTGTTTTGTGATTATTGAACGATATATCTTGATAATGTGCATGATCGGTTAGGATTGATTGATGTGATTGAGGTATATTTTGATAATTGATGATGTACGTGTGTTTCGAGTTATTGGAAATTTTGTTTCTGAATTTGTATCTGTTATGTGATTATGCTATGATAATGTGTGTCTTTGTGTCTATTCGTGATCGGTTAGTTTGTATGAGATTATAGGTGAATTAAACTGTTAAAGACTCTGTTATTTGCCAAATCAGTATAGAATTGTTAAAAGTTTTTGTTTTGGAAGCTTGGAGCATTATGTAACTATTCATATTAAGTTGTTGTGTTATGTAATGCGTGTGTGTGTATTTATGTGACTGTTTACTTTGGATTAGATCTGATGATTTAAACTTTTGTAGAGTTTGTTATTTTGCTTAATTAGGATAGAATTATGGGAATGCCATTTTGGAGTTTTGCGATAGGCAGTTATTAACTATTAAGTGTTATAGTATGATGATCTGTTTATATGCTTTTAGAATTTGGTTATAGGTTCGGGTAAAAAATGGGAATTGCTTAAATTCAGGTAGAGAAAATTATATATGACTATACGAGTTTAATGACAATGTTAAATGTTGTGTGGTAGGTTAGTTGTTGAATTTTGTGATGTAATTTTGAATTTGGGAATTAGTTTCTACATAAGTGGTTTGTGGGAATGCTGTGGGGTTTGCTTTTTAGTCATCTTCGCTAAATGTCAATTTTAGTACTTCATTTGCTCTGAAGAAATGGTCCACTTTCAGTTAGATGTCAAATGGATTTTACTCGGTTACGTACTTACTCCAATGTTTGTAATTTGCTGTGTTTATCGAAGTATAATCAAATAACAATGATCTTTTCTGAAGATTAAAGAATCTAGTAATTTGAAGTTTGAAAAATTGATTCATTGAACTAAAGACTGTGACTAGTTCCTCTGCCCTTGAGAGGATAGAGTATGATGTACATTTGCTTGATTTATTTTTTGTTTTTATTCACTTGCTTTGGTTTGAAGGAAGTTGTTTATTAAGTGTTTTTTTCATCTTCTTTTAGTACGTTAATCTGGATATTGTTTTGCCACTTAACTATTTGACTGCACATTTTTTCAAAAACCTTTGTTTGGATGGCAGTTACCGACTAAATTGTAGCTATCTTGATGCACTTCTTCAGGTGTGTGTTCTGATCACCCATCTTCTTGTGTTACTAATTATCGTGAACACTGCCTGAAAACTAGTTGTTTCTTCATGCCTTTCTTTGACCTTACAGGTTAATAACTTATGTCTTACTTGTCATAATTCTGCACTAGTTTGTCAGTTTCAATTATTAAAATGCAGAGTCAACAAGTTTTTTGCCATCTTGATAGCATCTACTCTGTAGTTTGTAATTTCGTTGATTTCCTATCTTCCAGGGGTATTTTGATCATCATACACGGGCTGAACGAGCACAGGCAAGTGATCCTCCCACCTCTATAGTTGTTTATTTCTCATTTAATATGTCGATGCTGAACTATTATATAATCAAATATCATATTATGATTAATTTCTCGTGTTATGCATATCTACAGTGGGAGATATGCTGCTTTTGCACGGCAACTTAACTCTTGTAACTTTGCCGTATATGCAATGGACTGGATAGGTAGGTATGTTGTGTTATACTTTTGCTACTGGATGAAATTGACCATATTAATCATCTTGTTGCTACTAAATATAAAACCGGGTAACAATTTCACTAAAGTTTTCATGCCCCTAGCAGTTCCTTTAAACAAGCCTTGACTTTAGATGTGGGATTGATTCTGGAATAATGATATAGACATCTCACACAATTATTAATTTTGTAAATTTATCTGTATTTTAGGTCATGGAGGGAGTGACGGATTGCATGGATATGTACCTTCACTGGATCACGTTGTGGCCGATACTGTGAGTTTACTACTATGCTATCATACGTTTCATGCTATTTGTTGTGACTGGTGTCTTTACAACATGGATACAAACTATGATATATTCCTATTTGTATATGCATGATAGATGTACATAAACATGTGTGTACATACATACAGTAAGATAGATAATCATGTATTTTTCTGTTTGTTAGGGGTCTTTCCTGGAGAAAATAAAGTTGGATCACCCAGGGACACCATGCTTCCTTTATGGGCACTCGACAGGTGGAGCTGTGGTTTTAAAGGTAAGGCTGGTTGACAGCTTTGTGGTCCACAGGACCAGTCTTGATTACGAAGGCTAATTTAATTTTTTATTTCCAATTAGGCTGCTAGTTATCCTTACATTGAAGAACTTCTGGAGGGAATTATTCTAACTTCACCTGCATTGCGTGTTAAACCTTCACATCCTATTGTTGGGGTAAGTCTCCTAGTTACACAGCCGCTTACTTTATGCACCATTAATTATGATGAATCATAAGAGCCTTCCATGTTTTATTTGAAACATTTTTCTTTGTGTCCCTATCTTGGATTAAATGAGAACAATTAATTATATCTCTAATTAGTCGTGCACGATGAAAATTGGACCTAGAAAATGAAAGCATTAGATGTTGAAAGCGATTTCGCTAGACATTCGTAAGTCCCATTAAGACTCCTTCAAAGTTTTTTTTTGCATCTTTGTTGCTTATATGTTTATCTTTGGGGTGGTAGGTGGGAGTGGAACAACATTACTGCATGACAATGGACTTTCCGAGTCAAAATGAATTTTATATGTGTATATACATATTTATACACACACATTTGCTAGGAACTTTTATGGTCATGCGCTAATGTTGTTCAACTCCTTTCTACCATCCCCATATCAAGCAGATAGGCATACATAGGTTGAAAGAAGTAGAGAATTATTGAATAATCGGTGATATAAGCATGCATATAAAATAAAATAAATATATTATCAGTAAACTAATTGGTGACACATACATGCATATATAGACTACTTTCAATTTTGTGTGATATTCAACAAATAACATCATGATTAGTCAATTGACCAGATTGATCAACAGATAATATTGACTGGAAACAATCTGGGAATACTACACTTCCCAGATCATCAATTATCTAATCAAAATAAAATTCTGTTGACTATTGATATTGCATCGAATAATATGAATAACCACCCATCTATGATTATAATTATTAGTAATATTATCTTTCTGTGGTATTTCGTACTGCAGTTTACACCCCCTCTCTTTAATTACACAAATGCTGTAAATTTGGTTTTACGGTTTTACCTAATGAAGTACTTCTATCCTATGTCTTGTTGCAGGCTGTAGCTCCCTTATTTTCACTTGTTGCCCCAAAATACCAATTCAAAGGTGCCAACAAAAGGGGTATACCAGTCTCTAGAGACCCGGCTGCTCTCGTAGCCAAATACACGGACCCGTTGGTGTACACCGGGCCCATGAGAGTTCGAACGGGCCATGAAATTCTTCGCATCTCCTCTCACTTGATGCGTAACTTCAAGTCTGTGACCGTACCCTTCTTCGTTCTTCATGGAAGTGCGGATAAAGTGACGGACCCACTTGCTTCTCAGGACTTGTACAATGAGGCTGCTTCAAAGTACAAGCACATAAAGCTATATGAAGGGTTCTTGCACGATCTTCTCTTTGAACCCGAGCGTGAAGAAATCGGGCAAGATATTATTGATTGGATGGAGATGAAGCTAAGTTGCTATCATCATTAGAAATATGAAATATTAGTTAATGATTTTGGTGGTCTGTTTAAAGGATTTATATGTATGTATGTAATGTGTCAATGGATTTATATATGGATCTCTGGTGCTTGATAACTATATATAGTATATGTTGATTAGTCCCTGAAGCTATATTGATGCAATATTTTTGGGTCATTTTTTTTTATAAAACAACGAAATGGCGACTCTTAAACATATGGTAGAATATTGTATTACAAACAAACATAAACGTTCCCACGATGGTAATTTAGTGATGAGGGACATGTAGCATAAAGGTAGAAGTCACGGGTTCAATCTTTGTCGTCCCGTGTCCCTTTAACCATGAGTTACACTATTTTCATCTTTTATGTTGGTCGTGAAACCGGCGGTCGGTGAGGGACCGTAAAAGGTCACTTTTGACTCAAACAAACGTAAACTTAAACTAGAGACATACCAACTTGTTTCAATTTATTTAAAATTTTCGATACGAGGTATAAATGTGTACAGCATATTTTTTGAAATT
The DNA here is from genome assembly GCA_963422505.1 of Pseudognaphalium luteoalbum. NCBI lineage: Eukaryota > Viridiplantae > Streptophyta > Magnoliopsida > Asterales > Asteraceae > Pseudognaphalium > Pseudognaphalium luteoalbum. Next base: position 3,782,106 of record OY730198.1, on the reverse strand, counting down.
TATTTAACTTTTTCGATACGAGGTATAAATGTTGACTTCAAACACGTTGATGTACTATATAATGTCATATATGATACAGTGTTGTGATTTGTTTGTGGATTTGTCAACGATGGACAAAACAGAGTTTGTCCCTTATTGTAGCTTTTTCTGTATAAAAAGATAGAAAATTACAAGTACATGGCTTTATATCACGTTTGAAATATTATAATCCCACTGGTTGTTTGCGGTCCTGGACATAATTATGCTTCTCTTTCAATAAAACATATATAATATATAATAATAATAATAATAGTAAACGAAATTGACAGGTTCAATACATAACGAAGATGTAAAAGATAATGCATGAAATTGAAAGGCTCAACCGCTCAATTCCAGTAATAACGAAGAGGTAAAGATAATAAACTTTGAACGATAAAACCATGTATACTTCTTCCTCAATGCTCATCTTCAACCCAATCTATGATATAAATTTCGCCTAGTTACTATACACAAACATAAAAATAATATTATAACCATCGTTTCAACACATAACTTAAAATTAATTCTAACTTTAAAGAATAACAAATTCTGAATAACTTGCACCTAAAACTCAATATATATAAGAAGACAAGAAGTGAAATGAAAACCACTAAAACTAAACTGTATACCACAAAAGATCAAAAACACAGGGTACAAATAACATACAACAACTTCGTCATATAGTTACCAAAATCAAGGCGACTTGTTATTTTCAGCCAAATATATATTTATAAAAGTTACATATACAAATAAGTTTTGTAAAGTATATAAAATTATTCGTTTCGATTCAATACCCAAACATGAACTCGAATTCAGTTAGTTGCAGCTTGAAGTACCTTCTCCATTCTCTCAGCCATACTTTTCAACGACGATTCGATATAACCACACAAATCTTCCAATCGCCACCCTTCAACTGGATCAGCAACAAACAACCACTCGATTTTACACCCACTTTCGATCTCAATCACTTTCAATTCAGCCACATAATACGTAAACCCTATGTTATTCTCTTTAACCTCATAGCTCAAACACCTTTCAACAGGATCAATTGATATCAACTTTTCATGACACCATTTAACGACGTCGTTAGACGATGATTCGCAGTACCTTACGAGACCAGGTTGACCATGGACTCCTTCAACATAATGGCATGTGTCAATTGTTGGAAGCCATTTGTGTATGGTGCAAAAGTCTTCAAAGAAAGGCCATATTTGGTCAGCTTTTGTGGCTTGTAGTTCTGTACTTAATTTGCCTTCCCATTTTGAAGTTTTGGTTTTTTCATCCATGAGACTTTTGGAAGAAAAAGAAAGAAAAATGTGGACTTATAGCCTTATAGGATCATGGGTATGGAATGTTATTCTTTGTATTCCTTTTTTAATTTTATAAAATAGAAATTCTTATTTGAGAATCATTTAAGAGCATTTAATGAATGACTTGCACATTTTTTGTTAGATTCTTATTTAGTTTGATTATTATATGATTTAATAAATAGGTAATAATAAAAAACTAATATAAAGTTCTTCAAAATAAACAAAGAGAGGTCACTTGTCCCTTCATTGATGGATTTGAAAGTATTCTCCCACTTACATAAAAAGTCAACTCTAAACATGAATTTATTCTCTCTTCAAAGATGAGTTAGCATTTTAATATAACAAACTGTTAATTTTCAATTATAAGAGGATTTTTTTAATGACATTTAGTCTAGTTGCATGTAAAGTACCCCTCAACTAAGAGATTTTAAGTTAGATTATAAGTTAAAGTCCTACTTGGAATCGGGTATAAAAAATAGTACATGATTTTGCATAATATGTGAGATGACGTTTAGGGTTCCAATATTATTATGGGTATGTTTAGTTTGCTTAAAGGAGTTACTATGGGTAAGAAATTGATAGGAGGGTGGAATGAAATTATCACTTTTTAACCCATCTCACATGTGAATTTGAAAAAGTCCTCATTTTGACAGTTATTATTTTCAAATTTTAACTGACATTGCGGTAGTAGGTTATGGGTCATGTGGGCTACCGTCCACACAAACATTTTCATTATTATTGTTATTGTGATGTATATTTGAAGTTAAGTTAAATGATAATATGCCTACATAGATGAGTGGTTAACTTGTTTTTGGGGTACGAGCTTCTATTTTTAAATAATTAGCCCTAACCTAATACCCATTAATCTTATTTAGCAATGTAAAAAAGTAGAGTTTCTTGAAAAAATTCCTTAAAAAAAAATCCTTTTGAAATAGTTTTTGAATAGAAGTTCACGCCTCACTTTCAGCCACAACTCCAGCTCGACCTCAATATGTTGCAAAACACACCTGCATGGGTGCACATGAGATGTTGTTTTATTAACTTCTCCACCGTTCACTTCGATTTCAACTATTCTTACGCTACCTACTTTCCTACGTCACGTATTATTATTATTATTATTATTATTATTATTATTATTATTATTATTATTATTATTATAATTGACCGCACATCCTTTATCATCGTCACAAAAAATCTTAACCGTTGAATGATACGACTTAAACCCAATATTGCAATCAACAATCTCGTAGCTCATTGACATCTCGTTATGGTCAACGGCTACTAACCGCTCCTTAGAACACCTAACTTCATGATCAACACCCCCGTCTTCACTGGGGAGCGAGAAACCAGCACAATATCGTGTGCTACCAATCTCACCGTTAACGCCATCGATCCCGTAACATGTTGGCATGTTGGGATACCATTTGTGGAAGTTGAAGAAGTCGATGAACAATGACCAAATTTCATTTGCATTTGCTCTTGTTATACTTGTTGAAACCTCACCTTCCCATTTGGCCATTGTTTTATGTTTCTAACAGTGGTGTAATTAATATGTTCTACTTCAATATATAATAGTAATAGTATAATACTAGTATGTCATTATACTAATAAGATTTGTTAAGTAAAGCATCTTTAGAACAAGTTTTAGAATAAACACGTTTTGTCTGGTTATATAATAATATCACTGGCTAGTTCAGTACTTCATATAGGAGTATCTTTATATTTTCTGTTTTTATTTTGTTTGTGAGTATATATAGTTATTTATAAAGGTAATAAATATTTAAGTGTGGGTCCAATTTAAAGAATACGGGTAAAAGTTGATTTCATTAAATTTCCTTTTTAATGTGAAAATGATATCTCTGGCTTTTTTCGTAGTTGTCAAGTGATCGGTAGTCCCTTTGCTCGAAAGTAATAACAGAGTTATATGAAAAGTAACTAATACTCCAATGTTTTTTTTGGAAAAGTTATGATAATAATGATATTAATATTCAATTTTTAATACTAGCTCCATCCTAAAATTATTGTCCAGTTTTTTAACTTTCTGAAGTTTTTTTTTCCAATTTTGATTTTAAATACTTTTGTTTATGTTATATAATACTTGATGCAATTTATATGAATGGACTGAATTTTAAAATGTATTTTCATTGGTATAATTTTCATCAAGTATTATACAACACAAAGAGAATTACTTAAGGTTAATGTTGAAAAAGAAAGACTTATGAAAGTTAAAAATGTACTATAATTTTGTGACGAAGGTAGTATTAAATATCTCTAATACTTAGTATCTAAGTACTATTATAAGCATTTTTCATTTTTCTTAAACATCTATCTCTATCTATTACTACTTTATAAAATATATTGCTATTCTATGTTTGTTAACTCTCAAAATTAAAACTCAAACATCTCTAAATATATAACTTTTATTGAAGTTTTATTTAATATTAATTTTAGTAATTTTCTCCGATCACTAGTGTATTATGAATTATCAACTCTACATACGAACAAACTATCCCTATTGAATCATTATCACAGATACTCCGTAAAGAACAAATATATTGAATGACTATCATTGGGTCACTATATATGATAAAAACTGTATTCCTCTTTATAGCCGGATGTTAAGCTAGTTTTTATATAGGAGAAAACAATTGGTGTTGTCAATGGCTCAAAAGTTTTATGTTATTGACAACAAGGAAAATATTTATAAGTTACATATTCAACCCCTATTTCCCTTTTAGATACGAGTATATACTTGATATCTAAAGAAATTTTTGCCCTCAATTATTAAATCTTAGCTCCGCCACTAATGAATACTCTACTACTAATACCTTGAATATAATTCAAAACTTTTATGTCCCATAAGAAAGAATAAACACATTTTGTCTTGTTATAAAATAATATCGATTAGAATAAATCTATCAATGTACAATTATTAAACTTTTCTATTTAAATTTTTTGATAATCTCGATTAGAATAAATCTATCAATGTACAATTATTAAACTTCATTAACTTGTCTTATCTATATCATATAAAATGCAAGAAGCTACGGAATCACATTAAGAAAACTGTAAAATATTAATAACCAAATGGACACGTAAGTCCAACCCTGGATCGGATATAGAAAGGTACTAAATTTATTAAATAATACAATAAAATATTAATAACTTACAATGCTAGTATCAAATAATCTTAAGTTTGATCTAATCGATCTGCAAGTTCCATTGCTTTTTAGTTTTCGAATTTGATCGAACCAAGCTTAATGATCATTTTTGTGAACTAGAGCATCCTCCATTTTCTTGGTAGTTTGATCAAGTCCATCTTGATACTTTTTAAACAAATATTCAAACGTTAACCCTTCAATCGGATCAAGAGAAAACGTCCAATTAACCACGCAACCTTTATCACCATCACAACTAACAATCTTGATCGTCGAAAGATACGACTTGTACCCAACATTGCAATCGACCATCTCATAGGTCATGGACATCTCATATGGATCGACGGCTACTAATCGCTCCTTTGACCAACTAACTTGGTCTACGCCACCATCTTCATTTGGAAGTGAGAAACCGGCACAATATCGCATGCAACCAACCTCACCGTTAGTACCATGGACCCCGTAACAAGTAGATAAATTGGGAAACCATTTGTGGAAGTTGAAGAAGTCTATGAACAAAGGCCATATTTGATGAGCACTAGTTTTTGTTAAAGTGGTTGTAACCATACCTTCCCATTTAGCCATTGATGAAATTTCTATTTATTTATTATTATGTTTATGTGAGTGAGTAACATATGAAGTAAACTATATATGTTGTGTCTTTCTTTATATATACGGCAAAGATGACACAATGTGATAAGAATTTAATATTTGGGTAATATTAAAAAAGATAAGATTTAGGTGATAAATTAATTTGTTCTATTATTATTGGTACGTTTTTTATTTATTTATAATAATAATAATAATAATATTGATTCACAACGCAAAGCTTGAACGGCAACATCACAATTTTATTGATAGTTCTTGTCGCTATTCCGTTGGTGATCTTGGGGTTCTTGTCGGCATGTATGTCGTTTTCCTTTTGATTTCTCATTCACGGTTATATCTCATTGAGATGCTTTTGATTTAATATATCGATGTCAATGTAATTGTATCGTAGTAGATCGTGATATATAATACTCCGTCCGTTCCATTCTTATATTCCTTTAGAAAGATTTATTGGATTTAAGTTAATTAGATAGGATCGGATGATTGTTGATTTTACTTAAAAAGTAAACAATGAAATACTTTTAATGTTACTCCTGATTTAGAGGATTACTTTTTTTATTTTAATATTTTCGAATCAAAATCAATGGCATTACTTATTGTAGTGAATATTAGATCGAGAAATCGACAAACCTATATGAATCCGGTGTGGATCAGAGAGGTGGGTCTATCATCAACCATTAATTTCTTCGATAGACGATTTAGATTCATTACATTTTAAAACCATCGACGTTTAAGTCAGATTAATTTCATCTTATTTTACGTTAAAAATTCGGGAAATTAAAAAAAAATGCCACAAATTTTTTAAGTGTATATGGTTTTGCCCAGGGCCGGTCCTGAAGTTTTTCGTGCCCTGAGCGAGACGATCAATAAATGCCCCTAATAACTTTATAAATAAAAATTACAATATTTCGTACGGGTTTCGTACATAGTAAAGTTGGCGGGGCTCATCTCTATATCGTTTTTTTAATTAATTAAATTAAATCATACAACTTGATCCTTTTTGTTATGACAAAGATAAATACAACATTGTTTTGAATAAATACACCAAATTTGGGAAATAAGCACTTATACATGGTACATTATTAGTTGACCTATTTTTACGTATAACATAAAAAATCATGGTGTAACTATCAGATTCATATTTTCCATGTTATATAAACAAAAAAGATTTGTTTCGTAATACATTAATAAAATCTTAAAACTGTAATATATCATTTTTCATATGCATCAATGATCGTACATTTCTTTCTTTAAAGATAAATGAAATGTACGTAATTGTACTTTATTTCCATGTCATACATATATTTTCTTATAAATACTATCAGTTATTAGTATTCTGAAATAATAATAATAATAGTAGTAGTTTAAAATTGTAGTTTTTGTAACTGATAAATGTTATTGGGATCTACTTTATAAAAATGTTAAAGTAAATTTTAGAAGATTTTTAAAAGTTAAGGGATCAAACTTGGCATCTAACTAATAGTAAAAGGTAATTTAAGAAAATGATTGGTCATCTTCTCCCTCTTGACTTGCAAATCGGAAGTTCACCATGTAACCACCAAACTTAAGTTTTTAATTTTCAATTGTACCTTGGATAATCAGATCTAAATATATAAAATTACTTTCTACATCCTTAATCATCATTTCACAAGATGAAATCGTTCAAAAATCGATGTATATACATAGTTGAATTTCAGATCTTGATGCCCCTCTCTACGTGATGCCCTGGGCCGTCGCCCGGCCTGCCCGGTGCCAGGGCCGGCCCTGGTTTTGCCCTCCCGAAAAAAATATTGACGATATACCTCTAGAAATCGCAAAAGCATTCTAAAACCTTTTATTGTATGTGATAAACCTTCTAAAACCTTATATTGTATGCTCTCAATTTTCAAAGCTTCTCTTCTATTATATGATCTGGGTGACTTAGAATGTTTAGCCTTTATTGAATGTTTACTCTACTAAGCACATATATGTTTACTCTGCTAAGCACATTAATAGGAAAAATCAAAAAATGTACGTGATATCTTAGTGATTTTATTTTAAAAATAAAATCAAAATCAAACTAAAAGTATTTAACAAAAACTAAAAAAATATTGGTATTTTAGATTAGATTTATATTATAGGTTTTTTTTTGAAAAATGAACCATTAACTTACTTTTTTACATTTGTGTGTATTAACAAATTTTTTCTCCTAAAAATGAACAAATAATTAAAAAACCAACAATAAATGGTATCAACATCGGAAACAAAAAAATAAATGTATATGTCATTCGGTGGATTTGACTAGAATTCATCACTTTCTCTTGATAATACAATCTTATCTATGTGATAAAAATCCACCGGATGATATTTACATTTTTTTTTATAGTAATACCCTTTTTTGTTATTATTAAATTAGTGATAGAAAAATTTTATCGAAACTCATAAATGTAAAAAAATGTATGCTTCCACTTATCCGTGTAAAGGTACTATTTTCTACTAAAAGAAGTTACTGTTACTGTATAGAGATATACAAGGTTAAGTTTGGTGCTTTACACATGAATATATGGCCAGCTGGTTGATTATTCTGCATAAATTCTCAAAGATTTGGCCAAAAGTTGTGGGCAAGGTCATATCCTTTATCATTTAGTCAAACACTAATAACGATTCAAGGAAAATGAACAGATGAAATAAATTGCGACTATACAACAGCTTTGATCAAGAGAAGATGATTCCGTATCGAATGAAAAGTGCCCCAATGGCAGATTCTACCAATTACTACTACCAGCTAAGTTTTAGGGAGATTACGGTGCCACAAACAGAATCTAACAAAAAGGAATTACGTACTTATAAAGTTGGATATTAACATCTACTTATATCTAGGTAGAATGTGGTTCTTTGCGTGGTCTGAAAACTGAAAACTGTGACTGCTACCCAATTGCTGTGATGCCTTGTATCTCTCCAAATCAACCTAGCTTCAATCAACCTTCAACCTAATAACAATACACACACACACACACAAGAGTTTAGTAACATACAGTCGCAAACAGTCAAACACATACACAATAAAAGTATCAGATAAGAAAAGTCAGACTTCAAATGTGAATTTTCCAGTTGAAAATTCAAGCTAGCAATAAGAATTTCTTATGAAAAACTTACCAGATTATTTAGATGAATAATTAGTCACCTACCTTTTCTAGTTATTCAGCAAACTACGGTTGTCCTTGTATGGGATGCAACATATAAAACCATGATTGTCCCAAAACAGGTAAAAAAAGGTATTATCTCTTGCAAAATGCAAACATGTATTATGGTTTCTTCCCGGTTATCATGAAAGTAAATGTATTTTGCGCAACTCCTTACATAAACGATTACAATGAAAACTTAGAGACCGAGATATTAAAGCCCTAAGCCTAACTACTTAATGGGCTGATATGACCCGGCCTACTAGCTAACACTATGCTATAATACATACATTAATAGTGCTATATGTTGGAACAAATACCATTTTGCAACAGTATGCGAAAATTGTGGAAATGATTAAGACTACTACTACACCTATCTAAGTTACCACCTGGCATTAGTTATTGGTTTAGTGTTGTTTAATATGATACAGGGTTTATTTGAGTGATATATGATTGATATGAGTTTATACTCAGTAAGATGCTAAAAACAAGCAGTTCGGGATGTGTTTGGATGTTTAGTGATCACCTATCTTTTCTGCAGATGCAACGAATTGAGGTACAGTTATCTTTGAATCAGTAGCAGCAGCAGTACCAACACAAAGAATGATACAAGCATAATCGTTCTAGAACAAGCAAAAACAGATGAAAAGACGAAAGAGGAAACCAAGAATAGAATGCAAACTACAAACATATGGTGGTTCCTTGCTGTTATCATCTCCTAGTTTCAGTAGATGATAATAGTATTTGTTTGGTCGGGTCGGGATTGTGGCTCACTAAGCAAAAGAGAGTATGTGAAACAGATTTATCCATATCATAAAACTGTAAACTCTGCCTCGCAAGCTATGAAGCTGTACATGAGTGAATTAGCGGTAATTTTCCGCTCAATACATCTTCAGCTACTCAATCACAAACAATATATGCACAACAGATGCAATTTGTAGCTAAATTCAGTCATCCAGGCTAACGCAAACGAGTGCGGAATCAATGTAAACCCTAAACGATAACCGAACACTAGTTACACTCATACAGATGCAAAAAAATGATAGTTACACATTCAATCCAAAGTACAAATAGACTTAGATACAGCTTGTAAGCGCTTGAGACGAATATTAGCAATTAAATTAGGATCGAATTCAATGTCTAAGTCATCACGATGACAACTTCCGGCAATAGATATAAATAGATACAGATACACAGAAATCTTCTATAACAAATATACAGCTAGTAGCGACAATTATATATCTAGTATTTTCAAACTCTCAGATGCATTACAACTACGGATAGTAACAGCTTCATAAGAAATTATAGCAATTAGATCAAATAATGCAATAACGATTACATAACAGGATATCTTCAAAGTTGATGAAATTAGTACCTAATCATCATCATCATCATATAATGAAAGATATTTTGAAAATTATACCTAATATAGGAGATGCGGCACCGGAATCGGTACCGGAACCTGAAACGGAACCTGAATCTCCTGAATCAGCAGCACCGGACTCATCATCAACAACAGTCTTATAGTCTATTTTTTTCTGAAATTAAACAACAACATCATTTGTATTTGTAGTTAATAATCATAATCACAAAACAAAAAATCAAAAAAAGAAAGATACGGAATAGCTAGGTCTAACCTGACACTCGTTCATCAAGTGCCTGCGAGCTTCCCGATAGATGTCAATATCCTAACTACATTTAGGACAGCGAAATCTGTTTTTGCCGACCTTAATCAGCTTCTTAGGAATCCGATTCTGTTTTATGTGCTTGGATCGCAGTGATTTCATCTTCCGTGAACCCTTCGCCATTTGTGTTTTTTTTCTTTCTTTTTTTTTTTTTGAGGTTTTATTTCAAGGCGCCAAAAGTAAAGTGACTATTAACTACGGAACGGTGATGATGAATTGATGATGTACTTATTTACACTACACCCCCTTCTAATTCCATCTATTTACCTATACTATTCCTATATTTGTATTTGTATGTCTTTGTATTTACTATTTATTAGGAGTATAAATTTTAACATAATAAAGCTTTAAAAAAAATATAAAGTAAATTATATAAATAAGTAAGATAAAAACAACAAAATGAAACAGTATATTTAAGCACGAGGTCAAATACCCATTTACGTTCACAAATCTTAAATTACTTATTTATCTTTCTTACCTCTTGCAGATTGACATTTTTACCCTGAATAAATCAATTAATGTTTTCTTAAATGTTTATTATAATAATTTCAATTAATTAAAGGTAATATCGTAATCACAATCATACTTTCATTTCTATTTTTAGAAGTAGACAATTAATTTGTGACGTTCGTAAAAACATAGATGCAATATATTTTGAGACGGAAGGAGTATTAAATTAAAATTGTATATGGTGCATCAAAAAGAAACTTTAACTGAAATCACAATTTCTAAACAAGTTGGATATTTTGTAAAGATACCATAAACCACTCGTTTTTACCAATTTCATAAATACTACTCCGCAATACGCATTCAAAATTTTGGCATGGTTTCCATTTATAGTAACACCGTTGATAACCAACAAACAACGTACATGTAAATAAAACATTGCTTCAAGTCTCATGGTATGCTATATCAAACTTTCAAGCATCTCTACATTGTGAATGTTGTGGCAAAAAAGAAGATTGCAGTAAAGACTAATGCAGGGTTATGGGTCTGTGGACTATGTTCCGAATCTATCAAAGAACCCCGAAAAGAATATGGAAAAGGCAGTCATTGCTCATAATGAAATTTGCCAACTTCAGCGTAACAACGTACTAGAATCAACCTCAAGGTCACATTGCAAAAAGAAGCCTCGAAAATAGAATGTTGAGGAATTCCTCGAAGTTGAACATATATCGAAGCTCTAGTTGCATCCCACGAATTGACCCGGCTACAAAGTAAATCCTAAGCATTCATTATGCATTTCGTTAGAAAGAAACATTGGTAATAAGTATTCAAAGCATTAGCGCAGCACTTGAAAAGAATCTGTGTCTAGTATAAGTTCGTGAATATCTTTACTCCATCGATCGATATAATCATATATATATATATATATATATATATATATATATATATATATATATCATCTCATTTAATTTAATTTATTACTCTGGTTACTCGTACAATCACAACCATATGTTGATCGATCTGTGAAGACTAACGGGTTGCGAGCTACGATGGTCTAGCCACTGCACCTTGGAGCTAGGGTCGATCTCAGGGTGCCCAACCTAGCCATATTGGAATTAAACATACTTCTGCTTTTATAAATACATCTCCTATATATGTAATTCTTTTGTCTACATTCAAATCAATATGATATCACTCGAATACATCTCCTATATATGTAATTCTTTTGTCTACATTCAAATCAATATGATATCACTTTAATGTGGCTAGCTACTTGTTATTTGGAGAATCATACCCATTCTGCATGCTGGTTTCATTCTTCTGCATGTGTTGTTTTTGTATTGCTATAACTTTTCTCCTTTTAATACTCCGATTTCAATATCTATCTGAAATTTTATAGTGGCATCTGTTTCACAAACAAATTTATGTTGTGCAGTTCCGGATAGAAGAATGATCTGATATGCAGGAGAAGAATCAGAAACTTACAGATTGAGGTGAATTACTTACTTACAGTGAGTTTGAGTAGGTTTTCAGCACATTCAAATCAGAGCTGCAAATAACTTCTATTTAGAAATATTATCTCCCGTGAGATTCTCGTAAATGATCATTATCATTGAGGAGGGTTGCACGAAAGATAAGATTTCTGGTCCAGTGGCTTGACCCTAATAACATATCAAGGCGGAGATTGCAGGAGGGTTGCACGAAAGAGGACGAAAGTTCTGGCAAGTATGTTCTGGGCTTATGCAGCGAGTTGATCGGTAATGAGTTGGACAATCTCTTTAACTAAATCATAAAATGGCATATATAATTATAAAGTAGTAAGTTGTTTTTGGATTGGTCAAACTATGTTGGTTGACCAGTGTTCTTCTCACCACTACTGCAGTAACAATGGTTCATGTGAATTGTAATTTATTTTACTTCAAATCAAGTACATCAAGATTCAAGATCACAAATTTACATGAAATAATCTATCTACCCAGCAACCATACATATGCCTATGTACATACTACTATAAAAATTGATCCCCTGCGTTAGTTTTTCTTCCACTACACCCCTTACAGATTGTTCTTCTCACCCTTCTTTTTTATTTTATTTATTTAATTATATGTCTCCAACAATGTTTGATATCAATCAACTCATTATCTGCCATATATAATAAACCTCCTTTCGATGCACGTAAACCATATGTATGTTCCCATCATGTATTTCCAGCTTCTTTTATTTTCCTCCATATGTCATTACGCACACAAAGTGATCAACCAACCATTGTTGCCACTGCAATGCTCCTTTTTTCATTATTCGAGCAATCCACTCGAAACTTTGAATTTGAATATAGTTTTAGAACCACAGTTGCGGGACTTCACGAAATCGGTGACTCCATATTCCTTTCCGGTCGATAAGATAAACGACCGTTGTAAAAATATCCACTTAAAACTATTATACTCTTATGTCTATTCTTAATAAACAATTACCTAATCCAAACTTGTCTTTGCTCGCATCAACACTAATGATCCTCTTAGCCCCATATAGATACATATATTATCACTTGTAGGTTATTATCTTTGCACCTGTGATCACCCTAGCCCAAACCATCAGGAAGGTCTGAAGGAGGATGTTTCCTCTTTCTGTATGTGCTTTTACTATTCTTGTCTGTGCTCTTGCTGCAAGCCAAGAGAATAAAATTAATTTTTACCAACTATTTTTGGTCTGAAATAAAACCCTTGACACCTTGTTGTGGAAAGTATTATGTCAGAACCGATTATTTGCCACTAAGGATAGATATGGCTACGGACCCTCTAAAAAGCATATATCGAAAAACAAAAACTTATATAAGTTTAACATCATGATGATCCTATTTATATAAATGGCCAAGTTTTAGATGTTTTAAAGATTGAAGGTCTGCAAAAATGGCCTAATTTGACCCCTCTTTGTCAAATTGACCATTTGTGTAGATTTGAGTTTTTGGAGTTCAAAGAATACGTTAAAACATTTGTATTGGCTTTGAATAAGTGGGTAATGACTCAAAGGAAAGAGATCAAGACTGAGCAAATCGAATCATATAATGAAGAGAAACGATGTTTAAATGGGTCAAAAAGCTGTAAGTTGACTTTTAATAGCCAACAGTGGAATACATGTCTTGGGAAAGTTAAGATTGTAGCCTGTCCTCCATTTGGTCATTATATGTTGCAAAATGGTGGACTTAAGAGCTCAGAGGTTTCAAGCTTTGGAAATTAGAAGTTTGGACCATTTTGAGTGTTACAGCAGAGGTGATGATGATTCAGGTCAAGTTTGTTCAACACAGGGTCAAGTTTGTTCAACACAGATTCGTTATCCATATTTGTTCCTTGTATCAAAATTTGGAAGTCAGAAATGGTGTGAAGTGATTTTTGAAGGTCAAAGAAAACATGCAATGAAAAGTATAAATCTTGTTGCTGATCTTGGATATGAGACATCAAGAGTCAACTTGATCGAGGTGTAATTGAATTGAATGGGTCAACTTGTGGATCGAATCAGAAAATAGCAGCATTAAACCATTGCAATTTGACTTTAAACAGTCAAGGTACGGTTGAAATGTATGGGCAGACCCTTCTTACAGAGCTTAAAAGTCACATTGAAGATCAGTTGGCCCGAATTGTTGATGTTAACATCTTGATTGTTGATGAACAGAAGACTGTGATGAGACAGAAGTTAGTACAGAGAATGGATCATCGCAAATTGATCTTTTCCAGTCAAAGTGTTAAATTTCTCAGATTCATGTGCCGTATTATAGATATTAAATGTTTTTTTTTGGAGATCAGAGGAGGCTTGGAATGGATATTGATGGTCCAAGTATGGATGTGCAAGTTATAGAGACTACAAAGTATTTTAATATGATTTTGATGAAGAGTTCGACTTTGAAGAGTCAAACATAAGATTTTGATAGTATACGTGTTAGATATAGTTATTGTAGTTGCATATGTCGGTTTGTTTTTGATATTGCAATAGATGTTTTAGATATTTGTATTCGAGTTTTGGTACACTAAAAACCGCCCCTATAGGTATACCTCTAGTATTTTGTAAATAATTTTTTTATTTTATATATAAATTTTGCTGGGGTACGTCCCCTTAATAAAAAAAAGGTAACTTCAATAGAAAGATGTCATAATCTTAAAAAAAAAATAAAACAAAGTAAAATACTTACGTGACGGGAACATGTCAAATGAATAAAACAGGTCAGTAGTTGCATAAAGTGTATTAGTAATGCAAGACCTAATTTATATTATTCAAAAGAAATTTTGAATAGAATCATTAGATTACTATAAAAATTGTTTGACAAATTATATATTAATGGCAAAAAGATTTTTAGGTCAACCCAAACCAAATTGATTCGATCAGTGGCAAGGAATTACCGGTTTCGACTTAGAAATACCAACTTGCATGACCCACCCATTTTGCCACCACTAATAAATGAACATACGGATGGATAAAAGGCAGAAGATAAAACGAATGTAAAAGAAAAAATTGAAAAGGTAGGCAGATAAATAACACGGTGAGTGAATTATGAAGTAGATGAAGATGAAAAACTCACCTGCAATTCAGATGGCATAGAAACCATGAAGCGCAAGCACTACTGCATCTATACAAGATCCAACCTCGAGGCTTTGAGTTTTTCCCTCCAATCTCGATACCTACTTCTAAATGTCATCCTAAAAAGGACCCCATCAGCTTCCAATACAAATAGCATAGTATAATATTGAAATTATAACCAGTACAACAACATTAATTATCCTAATACGTGGGATATGAAGTACATGCCCAGTCATAAATAACAAAATGTCCTCTTCTGGCTCATTAACGTGTATATCTACAACATTTTACAGCCACTGGACTCCAAAAATTAGCAATTAGTATTTATTGTATGACTAAGAGATAGTAAAAAGGGTTTACATTTACCAATAGCTTTTCTCAAAGACGATTCGATATAACCATTTGGTTGCTCTACACTTTATACTATTTTTACAGGGTACAATTTTACAGGAAAATTCAGAATGGGGAATTCAGTGAAAAAACTCGACACCTTTTCTCCATCAAGAGAAGCCGAATAACCAAAACTTTCAAGTTTTACGCACGTAGCTTGGTCAAGCGTTTCATCAGCCCCATTAATATATCCTTTAAATGATGTAAAATAAGTACTTCCATTAAGAAAAGCCAAACACATGTCTAAATTATAGCATTACAAACACTAAATCAATTGTCGACATCAGTTTAGTTTACTTCAAGTTTTCTCTGAAGTCCTAAAATCGTATCGCATAACCAACCTCTTCACCCAATCTAACACCAAGCTCATGTGCAACCAAAAAATAACTCAAAGGTCATATTCAAGCAAATAAGTAAGATTAAGTGTTTTTCAATGTATTTCAAAAATAGATTGTATCTATCCTACTTCAAGCCCCCTCATAATTCGTGGAATATGACTTTTTTTTGAAATGTGATGCTTAAAACCAATTCAACATGTCATCACAATGACTTATTTGGAAAGTGATGAAAGTGAATGTGATTGTACAAATAACATAATTCAGTACAATTTTTAGAAAAAAGGGTCCAATGAATTGATCACATAGGAAGCAAATAGAGTTAAGGTTCATACTGTATGAATCAATCGAAGTAGAGAAAAATCTTACTTGACAGCAGTGAAATCAACTTCAGGAACAGGTAGCATAACCCTCTTTTTGCTCCTCATCTTTACAGAGACATTTCATGAAACACCATATATGCATATCATACAATTGTATGTAAAGTAGTATAATATATTAAAATATATGACATATTGATTAGAACCATTGATCTAAATGACTTGCAGCTTGGTATTTAGATCAATTGTTCTAATAATCTATGTGGAATTTTTTTTGCAAATGATCATGTACATATACCCCTGCAAAAATATATAACCCATAATGTTAATTCCTAAAAGTGTTAATAAGGACTAAATCAGATAATTAATGATGAATCACGGACCTGGCACAATGAATTTACTGTGGCTTTGAATTTACCGTGACTCGTTACACAACCACCATATTTGACTCACCAAGGTGCTAGGAGTGATCAAAATCACAAGACTCAATATCCAATATGAGGAGAAGATTAGGGTGTCAGCAATATTCTTCGTTACCTTCCATGATGCATCACTAAGCATCTTATGGTATTGGGCAACATTATTCTGAAACTCCAGCTGCTCATATCTCTCACCTCCATAGCCACCTCTTTTCAGCCGCTTTCTACAAAATTATTATTTGACAAAGTACTAAGAGAGAGAAATGAGAAAGACACTATATAAATTTTTTTCTCCATAAGCTAAGAATTACCTTTGGAGGTATGTCGAGGTACACCACCATATCAGATGCCAGCAGCCCCACCTCTTGAGCATGCACAATAATATCAATTAACAAAAAAATAAAAGTTCTTTTTTGAACTGCAAAATCGAGAACAAAAAAACCAGGATTAAGGCATGATTCTCACCTTACACCATTCAATAGCTAGACCTTTTGGCATGTGAGAAAGCCACCCCTGAATAAGAATAGTGATCAACAATAAGGGAAGTAACACTTTTAAGCTTAGCCTCCATCAACGATCTGAGAATAATGAAGAATACATACAATCATATTTGTCCGAAGATGAGGAATGAGAGGTTTTAGAAATTTATAAATAATTTCAAAGGGACCTTACCTGTCAACAAAACTCATATCCGGGATACACCAAATAAAGTCTATACACAAATCCGGGGAAAACCAAATCCAAGGTAACTTATTACGAACTATAAAACTCGGAGGTGGCTATTTCGACCCGTTTGCTGATGAACTGGTTGATTTAGGATATGTTTTATGTTCAAAAGAGTTAGATGGGTAAAATCATTAACTTAAACTTGAAAACGCCGAACAGGTCGAAAGACTAAACTGTATATTCAATCCATAAACGTTCTATCATTTTTTTAACTTTTCTTCCGGAAATTGTATTATCATTGAAATAATTCTTAAAAGCATATATACGAAACATCAACTATTTCTATGGAGTTCAAATTTTCTGGAAAAGAAGTTTCGGGTCAACCTGATCCTTTCCAAAAATCACCCAATTTGATGCAACCAGCCCAATACCCATGATGCCGCCTCTAATGAAGATGCTCCACTCTAAAATATGGAGGAGGCATAAATATGGGGGAACTCAAACAAAATCTTAAACCTCTAATGGGATTCCACGGTTTGAATTATAAAGAAATTCAAATCGTCAGATTTCAAATAAGAACCGAACACGTTTACCACCATAACATGATGACATATGTATGAAACCTACAAAAGTCTTCCAATAAGTTAAATGCTTCTTGACTACCTTAGAAACATGCAAAGTCTTGTCTATATGCACATGCACTCAAAGTAGAAGTTTCTAAGGACATGACTAACATTAACCAAGTAAGTAGACTTGATAGAATAATTTCAGATACAGCATAATCAAATGCATCAATAAAGGAATTTCAAGGTCTCAACTAACCTTTTCTCCCAACGATTTGCAATAAAGAGAAGATGAATTGCGTATCATCTAACTGAGATGGATTTCAAAGATTAGAGGAAATCATTTTCACCACAGCAGTATCTCTATCAGGGAAACCGCCATGATTCCACTGGATACCCAAGACCATTCAAGTACGACAGGAGTCTACCGGACTCTGAGGTCTTTCCACTTCGATCCAAACCTTCTAAAACAATAAGAGCACCTCTTCCATCACCATGTTGATTATTTTCCATGTGAACTTTTCTGGAAAAGCAATTGAATGAAACTGGTGGTTTACTGATCCTTGTGCAGCTACAGCTCCAAAATTTCGACAGCAAAAAGTTTTTGTGTAAACAATATTGCATCATTATGACAGCCATTTATGTCAAGAAAGCATAATAAGGAATTATCCTAGCATCTCAAAACACAATATTTTTATGATGAAGTTGACCATAAACTTGGAAAGGTATAAAAAATAAGACTTTCAAGATAATAAGTAAAAACTCAGAAAACTAAAGAATAAGGCTTTCAAGATAAGGTCTTTAGCATAAATCACTTGCCAGTAACTTCTTTGACACGGCCTAGTGACATAAAAAACGATGGCGCTATCCGATTTATTTTGCATCCTTTTTCAAGCGTTCATTCAAACACCTAGTGTGCTATTCAAAAGTTGTTGAATCCGATCATCTTTAAGTTTGATCATCAGTTACTGAATCCATCAAGCAGCACCAATCCTCAATCTCAAACAAAATTACCAATATACCGTAACAATAGTACATATGTAATACTACAGTCATAAGAGTTCATATGCTTCAATTCAATCAGTCATTCAAGCGTTAAATCAAACACCTGAGTTTCAATAGTACATATAATTTTATCTAAATGACAGAATATGAGGCTATCAAAGTTACATTCAAACACCTAGTGTGCTATTCAAAAGTTGTTGAATAAGATCATTATGATCATCAGTTATTGAATCCATCAAGCAGCACCAAGCCTCAATCTCCAACGAAATTACCATCATTCCGTAACAATATATAATACTACAGTAAAAGGATTTCATATGCTTGAATTCATATGTTTCAATTCAATTCAATCAGTCATTCAAGCGTTAAATCAAACATCTGGTTTCAATAGTACATATAATTTTATCTAAATGACTGAATATAAAGCTATCAAATTGAAAGTATGTTAATGAGGAGTTACCTTTCGTGGAATAAAAGCAACGTCGTGGATTGTTGGTGGGTTGATAGTTTGATACACAAAAAGAAGATGCGTTGGGAATCAAACGATTAGAGTAAACGCGAACAGCAAAATCAATCAAACGATTAGAGTAAATGTGAGCAACAAAATCAACTATTGAAGAATATCATCAATGAATCGACACAATAAAGGATGATACAAAATCAACTATTGAAGAATATCATCAATGAATCGACACAACAAAGGATGATAGGAAAATTAAGTTTACATGTGCGTGTCAATCGTGCAAATTTTGTTTCAATTTTGAATTGGGGAAGATGAGGCTGTGATGATTTTCTCCTGCACCTACTTGTTTCTGGTTCAGCGTTTGAATGGCAGGGAAAACACGGATTAGGGATTGTTAATATAAGAAGGGCAAATATGTCCATAAGGGGCTTAATTAACTTTAGATTAATAAATCCCTCAACTAATTAGGATCGATGGACTAAATAAAAAGGGTTAATTCATTTGATGGTGAAGATTAGTGTATAAATGCTAAAGTCAATGATGTTTAATTCGTTAACACCATCTTTTATAAGTAAAGAGAGATAGTTTGCTTTGTATGTCAAATGTAAGCTACTAACCGAAATGCAATATATATTATTTTCAATGCACAATTTCGCGGGTCTTCAACTAGTATTCAAATATATCATGTTTTTAAAAGTTATATTTCTAGATCCAACCACCACCACCATGATCACCAACTAACATGAACAATCACCATAATCACCATAACTATGAACTACCACAGCCATTGCACAAACATGTACCATATCTTAAGGTAACAAAATCAAGAAACATACACCATAATACATGATAAAATCAAACTCAAAGAACCTTAAATTAGCCAAATCAGACAATATTAATAAAAAGAGATAATACTATATATAAATAAATAAAAACTACAAAAAAGATATCTAATCAACTGAGCTTATATCTCTAACATATTTATATACGGGGTACAACACAAAAAAGGAACCTAAATATAAGAACAAATGAAGTAAATAAATCTGGTGGTATGAACACAAAAGTAAAGAAATGCGTAGACATGACAAAAGATAAGACCCACAAAACACAAAACTTAGAAACATACATACAGTACACACGCACACGAATGAAGAAAATCTCATAGAAAAACCTACAGACACCTTTAAGAACACATAATTATGCTTTATGAATGAGAAATAATACCCATAAACATGTATGTAGATCTAATTAATTCACAGAATACAAAAATGAAACTATAAAAGGTTGAAGTGGGATGGAGGCCAGGATCCAGTGGTGATGTAGTGTTGAATAAAAAAAATTAGAGAGGAGTTTTGATATGAGTATGAGAGCATACGTGAGAGATACAAACATGAGAGGGAGTAAAATAGGTAAAATGTTTTTACTGAGTTGCTACAATGCTAGGGAGTTACTATAGGTTAAGAATAGTAAAAATCATCTCTAATAATTGTAGTAGATAAAATTTGAATACATATCTTTCTCGACGGTAAACCATCAATATTTGTATTCCATATCTTTCAACACAGCCGCCTGTAAATTTAATAACCAAACCAAAAAAGGCAAAGATAACCATACTAATTACTAACTGTAAATAAATTGATGATAAAAAAAAGACTGAAGTGATAAATAATGTAAAGGTTTTAACACCAACTTGGTTTAATCCAAACATGAGGATTGAGAGGAAGTTTAGTTTCATCGAAATCCTCAAATGTTCCTTCGATGTTTTTCCCATTAAATGTGTAATACATATGCTTTTCCAATGCTGCTTCCAGTGGATAGCTAAGTATCTTGTCGGTCTTCAAATCCAGTTGCGGGAAATAAATCGTGTTCTCCATCTCTGGTGTTTTGGCTTCAACGCAAAGAGACGTTGTACCACAAATGTAAATCGTGTGCTTTCCCACACCATCTATCTCCTCCCATTTATCCGTAGAATCAGTCCACTTAAATAACTCAACCGCTTCTCCAAACTCACCCACAACGACCAACAATAGATGTTGATCAAATTTCATTAGATAATATTGTCCTTGAGAGTCGAGACCACTTGGTGGGGCTTTTGCTTCAAAAATATTCCAGGAATATTTTACCTTACATAAATCTTTGAAAACAATAAGTTCTCCCTCGGCACATAAAACATAAAGATCTTGACCATAAAATGTTGAAGAACATATAGAATATGAATCAACACCCAGAGGATGTGGACGCCAGAATGATTTCCCTACTAAGTGAACAGAAATTTGCCATTCATTAGTATGTTCAAACCCAACAACTATACAATCAGGGGAAGTAGGAGGGGCTGAGAAACATAAGTTCTTTAAAGCATGACATCCCGGAAGCTTGCGTAGCTCACTTGTGAAAGGGTTAAAGAACACCAAGCAATGAAATTCACAACTATAAAACAACAACCAACCAAACCTTGAACAATACATGTCCCTTTTGATTGATACCTGTGACCTCTTCATAAAATACTTGTCCCCCGAGATTGGATCTGTGAAAGTAATAATGCCTCGATTTTTATCCACAACCATTAGCCAAGGTGAATTTAATGAATAATTATGTAATCTCGTTAATGTTGTTGCTTTGCTCCATTGTATCAACGGCGCTGCTAGATGACAACGTTTGCATGTAGCACGAAAGTTCAAATACTCCACACCAAGACAACACTTCATAATCATCTCCAAGATTTCAGATGGAATACTGAGCAGCCGTGATTCATTCAATTCAACCTCGTCATATGAAATCGATCTTACCACTATCTCATCCTCTTCTTGTTTAGAGTTAAGTGTGTATTTAGCTTCTTCGTGATCATCTACTAACCTAAATGTTTTACAATTATTAAAAACAATAGCATTGTAAGAATGCAAGAGAACATGTGGTATAGTATTTAGTAATAGCTATAAACTAATTAAAAACATTACCTGTCTTCCCACATGAAAACATGGGTTGCTGACTCCATTCTAGAAGGCATTGAAAACGAGGCGATGGTTTTATCTTTGACATGATACTTGTATAATACAACGTCCATTACATCACGAATGTGTATATAACCCCCTAACTCCGTGGAAATTGCAGGTTTGTAGAATATTGAGCCATAACGAGCAAGATCCACATAAAAGATAGCATCTTTCAGGTCATCCATTTCTTTCCACAATCGTGTGGTGATTTCTATAGTTTCGGGGTTATACCATTGCAAGTCTTCCAATACATTACCAGTCATACGAGTCAAGTCGAAGTTTTTTAGGCATTCCATTTCTTCGCACTTTATACTAGTTGTGTCTAATTTATACAAATACACATTACAAACTTTCCTAGTTTCCTCACGAATACCAACTTTAATGTAGAACAGATCTGTACCATAACCTTTCAGAAAAACAGTAGTATCGTACTCCCAATAAGAACCAGGGCAAGCCCCAAACATCAGTAGTTGAATCATATCTTCCCTATCCTTCACTACAATCTCAACCTGTAGGACCACCACATCACCCAAACAATTGTCGCCATTTAATACATATATTTTACCATCGCAATAAGCTATGTTATGTACTAACTTGCCATCCGATGTTAATCTCTTGAGCTGTGCAGCATATGACGACTCAGTCCATCTCATCCTCTCTCTTTTATGATCTAGCCGACAAAAAACAAACGTAGATGCATCACCTCTTGTTAACAGGAGGACTGAAGTGGGATCATCAGGAGGAGCCGTCAAACAACATTCGCAGATAGATTCATCATTACCATCTTTTAAAGTCAAAGGGGGAAGATGTATGATCTTAGAAGTCATTGGATTGCAAAGAGACCAATAATGATCACGGTTGGAGAGAATCAGCCAGCCATGGAAACACCCTGCGATACGTCTCCCCAGAAACTCTGGGATACGGCATTCATATCTAAACAGCGGTTTGTGCAGTGTGGATAAGAACTCGTTCCCAATGTCCTCGTCATCTTCAAGATTCTGAACAAGAAACCATGGATATTTTGAAGATAAAGGAGGCAACTTGTCACATATTGAACCACTAGAGACCTGCTCATGCTCCATCTAACATGTTCATAACATATACAGAGTATTTCAGTTTGAATTTAATAAACTAAGGTAGCAATATTTGCCGAAATACAAGTACATACAATGAATCAGTAGGTTAAAGTTTCGATTCCCTACGTCAAAATCATCACCACGACACATAACCCACCACCCAAAACGACTAGATTTTAATCAAAAAGTAAGTGTTCAATATTTATTGGGATTCATGCCTGAAGCTTCACGACAACCTGAACCCAATTTACAAATCTGTGCAATAAAAAGCCTTGATTTTTATCAAATAATTACCTAAAAAGTCTTGAGTTTTAAAAATAATCATAAAAACAAGACTTGTTTTCTTATCAAGATTTTACACCCAATGTACAAACTGGGTGTGATAAAAAGCCTCGATTTTTATCAAACTATCACCTAAAAAGTCTTGAATTTTATAAATAATCATATAAAAAAGACTTGTTTTCAAACTGGGCGTGAGAAAAAAGCCTCGATTTTTATAGAAAGTCTTGATTTTTATAGAAAGTCTTGATCTTTATCAAAATCTAGTAAATAAGTAGGAGTAAGAACCCAATTTACAAACTGGGTTTGATATAAAGCCTTGATTTTTATAAAAAAGTACAAACTTTTATAAATATAATCATTAAATTAAAACGAAATTAGTCGATCAATTTACAGTTAATAGATGGAATTCACACCTGAAATTGCACTGTTGATGCTTTCACCCACCGAATTTAATTTATCGATCAAAAAGCTCGATCCTTTTGTTTTAGGGTTTGAGATATGTAAAATTGGGACATTGAGTTATTTTATAGTTATATTATCACTGGAAAGGGGAAAGTTTAAGTGTAGTCCAACTCAAACACCTATGGAATATAATAATAGAAAAAAAAAACAAATTTAGAATGTGTGTTATTATTTTTATTTTTATATAAGGAAAAAATATCGTGTAAAAAAAATTATGCAAGAAAATAATGTTTCCTTTACTATTTGAAAACAAAAGAATTAATGAATGAATAAGAATGTAGTTTCATAAGCGTTGTGACTGCTTGTGCAAAACTATTAACTAATTAACTAATTGTTTCTATCAGTTTTACGTACTTTTGTTAGACGTAAAGAAATCGTTAAAGATCTTTCATGTAAAACTTTTGTAACATCTTTAATGTGTATAATTGCAGCTTGAGAAGGAGGTTTTGTAGCATAGGAGCTGGGTGAGTTGGGTTGACTTGTAATAACTTTAATCGACTTTAATTTAATTTGTAGCAAATGATAAATGCGCTAAGTATAATTACAGAACAATTAGTGCTATAATAATCTCATTTTTTTGATAAAACTACTCGTATTTAGTTGGATGTACGTATTGAAATTAGACTTTAGATGGCTTTCCACCTGTTTGGCCCATTTCCCTTTTATCACATAAACATAACCCAAAATAATGATTAAAAAACACGAATAATGAAAATGGGTTAAATAAGTCGAACAGGCTTAGTGGGTCGTGCTCTGCTCATGCCTCATATCTAATGCTGGCAAATTCTGCCCATTTGCTCCAAATCTGGGTAATTCTGGGTATAATAACATAAAGTTTGGGTTCTTATGGACCGGGTGAATTTTGGGAATAGGTTTAATTGGGTAAAACTCAAATCATGAATGGGTCTAAATGGGTGGTCATCATGTTATACTTTTTATATTATATAGTTTAAAATGTTAACTTATTTTGGAAAATATATATATTTTAATGAATTAGAACATTTTATTATGAAATTTTCAAATAACCCGTTTAGACCCGAGCCCGTTTAGACCCGCACCCGATTAGACCCGAGCCCGTTTATACCCGCGCCCGTTTTGACCCGTAGCTCATACCCGCCCAACCCGCTCATATTGCCAGCTCTACTCATATCACACTGATTGCATACATATATATTTTAAGAACTCTGGAGACTTTTTTTATTTGGGTCACCCTGACTCTTAAAATAAATTGACCCGTTATCCGGACCTGACATGTCCAATTGACCACATCTGGTTCAATCCAGCGGGCAATTGTTATGGATGGAACTTTGCAACTAATCAGGAATCAACGTGTATGTACTATGTACCTGTAAGGTAGACATGAGAAGGAAGATATGGATGAAAATTGGTTGACGTCCATTACTAATCTTGAATCAACCAAATGGTTTTCCTGCTTCAAAAGCACCTTGAGTGGCTGCACCCATGAGCCATGGTCCAGCCCCTGACCATGAATTGCACCCCGAGAGGCTAAAATGTGAAGAAGGATACGTAATTTTATAAATAAAATAAATGTATAAACTTTTAGTGTATATGAGCTCAAATGTTGGAAAATGATCTTGCCCGCCTAGTCAATACTTGTGTTTGGATTTAGTGCTCGTGTCCTGGACGGTGAACCCATCCTAACATAACGCAGGTACATGAATCCCCTCCCAACTTCCCAAGTCTACCTATTAGCTCATAGCAGCCTTGATAGCCAGTCTGAACTCCCTTCTCGATCTATTTTCGAGCCACACAGTTTGTCTTTGGATCCCGATACATCTTTATTCTTTTACCATTCAATTTGTTGTGCCAAAATTTCTTATACACTTTTCATATGCATACAACAAACTTTATATCTTCCATAAATGCATAATGAAAAGAGTAAAAAATGCACTATTCATGCAAAGTTTGAATCATCATAAGTATCAAAATACATGATGGAAACGAGTTACTCCACAATAAACATTTTATAAATTATATATCATTACAAATTGACATTTAAAATAAAGAAACATGCACATGGGTCAAAATAGTACTCCAATTTCATGGCTCCAAAATCATAATAAAACATGACAAATTAAAAGTATTACTAACAGGGAAACTAGGCTAACTGAATGAAATTCATCCCAAGTGTAGTTGAATATATGCATATAGTTTGTTCTTGTGTGATAAAGAGGATCATATAAAGTAAAACTAATGATCTCAAGATAAACTTCAATTTTACACATTGATAAAGAATTTGAGGTGTTTGGATCAGTTTATGTATGGCATATTCTGAGACCACCTCTCCAATGGATAATATTCACTTCAACCATGCTGATACAATTAAAAACATAGATATAATAAGTAGCAAGATAGCAGGATAAGGTTCCAGTTTTGTCTTATGATATGGGCCTTATATTTTACTAGTCATTGGCAATCTATTTGGTCTTCTTATGTAACTGAATGTCTTCTCATTCTTTGGGCGAGTTGTCTTAAGACGAATTTTTATGTTGCTTGTGAATAGGCCGGGAAGACAGTAGTCCATCTATAGCTACTTTGCTACTGAAATTACTATTGCAAAGGCTCTTTGTTCATGCTTTAATTATTTCCAGCTGTATTTGTTCATTAGTTTCAATACTTTCATATCTAAGCGTTGTTGCTAGGATCTCTACCTTCTATATATTAGTGCTTCGATTCTAACTAATTTTCTACTCACCATGCCTGCCATCATCTGCTGATTGCGTGCCACTTAGTGTCTACGTGTCTTGGTGTTATTAACCTATATATATATATATATATATATATATATATATATATATATATATATATATATATATATATATATCAATGTTCTAGTAAGAGTACGGAAACTTATAGCAGAGTTTTCTTAGCAGGTCAAGAATATGAATGCAGGACATTGGGGACAGTTTGGAACCTGCAAGATGTCAAAAATCATGCCTCTTTGCTCATTTGGTTACCTTCTTAAGCATGCCTAGGTTCAATTATCTTCTCTATCATTGTAACTATTAATAGTTTGTGGTGAACTGAGTTTTTGAACTGGTAAAAGTTACCCTTCTTTGTGCTGCCAAGTGTATCAGTTCAAAATTAGAAGATCCGGTATGACCCCAACAATGGCCTTTCCAAATGAGGGTGATTAATTGACATTAGTGCTGGTAGAAATTGGACAGGTTGGGTTTATTATGTACGTACACTTTTGTCCATTATGATTACATTAATAGTTTATTAGAGTTACAATCTATAGGGTCAAAATTGCACTTATATTTTATACGGTCCTGATAAATAATTCTACTTGGTTGTTTATATACTTCATTGCTCATATCTTGAACGTGCTCCCCTGACCCCTCATGTTATTCTTACTCATTTGTTTTGATTTTGGCATAAGAGGAAAACACGTAATGGGAAGTTTGGATATTGAACCTCATCCATTTGCTGGAAGGGAGCTGCCACATACTGGGAATCGGATATGATCAGGCCCTTGACCAAACTAAAACTACTGTTATACCCGGGGCGGTGCCCGGGGATACCGATTCTAGTAGTTTCCGATATGATATTTTGCAAGCAAGAGTAAACAAAAGAAATATGCTTGAATGTCACAAAAGTAATGCGAAACTAAACTACCAATAACAGACTGAAATCAGACATGACTACAAACATACATATCTGAACTTGGCAATGCTCGTGAGACACAATTATTTCAAGCTAAAGGGTCAAATGAGACAAAGATTTTATAAAGATTTCAACTAAGTACAACAGAGAATGAAATTTGTTAGTTCTATGAGAAATGGGGTACAACTTCTAAGTTTATATAAAAAAATTCTTGCTAACTCTAAAAACTTTTGAAATCCAAAAGCCCTGGGACGAACATTTACCAACTTCAGTTCTGTTCTGTGGTTTTTGAGCCGAGTGGTAATCCGACAGGGCCTGCACAGATGGGATCTAGCAGATAGCGGGCTTAACTTGCGTAGAAGTCGTCCTGGGCTGAATCTGAACTACCTCAGAATGATCTTGGCCCATGGCACCATTGTTGTAGTGCTGAACAATAGCTAAAATAGTCTTAGCAGTGTTCAGGGGTTGCCAGGTTATCTTCTTGAACAACCATCGATGTGAAGACAACATTTTGAGCCGGTCTACATAATCAGACTTATCAACCAAATTTGAAGTGAAGAAATTATGCATACATTTAAAGAAGAAATTATGGTCCTCGAGGACATCTCAAGATTTAAACATCATGCCTAACACAGACTTATCAACCAAAAATGCTCTTTGATTTAGATGCGCGTCAACATAAAAGATAATTGGAAGGCCAATGAGAACATACGCAGGAAATAATATACTAACAAAATGCCTTTTTAATCATTGTCAGCATATAGAAGTAGACCTTTAATAACATCATGCTAGAATAAAACTTAACTATGACATGAACAATTGTTTGAGAGCAAATGTAATTCTATAACTTAAATATCTGCTAATATTCATGCTTCAAATTAGAGATGGTGCTTTTGACCCAGTTACTTTCAAAGGGTTTAATTGGTTTCGTATATCCCTAATACGCCTAAAAAGTCATGTAAAACTTTAAGCTGAAAAGCAAACAGGTGAAGTGGGTGGGTGGGATGGGTTGAAGTAGTCCAAAGTTTACTTGTAAACGCCGTTGTATTTAATGATTAATATTATTTTCTACCCTCCAAACATGAGATCTCTATTCTCAACATCAACCATAATCGATGAACCAAGAGATGTACATTTTCACACCCCTCGAACAGAATCTTGTCACAATCAATGATTAACATTATTATTGTAATAATATCGTTTTTGTAATCATTATTAAGGCACTATTTATTCATTATTTAAAACAAAAACAAAAAAATCGTTCCTCCCTTGAAAGAAATGAAAATGACCACAATAGAATATCAAGTTACTCTGGCCTCACCTGTGCTATGTGTAGATCAGCTACACTTATAGGTTTACCAATTTCACTATTTGTTATCATGAGTGTATCTGGAACACTCCAATCGGTCTGCAAGAAACAATGCCAGAGAGTTATACGGAGTAGTATTTTAAAGAAAGCTTCATAATCACATTCGCTCATATATAAATTTTTTTAAAAAGCATAATGTACGTGTTCTGAAAAATAGCTTGCTGTAGTAGTGGCGCCCATTTATTAAACAAAACAACGATTAAGTTGAATAGCATACAAATTTAAGAGAAGCTTAATACTTTTAATGATCAATATAATTAAACTAAGAGAATGAATGATGCTATAAATGAATTACAGGCATACTGAAATTTTAGGCGTTTTATTTATAGGGTAAGTTTATCAGTAAATGGCAAATGAAATGTTTAACCTCAAGTTAAACGAGTATGAAATCACATTTACCGTTACTTTAGAGGTAGCAAATTCTCCCTGTTAATTCATTTGAGTTATATGTTGCCCCTCAAGGATCAAATGGGTAACACTATTTTATTTTTGTCAGCTAATATGGAAATAGGATGATGTGTCAGTTGGGTTGAAATTCCCCCAAATATGTATTCAAAATGCACAGAACTTCCTATATGGTTTTATTTAAAAAATAAAACATTACTGAAAATACCAGTTCAGATAAGAGAGTTTGTGAAATTACCTTACCAGTTTTACTAAAATTTATCCATTTGGATACAATCCAGACTTGACCCATTAACCAAGGTGGCTGAACTAATCATGTTGACACCTCAAATGTGAAAGGCAATAACCTACACATACCTGAACAAACCCGCATTCTCCTACTTGAACCTGAAATGCAACCAATGAAGAATAAAAGAATTAGTGTTGCATTTAGTCAAATGGGATAATCCGAAATTTAAGACTCTAGGAATGTGGTAATCAAGCCTCCGAGATAGCATTGTGCATCAATGAAACATCCTGCAAAGTCATGCTGGAAGAGTTGACGTAACTTGAATGGATTCAAGAAACATAAGATCAAGACAATACAACTTGGATGGAAGATTTTAAGACAAAAAGAACCTTCAGTAATTTGTCTTGAAAAATACATAAAGCACATGAGCCAAAGAAGACATCTTCAATCTTATGCATCTGTTCATTGTAGTCTGATTTTCCTATATTATATAAGAAAACTTTATACGGATCGACCCGTAATTTTCTCAAAATTTAACATGTCGTTCTTTTAAGTTTTCCAATATTCTACAGGAAAAATTTATACGGATCAACCCCGTAGTTTCTCACAACATTTAACATGCCGTTCTTTTAAGTTTTCCTATATTATTATATAAGAAAATTTTATATGAATCAACCCCACGGTTTTTTCAACATTTAACATGTTATTCTTTAAGTTTTATTGTTACACTCTCATTTCTTTCACTATAAGTTAATTCGCCTTTATAGAATTATAGTGACAGTGATTACACTAACGAACATCTATGTGACTATGTTGGTCGTTAAGTCTGGTCATTTGTCACACATGTTAGGCCAATTTAATTATTTTTCTTTTTCTCAAATTAGTATGCAAAACATATAACCTTTCAATGCAATATACCATCTTTAAAATGTATAATCCTAACGCTAATCTTCTTCTTTTTTTCTTTTTTTTTAAATTCCCTTCCCTTCCTTTTTTTCCCCTCTAGTGGTTACTTTATTTGTACAGAGAGAGTGTAGCCGACAATTTTAACACTGCTCCAAATCTTCTTAGGTAGGTAAATATTTTGACGGTGCTCAGAGAAAGGGTCCGAAAATAGTTACGAGTTAGAGAAATCGAGATACCGATAACTATGAATACTGAACCTACAAGTGCGCGTATACTTAAATCCAATATTTTTTGATAACTAACTCTCATCTAAATCAAATACCTAACTCGTGTCGAATAATTTAAATAGAAAAAACTCATCTTGATATAATCAATTTTTCATTAAATTATTGCATAGAAAACCTTTTACATACAAATATTTGTTATTTTATTTTGAGTAATGCTAAACTTACAAAATTCTTACAAAAATATGTATACAAAATGAAGTAGACTATGAAGGAGGAGAAATAAGAAATACAAAAAGCAATGTATTTTGATTGCTTCAACTATTATAACATGTCATTTTTAATATATTTGTTAGTAGAAATTTTGTAAGTTTAGTATTTCAAATTTTATTATAATATAGTTGTTTGAGTTGAAATATGAAATTAGATTTTCAACATTTGGAGCAAATCATTGTTCACAATTATTCTTTAGTTTAATAAAAACATAAGTTTTGCTGCTTTATTTTTTTATATTTTGTAAAATAACAATTTTACCATTATTCAATTAATTAATGTATTATTTAAAACTAGCGTTGAGCCCGTGCGATGCACAGCTAGAAATATATAATGTCGTAATATGTGGATCATAAGTTAAAACGGTATATAAAATAGTTTAATCATATTCAACTTTATATTGTATACACTTTATATAAGGGTGATGATTACTACATCGTCATTTTTCATCCGTATAACATCAATTATGCTTTAAGGTGTTGTACAATTCAATTGTGTAAATTATGTTTGTGGTGTATGAATCACTTCTCTTTATATAATCATTTTTTATAGCATTAAAAAATTTATAGATGATATTGAGTAAGTGGGTACCCGATTAAAAACGTTCAAATTGTGTTAATTTTTTTTAACTTTTACTTGTGATATTTTATAATTTTACCCTACTCAAAAATGAAATAAGAACAACAGTTTTTTCTCCCGGCGATATATCAATGAAATGGAAGGTCGAAAAAGATATGTATGTTATAAAGTGACATTTTTCTAGCTAAAAATAATTGTATGGTCATTCAAATGCTTTTGTTTGCAATAGTTATAATATGCTAAGGTTGCAATGATTTGATGAATAATGCATTTGTTCATAGTATTGAAAAATATAAACTGTAACAATTACTATAACAATTTAGACATTTTTTTAATAACTAATGTGCGTATTACAAAACATAATTCATTCTATGACGATCATTCATTCATATATATATATATATATATGTATATATATAATACATAAATGGGACATTATATAGATTTGAAAAGTAATATAGAAGTCATAGAAGTACACGTTTTTATCAGTCGCATACTAAATTGTAATTGAGTGTGATTTAAACTAAAAGACATCTCTTTAAAAAATAGATGATGAACTTGATATACGTATCCACAAAGCTTTTATTTAAATTACAAAATAATCAAAATTGAGCTCCCTCACTCCGTAAGATGATAACAAAAAAAATCAAATTAACAAAAATATAATGAAAGCTATAATTGCACTAAAAGTAAGTTATCCTAACTCACCAAGACTTTATTCATTTTTTTTTTTTTGAAAGAGAGTTAGAGAATGAAGAGCGAAGATTAAGATGAAAAAATAAAAAAAAAATCTATAAATCGAAATTAGAGGGAAAATAGACTAAAGGATGTTAAGATTTTGGACTAAAACCAAAAACGATAAATGTTATCGCGTGATATACTAATTTAGATTAGATTGGTTATAATTTTTATTTTATCAATTAGCTTATTAAATAGAATTTAGTTATAAAATAATTATTAATTAAATATTAATTACCTTATATAAAGTAAAGATGTAGAAAAATCCAATTCATCAAGTTTATTTTATGTGGTGATAACAAATAGGATATGTATGATGTGACATTGATAAATATTTGACAGATAATTAACGTCTCCTTGTTTAATTTTTATATAGATACATGGTTAGATATATAGTTTTATAATAATAATAATAATAATTTTAATTAATTGTAATATAGTTATCATGAGTTCATGACCAAACTTTTGTATATATTTTAAAAAGGGAAACAATTAATTTTAGCACATAAAGGAAGAAACATTGATTATATTCTTGGGGAGGAGAAGTAATATACTCCGTAATATACTTTCCATATTCCGATTATGAATACAAAATTATAAGCATTTTTTAAAGTATAAATAAAAATAGGACTCATCCCAATTTCACATACCTTAAACCCCAAAACAAAGGGTTGAGCCGTTTGATCGATGAATCGAAATTGGAATAAATTGCGTTAAGGGTTTGAAAGTATCAACGGTGTGATAAACTTGAGGTATGAATTCGATTTGTAATTTCTAGTTTTATCCATAAATTTCGTTTAGCAATTAGAACAACTACTACTATTTACCAAAATTCTGATAATGATCTTTTTATTTAATGATTATTGATAAAAATCAAGACTGTTTTTGATGAGGTTTGATAAAAATCAAGCTTTTTATCACACCCAGTTTGTAAATTGGGTTGGTGTACTAGTGCTGTTTACTAAAAATTTGATTAGAAAACAAGTGTTTTAGTTATTTGATAAAAATAAGGCTTTTTATTGCACAGATTTGTAAATTGGGTTCTGAAGCTTCTGAATCCCAATTAATCAGTGACTTGATATCGAACAATGAATCCCACTTAGTTATGATCTGATTCGAGCACATCAAGCACACGAATTTATTTATTTTTTAATTTTGTGTTGACAAAGATTGAGCTTTTTGAGAGGGTGGGTCAGAAGGGGTTTACAAAATTTTTGATAAAAATCAAGTATTGTATCATACCACGTTTTAAACGCATTGATTTTGACATTGGTTGTGGTTTTATGTGTTATGAGTGAGGATTTTGACATATGTTTATTTGAACGAGTATTCTAGTCTTTAAACGCATTGATTTATAGCATGTAGTTTTATTTTGACAAATTAATACTGCTACTTTAATTTGTTAAATTCAAGCTGAATTATTGTTATGAACATGTTAGATGGAGCATGAGCAGGTTTCTAGTGGTTCAATATGCGACAGATTGCCTCCTTTATCTTCAGAATATCCATGGTTTCTTGTTCAGAATCTTGAAGATGAAGAGGACATTGGTAATGAGTTTTTCTCCACGCTACACAACCCGTCGTTTAAATATGAGTGTCAAATCCCTGAGTTTCTGGGGAGACGTATCACAGGGTATTTCCATGGCTGGCTGATTCTCTCCAACCGTGATCAGTGGTCTCTTTGCAACCCAATGACTTCTAAGATCATACATCTACCTCCTTTGACTTTGAAAGATGGAGATGATGAATCTATTTGCGAATGTTGTTTGACGGCTCCTCCTGATAATCCCACTTCAGTCCTCTTGTTAACCAGATATGATACATCTACATTTGTTTTTTGTCGGCTAGATTGTAAAAGAAAGAGGATGAGATGGACTGAAATGTCATACGTTAAACAGCTCAAAAGATTAACATATGATGGCGAATTAGTACATAGCGTAGCTTCTTGCGATGGTAAAATATACGCATTAAATACCGATGGTTATACGGGTCCTAGTGTCATACAGGTTGAGATTGTAGTGAAGGATAGAGAAGTTATGATTCGACTACTGATGTTTGGGGCTTGCCCTTATTACGAATTTGAGCGTGATTGTAAGTGGACTCCTTTTCTGAAAGGATATGGTACAGATCTGTTCTACATTAGAGTTGGTATTCAAAAGAATACTAATAAAATCTGCGATGTGTATTTGTATAAGTTAGACACGACTAGAATAATGTGGGAAGAAATGGCATGCTTAAAAAACTGGGACTTAACTGGTTTGAGTGGTGATATATGGAAAGACCTACAATCGTACGACTTCGATAAGTTAGAGATTACCAGAGAAATGTGGGAAGAAATGGATGATCTGAAAGATGCTATCTTTTATGTGGATCTTGCTCGTTATGGATCAATATTCTATAACCCTTCAATTGCCTCGAAGTTGCGGGGTTGTATATACATTCGTGATGAAATTGATGCTATATTATACTTGTACCATGTCAAAGATAGAACCATCGTCTCATTTTCAATGCCTTCTAGAATGGAGTCAACAACCCATGTATTCATGTGGGAAGGCAGGTAATGCTTTTGATTAATTTATGTTCAATTTTCATACTAACGTAAGTGTTCTTTTGCAATGATAATGATTTCTAAATTGTAACACATGTAGGCTAGTAGATGATCACGGAGAAGCTAAATATGCATGTAATTCCAAACAAGAAGAGGATGAGATAGTGGCACGACCAATTGCATATGACGAGGTTGAATTGATTTAATCACGGCTGCTCAGTATTCCATCTGATATCTTGGAGATGATTATGGAGCGTTGTATTGGTGTGGAGGAGTATATGAACTTTCGTGCTACATGCAAACAATGTCATCTAGCAGCTCCATTAACAAGATTTCATAATTTAAATTTACCCTGGCTAATGGTTGTAGATAAAAATGGAGGCATTATTACTTTCAGAGATCCAATCTCGGGTGACAACTACTATATGAAAAAGTCACAAGTGTCGAATGTAAGGGACATATGTTGTTCGAGGTTTGGTTGGTTGTTGTTTCATAGTAGTGAATTTGATTGCTTGGTGTTCTTTGACCCCTTCACAAATGAGCTACGCAAGCTTCCGGAAGGTCATGATTTAAAAAGCTTATGTTTCTCAGCACCACCTACATCCCCTGATTGTATAGTTGTTGGATTTAGAAACACTAAAGAATGGCAAATTTGTGTCCACTTAGTGAATCGGGAATCATTCGGGCGTACACATCATCTGGGTGTTGATTCATATTCTATTTGTTCTTCAACATTTTATGGTCAAGATCTTTATGTTTTGTGTTCCCAGGGGGAACTTATCGTTGTTAAAGATTTATGTGAAGAAGATTTTTCTTGGAACATTTTTGATGCAAAAGCGCCACAAAGTTGTCTCTGCTCTCAAGGACAATATCATCTCATGAAATTTGATCACCATCTATTGCTGGTCGTTGTGGGCGAGTTTGGAGAAGCGGTTGAGTTATTCAAGTGGACTGATTCTACGGATAAATGGGAGGAAATAGATGGCGTGGGAAAGCACATGATTTATATCTGCGGTACAACTTCTCTTTGCCTTGAAGCCAAAACACCAGAAATGGAGAACAAGATTTACTTCCCGCAACTGGATTTGAAGACTGACAAAATACTTTGCTATCCACTGGAAACGGCGATGGAAAACCATATGTATTACACATATAATGGGAAAACCGTCGAAGGAACGTACGAGAGTTTCTTTGAAACTAAACACCCTCTCGATGCTCATGTTTGGATTGAACCAAGTTGGTGTTGAAACCCTTACATTAATTTATCACTTCCATTTTTTTATTAATAATAATTATATTATTATCTAAATTTATAATTTATGTGTAGCTGGTATATGTGTTTTTGTGGTTTGATTATTAAAAAATTCTTATCGGTTATCATTGACTTCGGCTTTCTGAATTTGGACATGATCATGAAGCATCATATCGGAGTTCAGGTTATTATTGTGACAAGAGAGAGAGAATTGTGGTTTTGGCTTACAGGTCCATATATTAGAAGGGGCCCAATTTTATATATGTCCAATAAGCAATTTAACTAAATAAAGTGTGAGCCCACTAATAAAATATAAGTGACTAAACTCTTTCATGCTGTTTATTTAACTTTCATAAATTCATACTCATAGTTCTTACTCGTAACTCTGAATCTCGATATTTTAATTCGCAATTTATGACTCGACTCGTATGAGTCACTATTTTACAATAATTATCTATACTTACTATATAAAGTATTTGGATCAAAAGTTTAAAGAGAGTAATACTAAATGATCTTTTTACCCTCCGCTCTTATATTATCTTTAGCAAATATATATGATCCATGTACAAGCCGTTGGATGCAGTTTAATGAAATTAATGATAGTAATTAAATTATAAAAAATATCCTCCATTCAAGTATTATATTTATTTATTCAAAATAAAAACATTTATTAAATACCATGAAAGAAGTCTATAAAATAAGATGGCTCATCAATAATACAAGGGTGATGATAAATTCTGTTGGGTTTTCTATTCCCTAACTAGATTAATATACGCAGCGGAATATAACAAAATTAATCTAAGGCAATTAGGAAACTAAACACTAAGATCTTAACTTGAATAAATAAAAGCAATAAAATAACCAAGATAAATAGGAAAATACTAACCTTTGAGAAAACCAATTTCTCACGCGTAGACGATCTCGTAGAGTTTCTTTACTTGGAGGCGAGTGCCCAAACCAGAACACCTCTAATGGCTCACACCCAAGAACTAAGAGAAATTCCCAAACTCCTAGGGTCCCAACTCTAAGTCGTGTAAACTCTCACAAGGAGTAGGAATGAGAAAGAGAGAAAGAATTGAACTCTATTCAATTCTGGGATACTTGGAAACCACGGATTAGGCCTCTATTTATAAGGGGAGAGGGAACCCAGGGTTTTATCCCTTGGCCGATGTGGGACAACTGAATTCGTCCTCCAACCGTCGGTTGGAATTGATTCCTGCCGCCTTACAAACCCTAACCTCCAACCGCTGGTTGGAATTGATTCCAGAATGTTCCTTTTAGTTTCTAATTAATATTCAATTAATAAACTAACTAAACATTCTTTATAGTTTCAATTAATTACTTTTAACTTCTAATTAATTCATCAACTATGATAAATTAACAAACTAATTAATTAAATATTAATTCCAATTAATATTATCTCTCTTATTGTTTCTCTTGCTGTTCATCGAGGGCGACCCAAAAAGGACTCCACTTTTAATGATGTACTTACCAATCAGTTATGATATTGGACACTATTCCAACAGTCTCCCACTTGGACAATTCATCAACTATTATTGGTCTAAGATTATCCATTAACTAAGCAGAGAGTGCCATCCAACGCAACTGCCGAACTCTGATTCTTATCTTAGAGTTAGCCCTTTAGATAAGTGATCAACTATTCCTTTGTTCTACTGATATCGTATGAATCGAGACATGGATTTTAATCAATCTCAAGATTCATGATTAGTTTTTCTGATTTCCGATTACATTGACTTTATGAGACTATTGAACCATCAACTTAGTCTCGGCCAGGCCTAGCACTTTAGAGTCAATCTTTAATCATCAGAGGGCCCAAGATATCGCTTTTCCCATTTAGGCAAAAAAGGAACAAATAAATTTTGACTACATAATACTAGTCAACTCATCATGTCATACCTAGCATACTCTTTATGACTGGCAGTTACGCACAGCGTTTGAATAGACTAAAGTATAACAGACTTGAAAAACTAGAAACTCAATGTATCTCTATTTTAAGAAAAGAGGATATTATCATCTCAGAGTTACTCGTGATTTCAATCCATGAAGTAACTTCCATGAGTGCGGGTCTCTCCTATACTTAAATCCCCATCAAGTACCCATGAGTGTTGCAGCATTCTCTATGCCATGTCTAATCTCCATAGACAATCTACTAACACTCCATGACAATCTTGATTCACCACTTACTTCCAGGAGTGTGAACGACTGAGGAGGTTTGAATAAAAAAACTGTTTTACTCGGGAAGTGGTGTATAAACATGCAAAACTGAAACACAATGACAAACAATAGTAAATGGTAGAACTCCTTCCAATAAATAAATCTCCATTATTTAATCACCAAGTCTATTACAATTTCCATCATTGTTTACAATGTTTCAAAATCAAACTAACAACTAAAACTTTACATTATCTCTTAAGCCTATGCTCCTAGCATGCTCATCATGTTTGGACTTTCCAAGTGGCTTTGTGAACGGATCAGCCGGATTATCCTT
Organism: Pseudognaphalium luteoalbum; assembly: GCA_963422505.1. NCBI lineage: Eukaryota > Viridiplantae > Streptophyta > Magnoliopsida > Asterales > Asteraceae > Pseudognaphalium > Pseudognaphalium luteoalbum. Next base: position 3,743,522 of record OY730198.1, on the reverse strand, counting down.
TGATCTTATGCTCTTCACAATCACGTGTCCTTCTTCTACTTTTCTCCGAACAAAATGGTATTTTCTCTCAATGTGCTTTGACTTTCCGTGATCCTTGGGTTCTCTACTCAAGGCGACCGCACTTTCGTTATCACAGAATATTTCGATAGGGTCTTGAACCGTTGGAACAACTCCAAGATCTCCAATGAAATTCTTAATCCAGATGGCTTCCTTTGAAGCCTCGCAAGCCGCTATGTACTCAGACTCGCACGTTGAGTCTGCCACCGTATCTTGCTTGGAACTTTTCCATGTCACCGCTCCCCCATTCAGTAAGTATACCCAACCAGACTGTGAACGGCTATCATCTCTATCTGTTTGGAAACTTGCATCACTATAACCCGTTACTCTAAGTTCCTCTTCTCCACCATAAACTAAGAACCTGTCTTTAATATTTCTCAAATACTTAAGAATATTCTTTACAGCTGTCCAATGACCTTCACCAGGATTTTGCTGATGTCGACTCACTAAGCTCAAAGCAAATGAGACATCAGGCCTTGTACACGTCATGGCATACATGATCGATCCTATAGCTGAAGCATATGGGACTCGACTCATTCTATCTGATTCTTCCTTAGATTTCGGACAAAGATCCTTACTGATCTTAATGCCATGATGTAAGGGTAGATCCCCTTTCTTAGAGTTCTCCATTTTGAATCTTTTCAAAATTTTAACTAAGTATGTGTCCTGGATAAGTCCTATGAGACGTCTCGACCTATCTCTATAAATCTTTATACCAAGAATATATGCTGCATCTCCCAAGTCTTTCATAGCGAAACATTTTCCCAACCAATCCTTTACACTTTGTAATGTTGGGACATCGTTTCCTATGAGTAGTATATCATCCACATATAATACTAGGAAGACTACGACACTCCCACTGAACTTGACATATATACAAGACTCATCTTCGCTTCTAAAAAATCCAAACTCTGTGACTTTTTCATGGAAGCAGAGATTCCAGCTACGAGAGGCTTGTTTAAGTCCATAAATAGCCTTTTGAAGCTTGTACACTCTATTAGGATACTTTGCATTTTCAAAACCCTCCGGTTGTGCCATGAACACATCCTCTGTCAGTTTCCCGTTAAGGAAGGCGGTTTTGACATCCATCTGTCAAATTTCATAATCATGAAACGCAGCTATAGCTAGCATAATCCTAATTGACTTTATCTTAGCTACTGGCGAGAAGGTTTCCTCATAATCAATCCCGTGAGTTTGAGTATAGCCCTTCGCTACCAACCTAGCTTTATAAGTGTGTACTTTCCCATCCATGTCGGTCTTCTTCTTGAAGATCCACTTACAACCCACCGTCTTAAGACCGGGTGTAGTGTCAACCAAATTCCAAACTTGGTTGTCATACATGGACTGAATTTCGCTTTTCATAGCTTCCTTCCACTTGGCAGTCTCAGGGCCTGCCATCGCTTCCTTGTAGTTAGCAGGTTCATCTAAGTCATTTAGTGTACCATCACTAATTTTATCCTCTTCTTCTACATGATAACCATAATAGAACTGAGGAGGCTTGCTAACTCTACAAGATCTGCGAACGGGTAAGGATATGTCTTCAGGTTCAACAAGTGTTTCCACCTCTTGTTGAACGTCAGTGTTTACTGTAGGTTCTTCATCGGTCGACTCTTGAATTTCTTCAAGATCTATCTTACTCCCACTATCCTCTTTAGATATCATTTCTCTCTCAAGGAACACTCCTCTTCGAGCTACAAAGACCACATTATCCGTGGGTCTGTAGAACAGATATCCAAATGACTCTTGTGGATAACCGACGAAAAGACACTTTTCAGATCTGGAGTCTAGTTTGTCCTGAGTTTCTCGTATAACGAAAACTTCACAACCCCAGATTTTGATGTGACCAAGAGAAGGACGTTTTCCCTTCCACATCTCATAAGGTGTCTTTGAAACCTTCTTGGTGGGTAAAAGATTTAAGATGCGAGCGGCTGTTTCTAATGCATAACCCCAAAAACTTATCGGAAGTGTAGCCCGACTCATCATAGACCGAACCATGTCCAACAAGGTTCTATTTCTCCTCTCAGCAACTCCATTAAGCTGTGGTGTTCTAGGAGGAGTCAATTGTGAAACTATTCCACAATCTCTAAGATGATCGAGAAACTCGATACTAAGGTATTCTCCTCCCCTATCGGATCGGAGTACCTTTATCTTTCTGCCCAATTGATTCTCTACTTCGCTTTGATATCTTTTGAATATCTCAAAAGTATCTGACTTATGCTTAATCAGATAAACATGTCCAAATCTACTGTAGTCATCAGTAAATGTAACATAATATCGATTTCCATCTTTTGTGGCGCATCGGAATGGTCCACAAACATCTGTGTGTACCAAGTCCAACAGTCCTTCACCTCTTTCACATGACCCGGTGAATGGTGATTTAGCCATCTTGCCCAATAAACAAGATTCGCATACATCATCCGATTTGAGGTCGAATGATTCCAACACTCCATCCTTTTGGAGTTGGCCGATGCGTTTCTTGTTTACGTGCCCAAGACGATAATGCCACAATTTGGATTTATCAAGCTCATTAGACGAATCAACATTTAAAATCAAATTGCTAACACATTCAACATTTTCATATATGCCATTGTAAGGAGAAGCTTTAAAAATAAAACAACCATTTAAATAAACCAAAATATCACCATTCTCATTATCAAATGAAAATCGATAACCATCCTTAAACAAAGCATAAAATGAAATAATGTTTCTAGTCATTTCTGACAAATAACAGCAATTATTCAAATCTATCCTAACTCCAGAATTCAGCACGAGCTCATACTTTCCAATCTCGGTAACAGGCGTGATTCCTCTGTTTCCCATGACTAGATTAAGCTCCCCATGCTTCAACTTCCTACTTTCCTTTAGACCCTGCAATACAGTGCAAATGTAAGTACCACACCCTGTATTCAGAACCCATGAATTAGAAGTTGTAGTATTATGGAGTTCGATCATGAACATACCTGAGTGAACACTCTTTTCAACCTTGACCTTAGGTTACGCATCCAATCCATATAGTTTGGACCAGTCAGTCTTTCCCTTCCAAGAACTGAGAGAAGTGAGAAGTTCGAGTTGTGTGCGGAATTGGGGACGGGAGGATTATTACCATTTGTAGAAGACATCTATAAGATAAACAGTTTTAGTTAGTTTGAATATTCCTTAATTAATTACCCAATTACAAAATTAAGGATATGATCCATATTTTAGATTCGTTTTATGAAAAGGTTTGCCGTAATCATATTGCGAATTTATTTTAGGTAGACAATGCCTTTGTCAATTTCATTCTCTATGAAACTCCTAGTTCTTTTGAGATTTATTGATTCTTATCAACGGCATGTTAATCTCGGATATGCTCATCTACCATTTTTGACTGGTATGCCGAGGATCATGAACAAGATGGCGAACTTAACCATGCAAAACCCGCGTGGTCCCCGGCCCGAGTACGCTCGAGAATCGCGAGTTCCACATCACCTCTCAATATGATCTCATATTAATGTGCCGGTAAACCACACACGCTCCATTAACAGACCATACGAAAGATGTGCGGTTTTCATGGGTTAGCATACTATTCACATTTTAGTATCTAGAACGGGATTTTGTTTTAGTACTTGTAGGTCATACTTTTGATCTTCACATCGTCCTATCAAAAGTCCTCGGTAACTCCATTGAACGCACAAAGAAGCGGAGAAGCAGGTCAGCGCAAAGCCTATTAAAAACCTGACTTCTTTAGGGAAGCTGAGCTACCCGCCTTATACCTCTCTTATAGTTTGTTCACTATGGGTGAGCCGATTTATCAATTGACTAATGATGTATTTAACTTTAATGATACATATACTTATAGCTCATAATATATGTAATGTCTCTCTTTAAACTCTTAAAGTCTACGTTTCTATTTTAAAACATTTTAAAATTTGAGGGTATATTTTAAAACAATTCAAAATATAGGGTCTAAAGTGTAAATTCATTTTACCAATTTAGACAATTTTATTTCTAATTTATCCTTACCTACATACTATTGTAGATAATTAAATGGTAGTATTTATCAAGCTAAGGCTCTGATACCACTGTTGGGTTTTCTATTCCCTAACTAGATTAATATACGCAGCGGAATATAACAAAATTAATCTAAGGCAATTAGGAAACTAAACACTAAGGGATCTTAACTTGAATAAATAAAAGCAATAAAATAACCAAGATAAATAGGAAAATACTAACCTTTGAGAAAACCAATTTCTCACGCGTAGACGATCTCGTAGAGCTTCCTTACTTGGAGGCGAGTGCCCAAACCAGAACACCTCTAATGGCTCACACCCAAGAACTAAGAGAAATTCCTAAACTCCTAGAGTCCCGACTCTAAGTCGTGTAAACTCTCACAAGGAGTAGGAATGAGAAAGAGAGAAAGAATTGAACTCTATTCAATTCTGGGATACTTGGAAACCATGGATTAGGCCTCTATTTATAAGGGGAGAGGGAGTCCAGGGTTTTATCCCTTGACCGATGTGGGACAACTGAATTCGTCCTCCAACCGCCGGTTGGAATTGATTCCTGCCGCCTTACAAACCCTAACCTCCAACCGCCGGTTGGAATTGATTCCAGAATGTTCCTTTTAGTTTCTAATTAATATTCAATTAATAAACTAACTAAACATTCTTTATAGTTTCAATTAATTACTTTTAGCTTCTAATTAATTCATCAACTATGATAAATTAACAAACTAATTAATTAAATATTAATTCCAATTAATATTATCTCTCTTATTGTTTCTCTTGCTGTTCATCGAGGGCGACCCAAAAAGGACTCCACTTTTAATGATGTACTTACCAATCAGTTATGATATTGGACACTATTCCAACAAATTCACCATTCAATTTGATAAATCCACCATTAACATGCATTAGCTGTTAATGCATGTTAATAGTGGATTTATCAAATTAAATGTTGATAATATCATTGGCCATAATACAATTATACAATCAGCTTTGCTACTTTTTTTTTGGGAGAAAAAGGTAATATATTCATGTCGGTCTACTTGGGAGTTGGGGCCACCAACATTTATTATTTTGTTTTAAGACATAAATATCATAGGCGATGTAATATATATTAAGACATTTTATTATTATTATTATTATTATTATTATTATTATTATTATTATTATTATTATTATTATTATTATTATTATTATTATTAAATGGTATAGATTAGGAAAAGAAGAAAAAAGTAACTCGATCCTTTCAATTATGCGGTGAAAATTAGACAAATAGAAAACATATATATATATATATATATATATAGTTTGGAATTGGGCTCTTGCAATTCAAAGTAGTTAGAGCACAAAGTCATATTGGGAACTTATATAGAAAGAATCTCTCGAATTTATGTAAGTTTTTCACCAAATAATGAATAAAAAGAAAAGTATTATATACCTCCGGTAATTTTACACGAGTCCATTTAAAATTTACCAAATAGTCTAAAAGGACATTAAGTTTTAATGACCCACGTTTCACACAAATAGAATCACCCCCGATTTCTACTCATATATGTGAAGTGCATGGTTCAATAATAATAATAATAATAATAATAATAATAATGATGATGATGATGATGATGATGATGATGATGATGATGATGATGATGATGATGATGATGATGATAATGATGATGATGATGATGATGATAATGATGATGATATTGATGATAATAATGATGATGATGATAATAATAATAATAATAATAATAATAATAATAATAATAATAATAATAATAATAATAATAATAATAATAATAATAATAATAATAATAATAATAATAATAATAATCATGATAAGAATCCATGGTCTTGACCTCACGAATCCACATACGCAATCAATAGATCCATTTCTCCTTCTAGGCAAATCTGCCACGAAGATAAAAAATAACATTAGTAGCGTAAAATGTATACCCAGTGATATATGTTACCGTAAGAGAATTCGCTAGCAATAAAATGTATTACACCCATATGCCCGGAGAAATATACTATGAAACCTACGGGCGCGACGTATCTTCGTGGGGACCATGAAGAAAATTTACAAGATCAAGGTGAATGGATGAGATCGAGTTTAGAGGTAGTGCGCATGATGGACGACATCCGCTCAATGTGTGATAACTTGGAAATGAAGAATGACACAAGTATAAATAGGTGCTCATCTTCTTCATTGAGAGGTTCATCTTCTACACTCTAAAAATATATTCACTCACTACACTTCTCTAAAATTCATGTTACAAGACCATGGATTCTTATTCTCACGCCGGAGGTGAATTACGGGGACCCTCCCCGTATTTCACCTAACTTAGCGTGTTATTGTTTTGCAGGTTTCTCTGGTTGGAGATCTTTCTGAACTAGGTTTATGTAGTCTTAAGCGTATATGAGCTGATCGTACAAACAATTGGCACACCCGGTGGGACGCGATCATAATTAATCCAAGCAAAAGCCGTAGCGGTTTGTGACGATTATTTTTTTCAAAAAAGTCCATTAATCCTAGTTTAGCAAAAAAAAAAATAATAAAAAAAAGACAGAGTTGTTTTGAAAAGGTTACGGTAATGACGTTACCAACGTTTGGAAGTGGCAGTGATGATGCTCTGACGCCGCCACCAGGTTTCACACCCCTACCCAACACTAGATCCACGACAAGTTTCATGACGTCGGAATACGTTTTGGAAGAACGAAATCAGGAAAACCTTATACCTGGGGTAAGTAATGAAGCAATTATGAAGTGTTTAGAGCCTTTAATTACAAAGCGAATAAAGGAAACGAACCTGGAAAGTGTGAGGTCTCGATTGAATATGGAGGAGGAAGACGATGGCGTAGACACAGAAATTGAAATAAAAGGACCAAGTACAACCAACCAGCCAAAAGCTGCACTCACCAACACGCGTCAGCTCGGAAGTCAGATTCAAGTAAGTTCCTCAATACCACTAAACACAGTAAGCACAAATCAACAAGTACAAAACGTACAAGCAAGTGCAAATGCGCAAACCTCTTACCAGACTCAGCCTGGAGGTTTTCAGATGGCTCATAATAACCTCTGGGCAAGTCAGCCGTACTTCGGACCACATCCAGGGATAATCCAAAATCAAAACCTACCACCCCTATTTAAACCAACATCTAACAAATACGACAACCCACACGATTCCTACAGGAAATACTCCAGCTACATCCCTGAATCAAAACGCTATGCCCCGAGCCATTTTTACAGATCCGCAGGTAGTGACTGACCTTAGTAATCAACAAGGGGCACAAGGACAATTCAATCTGCTAGGATACTACCCTCCGGTAGGAAGTCAAATACCAGCAGGATTTATGAATCCTGGAACATACAACCACCAGCCAGGAGGTCATTCCATCTATTCTCCCCAGTATGGAGGATGGATAAACTTCCCTCATGGAGGATATAATCCTGCTTATCCACAAATGGGAGGGGAGTATTATGATAATCCAAGATCAACCCGGTCAAGGGTCCATTCGATCATCAGGAAAAAGCAATCCCCGTTGGCACCATGGATCGAACATTATGGAATGCCTGATGGCCTGGAAATCCCCTCAAACATCAAAGAATATACAGGTGTAACAGACCCTGAGGATCATTTAAGGGCATTCCGAGGGGCATAAAAGATTAAAAAATGGACAATGCCAATGTTCTCAATGACTTTTGCAGGAGCTGCTAGAGCCTGGTATGATAAGTTACCTCCAGGAAGCATTGGAAGTTTTGATGAGTTGGAGACAAGATTTTTATATCATTTTATCAAGCAGCGTATGTATACCAAAACACACTTGGAGGCTCATAACATCTACCAAGGAGAAAGTGAAGGATTGAAAAACTTTATGGAAAGATACTCCAATGAAACACAATAGATAAAAAGGCTTGCAAGAGGATCAAAGAGTATCCGGATTCATCCACGGATTGAGGAACAAAATGCTCGTGGCAGAACTGGGAAGGATCTTACCACCTATGCATATGTGAGAGGAAAGGAAACAGCTATGAAAGGAGGTCACCATGAGACGTCCAATAAAGGAAATCAAGGTAGGCAAAGCGAGGGTGACTACGGAGGTCATAACAGCAGATCTTCCAAATGGAGAAATAGGCAGAGGAAAAACTTTTAACAGGTAGCCAAGAGAAAGTAAGTACTCTCCCTATTCAAAAAGAGACCAGGGCAGGAATCTCTGGGCAGGGTTGATTAAATCCCTGAGAGAAATTTGGTTAACAGAGAAAGTCTCAAGTGAGTTTAAAGCTCCCCAAAAACTCTAAGGAAAGGCTAAAGACAGGAATATGAGTAGATACTGTGAATACCATGAAGACTATGGGCATGATACAGATTTCTACCGTAAACTACGGGCAGAAGTAAGGAAGGCCCTAAAGATAGGCAAGCTGGCCCATCTGGTAAAAGATTCTAAGGATGATGAGAATGGTGGAAAAAAGGGGTTCAGTGGAACAAAGAAAGGCTGGAAAAAGAAGGAGGATGAGACAAAGCCCATGGAGGAGGAAATCCTTATGATACGATCACCTGTGATAAGAGCAAAACGAAGATCCAAGGTAGTAGAACTGTGGGAAGAAGAAGAGATTTCTTTCCCCGCTATACAAGCCATCGTACCTTCGGAAGCTCCAATGATAATCACTGCTGAAATAGAAAATAACAAAATGCACAGGATATTCATGGACGGAGGAAGCGCCTCAGATATTATGTACGAAAATTGCTTCGGGCAGTTACCTCTAGGCATACAGGCCACTAGGAAGGAAGTTACTCGACCTTTAATCGGATTCTCAGGGGAAGTATCATGGTCGCTAGGGATGATTAGCCTAAGAATGACCTTAGGATCTTACCCTAAGGTTAGGACTGAAATCTTTGACTTCATGATAATACGAGCACAATCACCATATAACATTATCCTAGGGAGACCTTCAATGTGTCTACTGGGAGCGGTAGTGTCCACTGTGCACAGAGCAATGAAGTTTCCAACGCCAAATGGTATGACAACTGTATACTCAACAAGAAATATAAAGAAGGCACCGGAGAGAAACTATGGAGATGAGAATGAACAGAAGAAAGTCATATACGCCTGCGAAGAATCAGAGCATAAGGAGATCATTAAAATGACCTCCACCCGGATCAAAAGGTAGCCATCGGCAGCCAATTACCGGAGGCAACTAAGATAAAGCTTGCCAGTCTGCTCCGAGAAAATATAGATGTATTTACCTGGACTCCTGCCGATATGACCGGAGTTCCACGACGAATCACCTTTATGGAACCAAACGGGGAAAGAAAAGAGCTAGTCACGGAGCATCATATAAATGTACACCCGAACAAAACCCCCGTTCAACAGAAAAAAAGGCACCTGGCACCCGAACGGAGTAAAGAAGCATGTGAGCAAGTAAGAGATCTCGTAGCTGCAGGTATACTTAAAGAGGTCAAATACCAGACTTAGGTAGCCAACCCAGTAATGGTAAAAAAGTCAAATGGTGGGTGGAGAATGTGTGTGGATTACACAGACTTGAACAAGGCATGCCCAAAAGATTGCTATCCTCTACCCACAATCGACTGGAAGGTAAAATCCCTCTCCAGGTTAAGAATCAAGTGCTTTCTAGACGCATACAAGGGGTACCACTAGATCCAGATGGCAAAAAGAGACGAAGATAAGACGACCTTTCATACTGATATTGGGATATTCTGCTACCAAAAGATGCCATTTGGTTTAAAGAATGCAGGTGCAACATATCAACGGCTGGTAGACAACGCATTCTAAGAACAAATCGGTAGGAACCTTAAAGCCTATGTTGACGATATGGTCATCAAAAGTTACAATGAAGATGACATGTTAAACGACATCAAAGAAACCTTTGCAACTCTCAGAAGAATCAACATGAAGTTGAACCCCAAAAAATGTACATTCCGGGGGAAGAAGGACAATTCCAGGGACACCTCATTACAGCACAAGGAATAAAGCCCAATCCAACCAAGATACAGGCAATCAGGGAAATAGAGTCCCCAAAAAATCTAAAGGAGGTCCAATGTCTATACGTAAGGTTGGCTACCCTTAGTCGATTCCTGTCAAAAGCGGCCAAAAAGTCACTGCCATTCTTCAAAACGTTGAAAGATTGCACTAACAAGAAAGATTTCTTCTGGCCACAAGAAGCTGAAGGCGCATTCCAAGAAATGAAAAACCTACTAGCAAAATTGCCGACCCTCATCGCCCCTACACCTGAGAAAAATTGTTCATGTACCACTTGGCAGCTAGTGAAGTAGTTAGCGCGGTACTCTTAGCAGAAAGGAAGAAAGCCCAAGTCCCAATTTACTTCATCAGTAAAGCTTTACATGGCCCAGAAGTTAATTATCCGCCAATGGAAAAACTTGTACTGACATTAGTGCACGCTGCTAGGCGGCCACGGAGATACTTCCACGCACATCAGATTGTGGTAATAACTGATCAACCCTTACGACAAGTGTTGACCAAGCCAGAAAAATCAGGAAGACTTGTGTTAGTGCATTTTGTGTGTCAGTCAGTTGGTCAAATGTTTGTAATTGTCAAAGTCAATTAGTCTGCGTGTGTATAATGTTTAGTGTGTATACGCAAGTCTGTAAACGAATAGTGAAATAGAGAATATACACAAATTAGTGTTTATGCGACACTAAGCAAGTGTCGCATATAGCGACACTTGGCTAGTGTCGCTATAGGGTTTGGACAGCCTATAAATAGAGAGTTATGTTTCAGTTTTAGGGTTGGTCATTTTAGAGATAGAGTGTGAGGCGTTTTTGTGTGTGAGAGAGAGAGAAGAAAAAGCTTGTAACGTTTATACTCAATTGTGAATACAAAGAAAACGTTATAGAAATCGTGTGTTTGTTTATTCGTTCAATAATCGCTAACCAAACGGATTCCGCACGTTTGGTTGATTAAGACGATCCGGTAGATCAGAGATAAGGGAACCTACAAGTGGTATCAGAGCCGTGAATCAAGGATTCGACGGTTTCGGATCGTGTTTTGAACGTTTTCAGTTGATTCGCGAAGGTATTAATCGATTATAATCAGTTTCTAGGTTATTTGTGTTGATTATATTGAGTTTTGGGTTGATTTTTGGTGCAAATTCATCCGCCGTTCGTCAATTTTCGTTAGGGTTTCGAAAATTTCGATTTTTTGGGTTTTTGGAGCTGACAGCCGCGTTTTTGCGTCACTCGCTGCGTCACTTGATAGCGTCACTTGATAACGTCACTTGATAGCGTCACTTGATAGCGTCACTTCCGTGAGTCACTTCTAAGCGTCACTCCTTAGCGTCACTTATCCCTAGCGTCACTTCAGTACGTCACTTACCTGCGTCACTTACCCTCTAGCGTCACTTCAGTGCGTCACTTCATAGCGTCACTTGTGATTTTTAGCGACACTTACCTAGTGTCGCTCTAGATTCGAAAAAAAAAAAAAAGTTTTTTGCGTTTTTAAAATTTTTTCATAGGCTTAAAAATGTTCAATTTTAGCTTGGAAAAAGTTTCATTTTACCCGGTCATTTTGGACGTTTTCGGTTGAATTTTTGGCGGGAAATTCGCAAAAAAAATTTGTAGTACCAAATTTTGTTTTTGAGCTTAAAAGTTCATAATACTAGTTTGGGAAAAGTTTAGTTGTGCTCGCCCAATTTTCAATATTTTCAAATCAAATTTTGGTGGGAGAATCCGGTTGTCTGGGTTTTGCTAAAAGTTCTTGTTTAAAAGATGTCACACTTGCATAGTGTTGGCAACAACCTTCCGATGTTCACTCAAAACACATACTACTCAAGCTGGAGAAGAGCTTTTGAAGACTATATCTCTTTTAATGATCCAGACATGTGGATTACGTTGACTGAGAGATATGAAATACCAGTCATGGAAGGAACAAAAATTGCAAAATCATATAGATCAATGACTCTCGAAGAACGCAAAGCATGGGATAATGAACAGAAGACTGTCAACGCAATTAAAGGATCTTTATCTACAGAGATCTTAAAGTTGTTTAAGAATTATGAAAATGCGTATGATCTCTGGGCTGCCATTGAAAAGCGTTGTGGTGGCTATAAAAAGGAAGAACAACCTCAACATAGTGCAATGGTGGATTCGAAAAAAGACGTTGATTCTAATGCACCTAAGGTACACATTGAACCTGAAGCACCTCTAAGCTGTATCTCGTGCATTAAATTGACTAAATCTTTGCACATTTTTCAGAAAGACAACATAGATTTACGGAAAAAAGTTGTCAAACTTACTGAATCAAACAATTTTCTTAAAGCTAATGAGAAACTTTATGATCAGAAAATTGAGGCATATAAGTTAGACACACAGACTTACAAATCAAAAGTTTTTAGTCAACAAGATGCTATTAACAGCTATCTTGTTGAAATAGAACTGTTAAGAAAGGAACTCTCTGATTTAAAAAATGAGTACGATAACCATAAAAGCAAAATTTTAGGTTCTTCATCCGCAACGTTTGTCTTTAATGAAATCGTTAATAAGCAAGGGACATGCGGCAAAAGGAAGGCAAGAATTGGTTATAAGCAAGTACCACCACCTTCCCATGCCGAATATTGTCCGACACCTGTTAAGGAAGGACTTGAAGAGATTCCAGTTGATTATACGAAGCTTTATGGTATTAAAGCTAAAGAAGCTAAGCAAAACAAACAGGCAAAGGAGAAAACGAAAAGGCCAGAGTATCCCTTGCCTAAGTTTGTTAAACCTGAAAGTCAACCTCAAGTTAGTGTTGAGGAGATTGTTGAGGTAGAAGATATACCAGAAGATTCTACCATTAAGGTTGAGAAAATAGCTGTCAAACCTGACTGTTTTAAATGAAAAGGCAAAGCTAAAGTTGATAATGAATCTTTCAAAGTTAAAAATGTTAAAAGGGATTCTAAATCTACTAACTCAACCTCAGGAACATCTACTTCAACATGTACACTTAAGAGTGCATGTTCAAGAAATGTTCCTGCTAATAGACCTTCTGTGTATTGTCCTCCACCGAAACGCTTTGAGGGAACTCATTGGAATACATCTTTTGTGGAGCGTCGTTCTTGTTATCGTTGTGGTCAACAGGGTCATCTTATTAGGGATTGTAGGTTATTATCCCTAGATAGGTTTGGTAGAGGGATGCCAAGAACTTCCTCTTTCAGGAATTCTTTTTCAAAACCTTTTTCAAGGCGTCGTTCGTATACGCCTGTATCTAGTTGTGCATCAAACTCTCCAAAACCTATGGCAAGAGTAAACAAAGTTGTGCCTAGTAGACCTCAAGTTCAACAGCACAACATTGTTGAAAACAAATCATCTGAGCCTAAACAGGTTTGGAAAACCAAATCCACAAACAACGCATCAGTGAAATCTTCTGAGTTTTTAAAATATCATAAACTCATTGATGTGATGATTATGGATGATCATGGACAACCCAAGTCTATCAAGGCTTGGGTGTCCCATAAGTACTAATGTTTTACTGTTTGTGGTGATGCAGTCAGTTTCTTGTACAGTAATATTTTTAGTGACTGCATGAATGTGGATATTGTTGAAAAAATGTTATGATGATTTATGAAGTTTCTGAAGTTTCGTGGTGGTAAAAGTGCTAAAAGGCATTCGATTTGACTTGATATGTGATTTTGATACTTTTCTTTTACATTTTATTATTAATGCAACAGCCATTCTTTGTACTTTTTAGTATCAAAGAAATGCAATGTTGCGAAATATCTTAAAGCAAAAATTACAAAAATATGTTTAATGTTTATGTTTAAGGGGAGTACCTTTGAATTGCATTTTTGAAAAGAATTTGCTGTTCAGGGGGAGTAATTAAAATTCTGATTATTTTGATCAGAAATGTGAACAACAAGATTCTTATTCCTCAAAAAGATATTGGATTATGTCTGTAAACAACATGAGAAATGATTGTACATCAGATGACATGCATAAAATGGGAAATTTTAAGGTTTATGTTTGATGTGTCAGTAGGTTTATCTGGCATATTTTGAATAGCTTTTATAAACATTAGCTTCATCATATGATGTACTGGTAGACATGATACACACCGGTTTCTGGGTTCTTAAGAAGTAATTCTAATACGTGTCTATGATCTTGTGGTAAACACCATATGATGTACGACTAAATGTCTTAATTCCTTAACATAGCATGACATATTTCTATACCTGAAGTTTATTTGAAACCATTTGGGGGTCTATACTAATTGTTTCCTCTGTTGTACGTAAGTACAGACCTGGTCTCAATTAGTATATGCTTAAAAGTTAAGCAAACGCAAGTCAATGAACTTGAAAAAGTCTTAAATCATAAGATGGGTAACAAGGTTACCAAAATGGTTTGACCAAGTCTGGTTTTGCTTACACCTGAATCAAATTATGTCGCTTTGTTGTACGTTTGTACAGACCTGTCACCGCTGACTTGATTCTTAAAAATGATATTCTTATATTCTATCTGGATTTGGAAGTTATGCTCATGTCTAGGTTACAGGGGTATGTCATAGGTGAGGACCATGGAGAAATATTCATACTAACAATAAAAGGTTAACTCACAGACCCGGATGTAACATGTTTAAGTGGAAAAACAATACCAGTAATCGTCTTGAAATAATTTTTATAAAAGGTGTTTTAAATATGCTAAGTAAATTTAAAGAGGACAAATATACTGATAATCGAGATAACACTTACTATTTCCTAATAATTGTATGTTGGCCTGATATGATCTCAAAGCAGACGTAAAACAATCCTATCCCCAAATTTGTTTTAATCTTTGTTCTTTACTTTTCCTTTATAAAGAAAATACAAAAAGATTTTATTTCTATATTATTTTCTTCAAACATCACATATCTTGTTAAAGTCAAATTTTGAAGATGTAAAGGATGTCGGTTATTCTCCAAAGATTGTGAAGATAAATCCTATTGGAGAAGCTGCTGATGATTGAGAGATGGTCACCTAGTTTGAAGATCTTATTGTATGATGAATTTGTGTCAGTCACATGAATTTGGACATTAAGATTTCTTTGAAGACCATGCTATCTGAATGGGGGAGATTCTTATTGTTAAAGACATGAAAGAGTTTCTGATTGTTAAAGATATGAATGAGTTTGTTGATGAAGACTAATTGAAGACTTATTTGACCAAGCTGCTGACATGGGGGAGTTTGTTAGTGCATTTTGTGTGTCAGTCAGTTGGTCAAACGTTTGTAATTGTCAAAGTCAATTAGTCTGCGTGTGTATAATGTTTAGTGTGTATATGCAAATCTGTAAACGAATAGTGAAATAGAGAATATACACAAATTAGTGTTTATGCGACACTAAGCAAGTGTCGCATATAGCGACACTTGGCTAGTGTTGCTATAGGGTTTAGACAGCCTATAAATAGAGAGTTATGTTTCAGTTTTAGGGTTGGTCATTTTAGAGATAGAGTGTGAGGCGTTTTTGTGTGTGAGAGAGAGAGGAGAAAAAGCTTGTAACGTTTATACTCAATTGTGAATACAAAGAAAATGTTATAGAAATCGTGTGTTTGTTTATTCGTTCAATAATTGCTAACCGAACGGATTCCGCACGTTTGGTTGATTAAGACGATCCGGTAGATCAGAGATAAGGGAACCTACAACTTGAAAAATGGGCAATCGAACTGGGAGAGCACGATGTCATCTTCCAACCACGTGTCTCGATAAAAGGGCAGGTTATCGCAGACTTCATGGCAGAAATAAGCACCAACCAGATGATCGTTGAGGCAGGATCCCAGAAGCTAAGAGCCGAACCTCCACCGGAAAGGGATTCCTAGACCCTCCACACGGACGGAACATCTAGCTCGGAAGGTTCCGGAGCAGGATTAATCATGACCAACCTTGATAAGATGGAATTTACCTACGCCTTGAGGTTTGAATTCCCAACCTCAAATAACGAAGCCGAATATGAAGCCCTCCTGGTAGGAATAAACTTAGCCATACAAATGAAGGTAAAGAGCTTGAAGGCATATGTCGATTCATAGCTGATAGCAAAGCAAATCCAAGGGGAGTTCGAGGCAAAAGAAAATAAGATGATAAAATATTTGCGAAAAGTAAAGCAAAGGGTCAAGAGCTTCAAAGAGTTCAAAATTGAGCACGTTCGGAGAAATCAAAACAAAAAGGCGGACGCGCTAAGTAAATTAGCATCCATGCAGTTTGCGCACTTAACAAAAGAGGTATTAGTGGAAGTGCTACATAAAAGCTCCATGGAAGGAGGCGAAGAAGTGCTGCACATACAGGAGGAAGAAAACTCTTGGATGAAACCCCTGGTTGAATATATTTGCCATGGAGTCCTACCAGAGGACAAGCAGGAAGCCAGGAAAATACAGGCCAAGTCGCCTTGTTACACGTTCCATGAAGGAATACTATACAAAAGAGCATACCTCCAACCATGGTTGAGGTGTGTAGGACCAGAGGAGGCAAGAAGAGTGATACAGGAAGTACATGAAGGGTCGTGTGGAATTCATTCTGGACCCAGAACTGCAGTAATAAAAACAAAAAATCTAGGTTACTTCTGGCCCATGCTGCATCAAGACGTAAAGAAGGAATTACAAGGCTGCAAATCCTGTCAGATACACTTCTCTATACTTAGGCAACCCAAGCACGATCTAATACCAGTCACGTCTGCCTGGCCATTTCTCAAATGGGGAATTAATATCGTAGGACCTTTCCCACAGACTCCGGGCACAGTCAAATTTCTTCTTGTGGTAGTTGATTATTTCACTAAATGGGTGGAAGCTAAACCTTTGGCCACAATCACAGGAAAGCATGTGGTAAACTTTGTGTGGGATAACATAGTATGTAGGTTTGGAGTGCCAAAAGAAATAGTAAGTGTCGTGCACCCAGCGGTCGGTCGGATTTTACTCCGGTCGTTGGTCCGACCACCGAGATACATGGCAGGGTAGTTTTGATATTTATAATAGTCAGGGGGAGCCTAATCCTCCGTACTACCTACTGGAACTGGTATGCATACTTGATACGAGTAAGCGGTAAGGATGATACAAGGTCGTTCCTCACGACAGTAGAATTGAGACAGAGCTAGTTCTGATAAGTCGATAATTAAGCTGGGGTTTTGATAAGTTGGAAGGGTTTTGTTTTGGTTTTTATATCTAATTAAACTAAACTACAGAAACTGATAAAGCATAAAACTAAAGGGAGACTAACATATATAACACTTAAGGATAATGAAAACATGGTTCACCATGACTTAGAATAGCTGAGATAATGTTTTAGTTTGAAAATGTCTTTTAAAGGTTTGTGTCTTGCTTTCACGTAGATATCTTGTAGTGTAAACACTAGCACCCTATTTATCAGGTGAACCGATCAGTATGTCACTAAGTACTAGGCTATCGAGAATATGATCAGATCGGACTGCCTTGAAACCTCCCTCACAGTCTCTTGTGCGAGACCAAGTGACCCTCCAGATGGGGTGCAGGAATAAGGCGACAATCCGCAATTTATCCACTGACCTTTCTTTAATACATACAGAGATATCTAAGTTGGGCAAGGCATTTAAGACTAAGAAAGTTGGTGACTGTTAACTTATACATTGATGGTTGTGATTGAGTTCAGATTTATTCGGCTGTGATACAGTCATCAACCTACATAGTTTTCCACGGTTACATTGTATAATCACCCATTTTACGGTCTTTCCTAGATCACAGACTACACCAGGATGTAATACAGTGTTCAGCCTACGGCCTTTCCATGGCTTACCAGATACTCGGACGTTTTAGGGCTTTATCCTAGATTACATACTTTACAGCCATCTGAACTCAATATATCTAAGCTTGTATTACAGTAAAACCATCTATGATAGCTAAACAACCCGTTCACTTTATAAATCCCATCCCAATAAATCTCTGATTAATTCACGGTGTACTATACGACAAGTTGGGCAATATTTCCACAGCTTCAAAATCAGACCATGTTTATTTTGGGAAAACATAGATATGTAGTGACCGTTTGATCAATGGTTAGCTACTCCTTGTCACAAAGGTTCTAACCACGTTTATTGGAGGAAAGGTGATAGTTTAGTTTGAAATCATAAATGTATAGTTAAACAGCACCACAAGTTTTCAATCGTAATATATATTAATCGGGAACATTATTCCACAACGGATTGTGCCCACGACTTTCATAGCTTCCATGTTCCGTACTCCACACATTCGTGATGTTTCCGACGCGATACAAATGAAATCCGTATAACGTTACCTCCGTTATTTCATAACGATATTATCCTAATCATTATATATTTAAAGTAACATCATTACTACTATCTAAATCATGGCTAACATACAAGCACACTACTCACAATGCATAGCAATAAACATTTTTAATATTAATAAATCACATACATCAAACAAGAACAATATGACAAATTAATAATAGAAAGGATAGAAAATATCGATAGGAATTTCGAGCAAAATAACACTTGTATTTCTTCATTAATATCCAAGCATTACATAAGCTAGCCTCTACTAATTACTTACATAATTAATCTAAAAGAAAAGGAAAGGTTTCCCTCCCTAATCATCTCACTAGTACAATGGTTTAAAACCCTAGCGAGAAGCTAGAAAGAAAGACTAGAGAGAGAACCTACTACAAGAATAATTCTCCTCTAACTCCTAAAAGTAGTGCTAGAGAGAGAAAGTAGAGAGGGAGAGAAGATTTGTGAATTAGAGGTGTGTTTAAAATGAGAAATGAGGCTTGGTATTTATAGGAGAAGGGTGAAAGTCTTGGTACAAGTCTTGAAGCACCAAATACAAGCATCCCCGTATACGGCATCCATCAAGGCAAACACCCCTGTATACGGAACCCTAAGGTTCGTATACGGCACCTAGGGTACCGTATACGGTACCTAGGTGCCCAGGGTTTTGTTGTATACTGACTTCTCGGTTGCTTGGTTCGTCCGTATCTTCTTCGTTTGGAGTCCGTTTTGCTTGATTCTTGCGCCGTTGGATTCGTTTTTTTGTTATGCTTATAATGACACTAAGTTTTACAAATTTGGAGGTGGTTGACATTTGCGTGTTCCGGATGACGATCGGCGAGCTTCCAGACTGCATATCTTCTCCGTTCTTCGTCCGTTTCTTCTGATTCTTTCACCTCTGGTCTTGTATTTTCCTATGGGATCATAAAATACGAATTAAGATCTAATTACATAAGGAAATCAAGAAGGGAATATTTAAGGTGATAGTTTTGCCTCGGTTTGCGTGTTATTTGGACATTTTAACCGATTTTTGCAGCAACGTCTATATTTAGACTACCTTGGTGATTTTTAGTAAATAATGACGGTTTGGAAATATTTTCACCAATTAATAGTCTAAAAAGTGCATAAATATGTACTTAAAAATATGACTTTTTAGGTCACCTCAAGTATCCCACACTTAGAAGTTGCTTGTCCTCAAGCAACAACTCAGTTATGTCTAGTGAAAACATTTTTATAATAGTTTGGGTGAGTTAAAAATATTTCCAAGAAATCACCACTTTGTCATATGGAAAAATTATTTAGAGAACACAGGGAAAGTTAAGATGATTCTTTTAGAAATAAGTATTGACTTTCCCAGGCATACTTTTCAAATCTCGTGATCTTGGAGTATATATGACTAGGCGATCTCACTAAAGGTGGTCACTCAATTCACTCATAGTTTATCGAGTTTCCTATCATTCTAGCACAATTGAAATTTCTCAAATAGCCAGTCATGCAGCACTCATCATCTTAAGCTTGGTCGAGAATCGGATCTCCACCACTTAGGAAGAGGATGGTGCTAATTATCCCAAGACATTCAAGTGGGTTGTAATGTTTGTGAGGGTTAAGGGGTATGGATAATGGTGATTTTTGGTTGAAAGGGTTGCTTAACTTAGGCATCCTAAGAATCATGAAAAACTTATTATAGAATGGAGGGGATAGCTACTCGTATTTCATCGGATCTTTCTTTGAACGATTGATACTTTGAAGCACTTTGCCTTATTTTCTCTTCTTTCTCTTTTCTTTCTTTTTCTGCTTTTAATTTTCTTTTCTTTCTGCAGAACTTCTTTTTCAGAGAATTTCCGAGGATATTTTTTTTTGCTTTTCTTTCGGAAATCTTTTCTTTCTTATCACGGACTTCTTCGAGTCTTTTCTTTTGGTGCCAATTTTTCGCACCTTTGATTTTCTTCAATTTTGGTGAACACGAAGGAGTAGATCAATTCAGAAGAAGATTCTTCAAGATGTTTTTCATAATCTTTAGAAATTCTAAGATAAGTTGTTGGGAAGTTTTGGATAAGTGGGTTTAAAATGTAGGGTTTTGAAGAAAATAAAGGTTTAGGTTCAACAGGATTTTCTAGACGGATCATCGATACTAACAATGAGTATCGGAAGGGTTTTGGGCTTGAAAAGGTATATAAAAATGGGTTAAATCCTAGGGAATGTCAAGATCATCTAATTGCACCTATACCGCGTACGGTACTCACTAATGTGGTCTCGAAACGTATGTCAGGAACAAGTTCTAATTCAGAGATATTAGCATCGACACACACAAGAAATGAACAATGTAGCATTTAAGATGAATGCTTTTAAGGCTCAAAACCTCACTGCAAATATGATTGTATGTACCTAGCCATGCTCCTTTTAGATTATCACTACTTATTTAAGAAATTTCTACCTTAATTTTCCTAATATTCCTGAATAACTAACTCATATTAGAAATGGCTCCTCTTGAAACATATATTAACTCAAAAATAGCAGGGCTAATCGAATGATTTGGCTCATACTTTATTAGTTTTGTTAAAAAATTTAAAATTTTGAGGAACATTTTATGAGTTGAGCTATTCGGACATAAAAATCTGTAAACATCCAATCCAAGGTATTTTATACATGCTATCCCACACTTAGAGGAACATTGTCCCTAATGTTCACTTGAGTTGAGATTGTACTTTAAAGTATAAACACTTAGAGTTTGAACATATAGAAAATGTTACTCAAGTGTATGTAATAGGCTGGAATCCCACACTAGTGATAAGCTTTAGGATAGAGTATAGGTTACTTCTTAGATTAACAGGCTAACAAAGCAAAATTTAAATCAAGAAACGGAGTGAAGGTTTAGAAACTCCCCAGATAATGATTAACGTTATGAAGCTGAGAGTGGTAATTGAGAGGAGACTAAGTGAGTCTTTGATCCTCTAATTCCGTGAAGAATGGTTCAGCTTTGGACATGTTGATCTGGTGCACAGTTCCTAGAGTCCAGAATTAGAAAAGAATCACCCCATAATGTAGGTGGAGATTCTTATTAGTGAATCCCACACTTTAGTGTTTAAGATGTGGAAATGATTCTTGCTAAGTGTGTGTAATGTGGGATGCAATCCCACACTTAAGTCTTTGAAAATCATTGGCACATGCGAGTTTCGAGAGAAGATAGACCACGCTCCTTCCCTCAGAGATGTATGTAAGTTCCATGGTCTGCAGGTGTCTGAGCTTGTTTGTCTGCCTTTGACTCTTTCTTGAATGGTCGTCATCTCTTTAGTACTCCTCGCTCATTCATCAACCAATTAAATTACCAACTTCTTTTGAAAATAACTAAGACGAAAAGGACAGATTGTAGAAAACAATGTGAAGTGATGCCGCCCTCCGACACAAGCAGGATCAGCAAAGAAACACCAAATGTTTGATAACCCGAGATTTTCACCGACAAACTAATGTAATGAATCTAGTGTTCTTTTATTGGCTGAGATCTCCAGTTTCCAATTTAATCCCGTATCTATTCCTTTGTTTGAATGGTCCCTGACGGTGATGGTTGTACGTGCGAAGGGGTGGATGGATGGGTGAATGTGGGGTGGGTATGGTGATGTGGATGGTAGTAATGGTTTTAGGTTCCATTACGTGGTAAGGTTTAGCTATAGGATTTGGAATTTGTGGGCACTTATGATGAGTATTGAACTGATTACCTTGACGAACTAGTCATAGACAACTAGAACTCATCTTTGTATCTAGAAGTGTCATCTCTTATCCCCTGCAAAGCAATACTCCAAAAGATTCCCATACTCAATGAACTGTAAACTCCTCTTGTCGTCTTTCCATTATCCTTAAAGATTCTTTATCCATAGGCGTCAGTCCTTGTCTGTTACAAGTAGATCAAAGAAACATGATCTAACAAACAAGTGATTATTCTCCAAATCATAGATTCACTGATTTGCGAAGAACCTATCAAAGTAAGTGCTTTGTAGATGAAATAAACCAGTGTATGACTTGGAGTCTAATCTCACACAAAAAGTGTTAGTTGCCTATAATTTCACCGCAGCACATACAGCGGATATGGAAATAATAGTATTATCAGTTGAATCAGGTAGCCAAGTATAAAGATATCCAAAGCACATAGTTTTAAATGAGTTCGAGCATAATACACATATTGACATACAGATCATGTTATCAGATTAAGCATTAGTATCTCTTGTATATTCATAATAATATATGTAAGTACCTCAAATGCTCGAAACATGTCAGTGGATGTTTAAGATGACTAAAGCTCCTAGTTCCTAGTAGGTTTCCATGTTTGTGAGTGAAAGGGATGTTAAGAACTTTAGAAAATGGTGAGAAATAGATGTTGCAATGAAGTTCAAATGACTGGGAGTAGGAAGTATTAAGGTTTGACAAAAAATTTGACTTTCAGAGAAGTAATTCCGCAAACCATCCATTTTGTTCATGAATAGAGAAAACTTGGAACATTCATTTTAGGGTTTCATCTTCTACTTATTGAAGTTAGATATTACTACTATTACTAAAGCTATGTTAAACATGGGTTGCCTCCCGAGAAGCGCTTGTTTTTGTTCGAGTCTCTATCTTGACTCTAGCATTATTTCTCAGGCAATCCTAGGGGTTTACTTGCATCTATCAGTAGACACAAAGGGTAATATTGGTACATACCTAAAATTTTAAAGCAGATTAAGGCTAAGGTATGTCCAATATAAGGATATGGTTCGAAGTGAGGGAGTTGCTCTAACGAAGGTATCACAAATTTCTCAACTTCTAACACCTCCTTGGGTTGGATTGTCAGAATCGGTTGGTCGAAGGAATCCTCATCTCTCAATGGTGTATAAGACATTATATGGTGGAGAGATGGTTTGAAAGGAAACCATGATGCAGAACCCACCTTGCTTCCTATGGTCTTTTGGTCAATAATAATGTTGTACTCTGGGCATGGAGGTGGGACAATATCCGTTTTTGTCTCCAATCTTGTAGCAACATTCTCATCGACTACTTGGTCTAAGACAATTGAGGGTTCAAATAGATCATTGGGTGATTCATTCGGAAAGATAAGTGGGACAGTTTTAACCACAACTTGTTGCGGGATGTTAACGTCGGTTTGAATAGGAATTAGATCACTTCTCAGAGTTGGTGCGTATTCCTCCGGTCTTTCTGAAGCTGGGTCTTCAGTGTAAATCTCCATCTCCGGGCTATCTATCTCTATCTCTTCGTCTACCTCGTCATACTCGTCACCCTGGCCAGAAGTTTCAAGTTGCAATGACTCGGAAAGTTCCTCTAGAATGAACTCCTCATCGGTTTCGGATGTAGATAGGTTGAGAATAGGTGGATGTAAGGATTTAGAAGATTGGGTAAGTGAAGGGTTTGAAGGGAGTTTACAACCAGACTGATGAGAATGAAAGTCTGTGTCAGGTGTTGAAGTAGAAGTGGTGTGTGAGTGCCTATCATCTTTCTGTAACCTATAATCAGTTGTAACTTGATCCCTAGTTTCATTACTTCTCGCTTTGACTGGTGCTTCTATCTTGTCAGTACATCTTCTAAGTATGTCCTCTTGGTCTTTAAGTGATTGCTCAAGTCGGTTAGAAGAAGATGAAAACATATCTCTCTAGTTAGAACTCTCACATGGTTGTGGTTCAAATACAGGGTAAGATGATTGTTGGTAGATATTGAATGGTCCAGGATAATAAGGCTAGTATTGATGTGTTTGGAAAGCATAAGGGTCATGATGATATTGAGATTGAGGATTTAAGTACCCTATGTTATCCGAATAAATCATACTATTCCCTTGACATTCATGATCTACGTAGGCATTACTCCTGCATCTATCCTCGATTGATTTAGCAAGACTTTCAATTTGATCTATTAGTTGTTGTTGAGTTGTCATTTGCCCAAGTTTTCAGAAAAAGACAGCATACGAAGAAGGTTTAAGAATTAAAGTTGGGTTGAGAAGGGAAATTAATCTAAACTACGCTAATCTACGGCATAAATAACTTCTGACAGGGACGGTGAATCCAAGTCAAAAGGATCACTTAAAAACTAATTTATCTAAACAGACTCTGAATCGTACTACCGTCCCTGGCAACGACGCCAAAAACTTGTCGTGCACCTAGCGGTTGATCGGATTTTTACTTCGGTTGTTGGTCCAGCCACCGATATACACGGCATGGTAGTTTTGATATTTATAATAGTCAGGGGGAGCCTAATCCTCCGTACTACCTACTGGAACTGGTATGAATACCTGATACGAGTAAGCGGTAAGGATGATCCAGGGTCGTTCCTCACGACGGTAGTTTTGAGACAGAGCTAGTTCTGATAAGTCGGTAATTAAGCTGGGGTTTTGATAAGTTGGAAGGGTTTTGTTTTGGTTTTTATATCTAATTAAACTAAACTACTGAAACTAATAAAACATAAAACTAAAGGGAGACTAGCATATATAACACTTAACGATAATGAAAACGTGGTTCACCATGACTTAGAATAGCTGAGATAATGTTTTAGTTTGAAAATGTCTTTTAAAGGTTTGTGTCTTGCTTTCACGTAGATATCTTGTAGTGTAAACACTATTACCCTACTGATCAGGTGAACCGATCAGTATGTCACTGAGTACTAGGCTATCGAGGATATGATGAGATCGGACTGCCTGGAAACCTCCCTCACCGTCTCTTGTGACGAGACCAAGTGACCCTCCAGATGGGGTGCAGGAATAAGGAGACAGTCCGCAATTTATCCACTAGCCTTTCTTTAACACATACAGAGATATCTAAGCTGGGCAAGGCATTTAAGATTAAGACAGTTGATGACTGTTAACTTATACATTGATGGTTGTGATTGAGTTCAGAGTTATTCGGTTGTGATACAGTCATCAACCTACAGAGTTTTCCACAGTTACATTGTGTAATCACCCATTTTACGGTCTTTCCTGGATCACAGACTACATCAGGATGTAATACAATATTTAGCCTACGGCCTTTCCACGGCTTACCGGTTACTTGGAGGTTTTAGGGCTTTATCTTGGATTACATACTTTACAGCCATCTGAACTCAATATATCTAAACTTGTATTACAGTAGAACCATCTATGATAGCTAAACAACCCGTTCACTTTATAAATCCCAGCCCAATAAATCCCTGATTAATTCACGGTGTACTATACGATAAGTTGGGCAGTATTTTCACAACTTCAAAATCAGACCATGTTTATTTTGGGAAAACATATATAGGTAGTAACCGTTTGATCAATGGTTAGCTACTCCTTGTCATAAAGGTTCTAACCACGTTTATTGGAGGAAAGGTGATAGTTTAGTTTGAAATCATAAATGTATAGTTAAACAGCATCACAAGTTTTCAATCGTAATATATAATAATTGGGAATATTATTCCACAACGGATTGTGCCCACGACTTTCATAGCTTCCACATTCCGTACTCCACACATTCGTGATGTTTCCGGCGCTATACAAATGAAAGCCGTATAACGTTACCTCCGTTGTTTCATAACGATATTATCCCAATCATTATATATTTAAAGTAACATCATTACTACTATCTAAATCATGGCTAACATACAAGCACACTACTCACAATGCATAGCAATAAACATTTCTAATATTAATAAATCACATACATCAAACAAGAACAATATGACAAATTAATAATAGAAAGGATAGAAAATACCGTTAGGAATTGCGAGCAGAATAACACTTGTATTTCTTCATTAATATCTAAGCATTACATAAGCTAGTCTCTACTAATTAACTACATAATTAATCTAAAAGAAAAGGAAAGGTTTCCCTCCCTAATCATCTCACTAGTCCAAGGGTTTAAAACCCTAGCGAGAAACTAGAGAGAAAGACGAGAGAGAGAACCTACTACAAGAACAATTCTCCTCTAACTCCTAAGAGTAGTGCTAGAGAGAGAAAGTAGAGAGAGAGAAGATTTGTGAATGAGAGGTGTGTTTGAAATGAGAAATGACGCTTGATATTTATAGGAGAAGGGTGAAAGCCTTGGTACAAGTCTTGAAGCACCAAATACAAGCATCAAAGCAGCATACGGGGCAAGCGGACCAGGGGGTGTCAAACGGCACCCGTCAAGGCAAACACCCCCGTATACGGAACCCTAAGGGCCGTATACGGCACCTAGGGTACCGTATACGGTACCTAGGTGCCCAGGGGGGTTGGTGCTCCATTTGTTGTATACTGACTTCTCGGTTGCTTGGTTCGTCCGTATCTTCTTCGTTTGGAGTCCGTTTTGCTTGATTCTTGCGCCGTTGGATTCGTTTTTCCATTATGATTCCAATGACACTAAGTTTGCCAAATTTGGAGGTGGTTGACATTTGCGTGTTCCGGATGATGATCAACGAGCTTCCAAACTGCATATCTTTTCCGTTCTTCGTCCGTTTCTTCTGATTCTTTCACCTCCGGTCTTGTATTTTCCTATGGGATCATAAAATATGAATTAAGATCTAATTACATAAGGAAATCAAGAAGGGAATATTTAAGGTAATAGTTTTGCCTCGGTTTGCGTGTAATTTGGACGTTTTAACCGATTTTTTCAGCAACGTCTATATTTAGACTACCTTGGTGATTTTTAGTAAATAATGATGGTTTGGAAATGTTTTCACCATTTAATAGTCCAAAATGTGCGGAAATATGTACTTAAAACCATAACATGACTTTTTAGGTCACATCAGTAAGCGATAACGGGAAATAATTCGCTGAATATCCCTTCAGAAGCTGGTGTGAAGGGCTTCACATACAACAATCATTCACATTTGTCTACCACCCACAGGCCAAGGGACAAGTCGAGGTCATGAACAGGGAAATTGTCAATGGACTAAAAACAAGACTCGGCAAGCATCAGGCCGGGTGGGTGGATGAATTACCAAACGTGCTATGGGCACTCCGAACCACCCCAAAAAGAAGCAATCGAGAGACCCCATTCATTCTTACTTATGGGACAGAGGCATTACTCCCGGCAGAAATAAGCGTGCCTTCTTACCGCTACCTTCACTCCACCGAAAAAAGCAACAATCAAAGTCTCAAAGAAAACCTAGATCTTCTAGAGGAAAGAAGAAAGATCGCTGCAATAAGAGAGGCTAGATATAAGAAACAGATGGAGAAATACTACAACCAGAAGGTCCGTAAGACTCCCTTTAAGGTTGGGGATTACGTGCTCAGATATAACGAGGCCAGCAAAGTAGAAAATCACGGGAAATTAGGCCAGAATTGGGAAGGCCCATACAAAGTGATAGAAGCACACCAGAATGGATCCTACAAACTCCAGACCACAAAGGGAAAAATCTAGGATCGTAC
The DNA here is from genome assembly GCA_963422505.1 of Pseudognaphalium luteoalbum. NCBI lineage: Eukaryota > Viridiplantae > Streptophyta > Magnoliopsida > Asterales > Asteraceae > Pseudognaphalium > Pseudognaphalium luteoalbum. The sequence goes on along the minus strand of OY730198.1, from coordinate 3,715,917 downwards.
TTGGCATGCATCCAATTTGAGAAAGTATTACATATAAATACTTAGATGTACAAGATTAATTACTGGCACGTGTTTTGCCATGTAAGGATTGGTTAGAAAGTTTTGTTAACTTTAATGAATGAAAAAGGTTTTTTATGTTTCCAAAGCATAAACTCGTGTCCATAAATTGTTTGATGCAATATATATGACGACACTCTTAGCAAACCTAAAATAGCAATGTACAGGGCAATTACACTTTTGGAAACCCAAGCACTGTACATGGGATAGCAACCCACAACAGGGATTGAAACGCAGTTCAATCAAAAATATGTCACACTCTAGGCATATATGTCCGGACCAAGGTTGCAAAATCCACACCTATGGATAGTGGCGACCCTAGAAATTGTTTTCTTAGATATAATATATATATATATATATATATATATATATATATATATATATATATATATATATATATATATATATATGACATGTATGCATTTGATCTAATATAAGTCATACACAGAACAAGCCTCATGTGAAAGTAGGTACTTGGTTGAAAACCCAAAATGTCTATTATGTTGACATTAAAAAGATACATAAGTCATAATTAAGACAATGGATAAAGGCATCCAACCATACTTAACGACGTTATGTCTACATGGATAAAGCCATCCAGCCATACCAAAACACAATTATGTTTATAAGGATAAAGGCATCCAGCCACACACATATTGTCAACAACGAACATTCAAAGCCATTTTCAGGCAACAGAGCAAGGACACATCACAAAAATATCAATTACCAGGAGGATTGGTAGGAGCTTGATCAGACTGAACTTTGAGAAGGTCATCAATAGGAAGATGGGCAGAATTGAGCAGCTTCTGGAGAAAAGGGAAGCGTGCATCATTCAAAGCAGACACGGCCAGGTCATAGTCAAGCCCAACTTGGAGTCATACTCAGGCAATTCTTCCATATTTAAGCCATCTACCGGATACTTCGAAGAAAGAAGTGCCAACATCTCCTGCCAGATTTCCTCCCGGCGCATGACAAGGCATGAGCAACTGGATTCCAGAACTCCTCACTGTTAGTCAAACCTTCAGAGAAATGAGCCAAGGCTTTCCTAACACTATCTGCACGGATCAGCTCAGAATTAGTAACCTGCTCCTCTAACTGGACCCTCCTCTCCTCAGATGCTGTGACCATACCCTCAAGCTTAAATATCCTGCCAATTGAAGACTTGACCTGATTCTCAACATGAGCAAGGTGACCTTTAAGATCTTCTATTTCCTTATCCTTCTCAGAAATAGTAGTAGCATTGGCGATCAAGCTTAAGTTTTGCTTCTCCAACTCCGACCGCATATCAACTGATTCCTTGGTAAAAACTTCCATTCTACGCTTAAAAGCTACCACCGTGCCCTCAGAAGAAGCCTGTCTAATCTCCATCAAAGCCTTCGAAACGTAGTTACCGTAAAAAGACATCTCCACATTAGCCCTATCCAAACCCTCCACCATCTATGCAAAAGTCAGCTTACTACCCTGGAATTGCAAACTGGGAGGAAGAGCATGAGAAAGAAACTCACGCCTAGATCTAGCACTATCCAGAGTGCTATCAACAAAAAGATTCCAGCCAGGCACATAAGCCTCCCTAGTACCCAATGTTCTAACCTTAACATTATCTTCAAGAATGGTAGAAAGCACATAATCCATATCAATGAAAAAATTCCCAAACAAATTATCCCCGAAAAGAGGGTGAGGCATACTAAAAGATGCTATACCAAAAAAAGAAGAATCGGGAATACCTTTCTCCAGACCAGACGTGGCAGGAGCTTTGTCCCTAATAGGCTGAGAAACACGACCAAACTTAGGAGAAGAAGGTGGAGTAATATGATCATTGGTCACCATCAGCACCTCCTTCTGAGCAGAGTTTTCAATCTTTGAGCTCCCGGTTCGCTCATCAGCTACATCTGACACATCAACCAGATTAAAATCCACACCTCTTGACCTATTCTGCTTCCATGTCTTACCACTAACCGGCCTTTTTCCTTTACGCTTCAAACCAGTAGCACCGCCACCATCAACAACATTCTCCACTTTTGGGTCAGAACCGACAAGCTCTAGGGAGTTATCTCTGATAAGTTCCACTTTGACCAATCTTGAACTTTTCTCCGGCCGTATTAGGAGAATCACCTCCAGCCGCAGAAGAACGAGTAATCCTGGCAGGAGGAACGCCACTAGGACTTGGTGATACACCCTTGGAACCATATTGGAAAGCCTTCTTGTTACTAGAATTCAACACATCCAACAGTCTCATCTCTGAAAGTAACAGAAACAAAGAAAGCAGAAATTAAAAATTTATAATCAACGGAAACAATATGCAGACGCAAAGTAAGACACTCACCCTCACCATCATCCATAATCACAGGTACAGAGTCCCTATCTACCCAGACATCACTCATGCCAAGAAGAACAAGAATTTCTTCCTCATAGGCATCAACATGGATACGACAGTTAGAATCAAGATAGGCACGGGTAGAAACTTCTTCACGAGTCAATTTGGGGGGGGTCACTAAAGGTTTCATCATCTCTCTTCCACTCCAAAACCTCCCTATATGCCATAGGAATCAAACTGGTGTTCAACCAAATAAAATTCCTTTTCGAGTCCTTTAAACTATCACGAATACCAAACAAGATCCTATGGGCAGAGGGCCAAAACTACCCTTAATATGACCTACCCAGACAAAAGTAATGCCTAAAAAGATCACAGAAGGAAATTTCCCATGAACCTTACACGCCATCTCAAAACCAGTTATTATTATGGCACCCAGAGGTACCAGTTGCGAAATATGCAACTTGTAATACTTAAGAACAACAAGAAAGAAGTCAGATATGGGGAGTCAAACATTAGCAACAGAAAAAGACTTTGTATAAAAACCGAAATAACCCTCAGGAGGATCGGAAATAACATCATCAGAATCAGGGAAGTACCGGCAAGCCGGAACCCAAACCGCACAATTTACAAATCTGGTTAAAATTACTCCGGCGAAGACCACACTTTACTTTATCAATAGCACCTATGTCAGACATCTCCTAAAACGGGTAAATCAAACAAGCAGAGGAAGCGTAAAGAAGCGATAGAACTAACCTGATTGAAATGTTCGCCGGAGTCAAAGAAGAAATCGAAAGAGGGGAGAAGGGAAATTAGGGTTTTTTGAATTTCAAATGAAAGGAAATAAAAAGAAAAAGGGGGAAAAACCTTTTAATATCTGTATTTTCTCTCTCCAAAGGACACGTGTCTTAGTGTCGTCAAACACGTGGAACCGCCATGATGGCAGTTAATAAAGGAAAGCCGAAAAACTGTCAAATCAAGACAGAGGTGATGTAATGAAAACAAAAACGGGTCGATCAACCTGCACGCCCGGAGGTTCTACGCGCCCGGATGCTTCCTGTACCCCGAACCTAAAATAAAAATTAACTGCTGCGAGTCTAGTAACGTTTAGTTAAGCATTTACCTATCCCCTACTAGACTGGGGGGACTTAATGGTGCAACCACCTTTTTCCTTCTAGGCAAATCTGTCACGAAGATTAAAAATAACATTAGTAGCGTAAAATGTATGTCCAGTGGTATATGTTACCGTAAGGGAATTCGCTAGCAATAAAATGTATTACACCCATATGCCCAGAGGAATATACTATGAAACCTACGGGCACAGCGTATCTTCGTAGGGACCATGAAGAAAATTCACAAGATCAAGGTGAACGACTGAGATCGAGTTTAGAGGTAGTGCGCATGATGGACGGCATCCGCTCAGTGTGTGATAACTTGGAAATGAAGAATGACACAAGTATAAATAGGGGCTCATCTTCTTCATTGAGAGGTTTATCTTCCACACTCTAAAAATATATTCACTCACTACACTTCTCTAAAATTCATATTACAAGACCATGGATTCTTATTCTCACGCCGGAGGTGAATTACGGGGACCCTCCCCGTATTTCACCTAACTTAACGTTTTATTGTTTTGCAGATTTCTCTGGTTGGAGATCTTTCTGAACTAGGTTTATGGAGTCTTAAACGTGTATGAGCTGATCATACAAATAGTCTTTAAGTAACAGGTGATTAAGTAACAAATAGTCACATGATCGTCTCCGAGATTTTAGAGCCCACGTGTGAAATCGGAATGAGGTCCAAAAATAGTAACTTTAATATCCTTTAAAATTCTGTGTAACCGAAAGAACGAGAAGCATGAGATTTCATTTCTTTCTTTCTTTTATTTTTAATGTAAAATAAGATAAGAAAATGAAAGCATAGTTTCATCATTTTCCAATGATTCTTTTGGCAAATCGATGTCACGAGAAAAAAATAATCATAAGCTTCCATAACTCGAATTAGAAAAAAATTTTGAAAAAAGTAATTCTAGGCTTCCATAACTCGAATTTGGTAGAGCACATGGTTTTAAACCACAAGGTCGTGTGTTAAATCCCACACAAGGTTATTTAAATTCCATTGGAGTCTTGACCCAGTGGTCAGAGAGTTTTCCATAAGGTACATACCTGAAGGTGATGAGTTCGAGCCTTGTTGTGAGGGGGACTCCTGCGACGCTATACCCATCCAAGACATGGGAGAGCAACCCCTTTTAGGCGTCGCCTTGGCTTCGAACTCAGGGGGCGGTTACTCAATCCTAGGGGAGTAACCGCTTGTGAAGATGATCGGGTGGGCCAAAGGTCCGTCAATGATTCCACGACTGTCTTTAAAAAAAATCTACAAATTGTGTTATTAATGTCTATATTCTGATTATTATTCTCCATATTAAACCCATGCATTAAAAATAAGTAATAGTTATCTACACTACATATGATCAATCTGGCAATCGCACATGTTACAAACACGTTAAAAATTGAGACCTTACTAGCTTAGTATGTGTTTATGTTGTAATATTTCTTATTAATTATTATTGATTGTTTTGAGAAGCCCTATTAGTTGTAGAGGCCTCCGGGTTAAAAAAAGTTAAGCAAGTATCTTTTTGTTTTGTCTTTGTAACAATGATGGTTTATTTGGACGGCCCAAAAACATATTTGTATGTATATATTTACAAACACTTCCTAGTATGCATACATATACTACACTATTTATGATATTTTTGAGGCCCTAAAACACTTCCTAGTTGAACTCATTTTAGAATCCTCCCCTTTAACGATTGTACCTTGCTCTGCATCTCAAAATACAATGGTCAATCGTTATGATTACATCTTCACAACACCGACATAAAATTGAGTACATTGATGTTTGGAGAATCGGAGGGACAGAGTGAGCAGCATATTACTTCAAGCGTTTGAAAAATTGTCGCAAATTAAAGAAACTTAAATGTGTAAACTTACTAATTGTATGCTAATAATTTAATGTTTACAATTTATTGTTCATGAAAACAAAGGCCTCACTCTTGGGCTTAGAAACGGGCCAAGTAAATGTGAATAGCTTTTTTTATTGTGCGGGAAACCAAAATGTTTGTTACCTAAAACCAAATTGTTTGAGCAAGTTTTTAACCATGCATTTTACTCATTATATTTAAACAATTTATCTACTCATAATTATCATCCTATTTTTTGGATGAAACTACTTTGGCACTATATGTATAGCCATTTCAAAATATCTTATTTAAGAATTACATATGAATGAACTTGTTTTTGGTACAAATTCATATGGCCGGCGAGTGAATATTTCAATAATATTAACTTACTATCGAATGGTGATAAGCTTTGATCTTGTACTTCTGGTTCCTTGTTGAACTTTACTTTGTGTTTGGTTTGCGGTATATATTTAATGGAATTGAAATTTATAAAAGGAATTGTAATTACAAGTAATATTAATTTCTTTGAGTAAAGGAATTTGATGACTTCAAATGCAATTCATTCTTGAACCAACAATATTATGGAATGGAATGTTGAGATTACAATTCCAATTTCACAAACCAAATGCAACATTAGCTTCTTGTGAAGAGTGGACTTCATCCTTGCATTTCAGTTCTTTATGGAAAGGTAATGAACTAATGATCATTTCTCTGAACTAGAGCATCATACATTTTTCTAAACAAGAACCTTCTCCCAAAGCTGTTTTTAGTGGCAACACACACAAAATTATAAAAAAAACCTATCGACTTTTGTCAGAAAAGTTATTCATTCCAATGGTTTGAGCATTTGAAAAGGTTTTTTTTGTTAAAAAAAACCCTCAAAAAAGCTCCCATTAGAGATACTATAACACTACCTCCACATTTCTAAAATTTTCTTAAACCTTCTAGCCTTAACAAGTTTTTTTTTGTGGTATATTTTTAACAATTTTTAGAAAATAAAAACCATTTTTTAGAAAAATTAAAATTAAAAATTGTGGAAATTTTTCATAAACTAAACACCCCTAAATGCTCATTTGACCGGTTTAAAGAAATGTTGGTGTGTATAAAACACTCTTTGTCAACTAATCAATAATAAAAAAAATATGTGAAGGTGCATATGAAAGGGTGTTGACATATACAACTAAATATTTATTTCATACAACAAAAGTATGCATTATATGGTTGTACAGACTGTATCAAAAAATAAAAAATGTGTATCAATCAAAACATGTGTTGCATTTATCATCAGCCTTATGAAATGCGGGAAGAAATTAGGCAATTGGTTTGTACATATTTTGATTGCCAATTCTACCTATACATTAACGGAGCCAAGTGAACCTCGTCCGTTGACCATGCGATCTTGACCTTCTAATGTGCACAAAAATTTGTTGACTTTTGATCATGACCGTTTAATATACAGCCAGCGGTTATTCAGAGTTACTTGAATAGTGTATTTATTAGTTGGCTTCCAAGTGATTAACCGCTTAGTGTATCATGGAGTTATTTTTGTAAGAGAAATGATAGGGTCACCAAATTTGTACAAAATTATGTTCACAAAATGTGTTGTACCAATGAAATGAGGGAAGAGAAATATGATAAAGAAAAAAGAAAATGATGTGATTGGTGGAACTCACTTGCCACCTCATTTTGTAAAACTTTATTTGTAAAATTATGTGAGTTTAGCAATTTTCTTTTTGTAAACTAATTTCATCCTTTTCCTTCTCTACTCATCTATGCAATGGTTTTTTGAATTCAATGATTTGTGTGATTGTTATTGATGTATACACATTGATGAAAACAAGTGTCAAATAAATTATCAAATATATGATTCATGTTGTAGTTAAGATTTACTCGGCCGTGCAAAAACGTACATCAGAGTACGCATAGTATATATATCACTATGCTAAAAACTAAATCGAGGCCATGAGAACACTTGACCTTTTGATAATTGTAAAAGATGGTTCAGTTGACTTTTTACGACTTAATTACTTGACCACAGTGACCAAATTATTTGAATTCAACTATTTTCAAGTTTTTTTTTCTTTTTAACTAACGGGTCGAATTGCTCAACAACTTCGTACACAATGACATCGATGATGTTTGGTTCTGTTTACTCGATCAAATCTCGATAAACGTGGAATTGATCTTTATTCAACTTTTTGTCCTCTTTGCAATAGTTGCATAGAATCGGAAAAACGGTTTGGAAAGAGATCGGTAAAATGGTATTATAATTATTATTCGTTTTATGTTACGATGTATATCTTTTGGTGTTTGATGATGCTTCAAAAAGATGTTGTGAAAAGCTTAAGTACACGTTGCATAAATTTGAATATCAAATCATTAACCATGTAGTACTTCACATAACTGTGTACAATGGATAGTTTCTAACGTACCTAAAGTATAGAGTATATTTCTTTACAATGCCAACCATTAATCGTTAAAAAATAAAAAGATACATTTTTACATGGTTTGCAAGAGACATGCAGGATATAAGGCAAAAGTAAATGTATATGTTTTATGTTTTATTTATTTGACTATTTTCTTTTTCTTTTTTATGTCTGCGACCTACTACTACTACTTTCTTTTACGTTTGTTAATCTTGAAGTTAATACAACCAAAATCAACAGTGTATCCGGAGCACCACCCGGGTATTACACTAGTTTTTAAAGAGGAAGGGTAACGGAGAAATGGGCTGGTTGGTTACGTTAACGGGCTAAAACTGGGTACGGGTTAGTCTTTCAATTTTTTATGAGTTATTGGTTTGTAAAAATATTGCAGTGGTTACATATATATTCTGTTTACCAAACCCGTTTATCTAGTGAAGAATCATAACCTAATAATATAGAGTTAATTGTTTGGTTATGTATCTAACTTTGCCTTTTTTTACTATTGTATGTAACAAACTTTCAAAACATCTATTGTATGTAATAAACTTGTAAAAAATGCTATTGTATGTAACAAACTTTCAAAACATCTATTGTATGCAATAAACTTGTAAAAAATCGTTATCGTATGATGCGGTAGTCATTGATCTGCTAGAGTTTGCTCGTGCTTCCACAAACCAATGTTCAAGAGGCATTTTCAGTTTGGCATGAACACATGGTAACCCGTAACATACAATAGAGATTTTTTACAAGTTCATTGCAAACAATAGATGTATTTAATGGTTATGACATACAATAGGGATTTTTACAAGTTTATTGCATACAATATATGTTTTGAAAGTTTGTTACATACAATGGAAAAACGAGCAAAGTTAGATACATAACCAAACAATTAACCCAATAATATAACCAATTTTAGTATCATAATTATTAGAAGACAATATAAAGGAACTTATCAGGAAGACACTTCCATTGATTCACAAAACTTGCTAAAGACGACCCAAATGTATCTCGATCACGAGAAAGGTACTAGTTAATAAAATGCAGCATTGTTTCAATTGTTAATGATTTTCATTTGTATATGTTCAATTCGATCGTTTGATACTTTTTTTCATTATGTTGCCCCATATGCCTTTGATATATCTAGATGATCGGAAAAGTTCAAATAGGTAGCAAACCACGGTTTCAAAATTGCAACCCAATCGTCAGCCGATTTACAAAATGACTTTCAACCCGAGTACCATCATCATCGTAAACAAATGAGTGTACCATCATCATCATAATTCATAGTCCATTACTTCGTATTCAAACATGTATAAACATCTCCATTTCTTATTCTAATAGATGAAAGTACATTTTGGGTGAATTTCTAATACGTTTCATGACTTCTTTTCAAGTTATACCTTTCTATTTTCCTTACAAAGAAATTATAAATCCGAACATCATACTTCCCATTAAAATTTTTTTCGTTTATGCGATACATATAGTTCTATATACACCACATTGATTAATTGATATATAAATAACGTAACATTTATCTTATATCGAAAATTGTATAGTGTAGGTAAAGTTTTAGCCGTTGAAAAGTAGATTATACTATTATAGGGTGTACATATATACATTCTAAATAGTGTTTACGAGATATATTATTACGCTAACGTAAATGTAAAATCAATCTACATTATATAGTTTTTATTACCTATTAATACACCTAATTTTCTTTTAATACATGTGAGTCATCATAATAAAAAAAATAAAAAATAGAGAAAGACGGCGGGTAGAAACGACTTAACCTGTTTATAAATTGAATTTATGTATACTTATGAGATTGTTAAAGACGGCGGGTAGCAACATATTTACTTTTTGTTTTGTTTTCATAAAAAGTTTGGTGTCGACTTAAACCGAGTCTGGTTAAACACATAAGCGGTGTATTCTCACGTTGATGTTCATTAAAAGAAAGTGTTACAATCTAATACATTTATACCATTAACCTTAAGTGAAGTATTACATATAATCATTGTATAGTTCATTTATCTTTGGATATATTAAAGAAGATGTTTAAACTAATCTCCAGATAATATCCAAAGTTTAAAGTATAAATTGTTTACTTAAAAGCATTCATTATCTTTTTAAAACGTAAAATAATCAAATTAGCACCCAATAGTCCAATATGTACGCCTTTTTAGTTCAACATCGCATGTTATCGTCTGTGTAAAATAAATGCGGAGTATTCAATATTAAAATTATGAGGCTAAATTGTAACTTTGTAACAAAAAATTCAAACTGATCATTTATCTTCTATTATATGATATAGGGGCATTAAAAGAAAATAAAAGGACTAAAGTTGCTACTTCTTTAATAAATAAGGGCATCAAAATGAAAAGTCAATGTGAACGTACAGGTCATCTTCCCCAAATTTTTCCCTGCAACTCAAAAGGGGTTTCGAGATAACCAAAATTAAAGCTTTAATACTTCCATTATGACTTTAATAATCTGATCTCAACCATCGAAAACACATCTTTTACATCATAAAAAAACTATAATTGAATCAGATCGTCCAAAAATCAGGATTTTATGCATCATAAAATTTCAGAATTTTGAGCCCTCGTAATGCCCCTCTCGTTAGTGATGCTGTGGGCCGTCGCTCGATCTGCTCATAGTCAGGGTCGGCCCTGTTGGTAATAAAACCGGTTCATTGGTAACATTAGTACGTTGGCGATCATGTTCATAAACCCTTAAGGAAACTAAGAAAGTAGAGAAATAAATTGTTATACGAGTCAAAGAAAACTTATGAGCAAACGTATATCTATATATTTTTTGACGGAAAAGGAGATTGAGAGATATTTTAATTTCTTTTTTTAGATTGTCAAACAAAATTAGAGATAGATATGGGCTAAATTTGATGAATCCTATAAGTCAAAAGATGAAAATGTTACTTCTAAAACATGGGTAAATATATTTTGTCGACCACGTACCCTACTAGTTTGTTCTGAAGTCGATAACTTACCCCTTAAAATACCAATGTAGGCTATGTAAGCGGAAGTCATGTGTTATAATCTTTGCAAATCATGTTTTTACCTACAAAAGTACAAAAGTGTGAAAATGGTGACTTAGCAACCACATCATATGCCAACTAGACTTTTATTGCCGCTGTATATTTTACGTACATCTGTTTTTACTTGATATACAACTCTAGTGGGAAGAGAAAAAAAATAACCGTTGCACATCCATCGTTCACCACCATCATCATGGTATACCCTCTATTCAAAGTTTTTTTTTATTAATACAAACACCATTAATCTTCAATCTAGTATACGAACACCATTAACCCACACTTCAGTTTTATACTCGTTATTTATTGTGACTATATAATATATGACGTACATTGCTTAAAATCAAATTGAAAAAAAATATATACATATCTGAATCTGAACATGGACACTATTAATCTTGCGGCGGTGTAAACATTTGACGTAGGTTTATTCCTTCTCGATTTACAGATTGGAAAAATGAAGTCGGAAAGATGTGGCGGTTTCCCTCCAAACGAAACCCTAAACAAAAACAATCTTGACGGTGAAACATATCCAAATAACGAAGAGTGGTTGAGGAAGTTAGATTCCGGTTGTCGGGTTGCAATTTCGGTCATCACTGGATTGCTACGTCCCGGCTTTGGATTTTATCCTGATTGGAAACTATGAACATAAATTTTGATTTTGCTTCAAACTGATTATGTGTTTGATTTAGGTGTGTTAGATTTTGATTTTGCTTCAGATTGATGTCATATGTTATAACTAGACATCAAACTCGTGTATACATTTTTATAATTACGCGAATTATGTATAATAAATTGATTGCTTATGTTAATTAATACGTGTAATTAAATACAAAGTATTAAGATTAAGATTATATTTTATGTATTACCTTAATTATTTAAAGTTAAAATCCTCCTTATGTAAGTCTCCTAATGAATTTAGGAACCTAAATAATACTACGTAATAATTATGTTAATAAGTAATTGTATTGATAAATTAATACATAAATATATTTCAATACAAAATATAAATTTATAACATCATCGCATACTAAATTTTTGCTAATTGAATAAATCAAAGAATTTAATTAATTAATTGGGATTTGATGATGTAATAACCATGTTTCCTATATATAATATATAAGATTATTATATTTGATAAGATTGTTATATTTGATGACGATAACAATTGATGTTGCTACTATTGTTTTTTCTTGACGATGATGATAATTGATGTTATCGGTACCACCATAATTTTTTTTTCGTTCACCTTAGTTTTAGTTGACAGAATTGCTGTGGTGATGAACTGGTGATGGTGATGGTTGTTGCTAGAAAAAAAGGGGGTGTAATTATGATTTAATGTGAATGAATTCTCAAATCTGGGTTTTTATGAAGATGTGACTTGTTTTGTTAATTAATTTAGTATGTCCGATGAATATTAAATTTAAATGCAACATAAGTATAAAATTGACATGTAAGCAATATTACTGGTTTCTCAGGTTATCGGTTACCATATAGCCGACCTTGACACGAATATAACCAGTTTAATTCATACATTAATATTTTAAGGGGTAAGTTTCCGACCTCAGAGCAAACTGCTATAGTACATGACCGACAAAATGCATTTACCCTACATACATATAAGAAATTTGTTATCTAATCCAACGGAGAGGGTAAGAAATGAAATACTGTGTGAACCTTCAATTGATCTAACGGACATGATAGACATCCATTACAATGAAATATTTTTGGACCACATCCTATTATTTGTAGACTTAAATTTCACCTGACCTTGTAGTGATGGATGTACACTTTTTATTCTCAAGCAAGACAAATTTTGTGAATTACAATACTGTATCATTTTGTTTTATCTTTCTGCAAGTCACAGTCACATTTTCATTCACTGCAATTACGTTCTAGAAAGTAACCATGGCTCTCTAGAAAGTCACAGTCACATTTTCATTCACAGTAAAAGATTACTTTTTAAAATGTAATAATATCCGTGGCTCTCATTATAATTCATAAGACAATTGAAAAAGTTAACTTAACAACTAAAATTAAAAATCATCTCTATAAGAGTTACCAAAGTAAGAGCACTGAGTATGATAACACTGTGTTCACAGTATTTTTGGTGGTGTGTTGTGAGTTAAAATTCTGTGATGTGGTAACATTGTTGTGGACAGTGTTGTGAACAGTGTTCTGGAATATTTTATTATTTGTTTTATTTGTTTGTTTAATGTAAAATGGGGAAAAGAAAAAAAACAATAAAAAATGGTTAAACGTCGTGTGAGACACCGTGTGAATTTCAACGCCGGACGAAAACGCCGTGAAAAACGCTGTCGCAGTGTGGCAAAACGCCGTTCGACAATGTTATTGACCAATAACGCCGACGATTTACCTCCCACACCGTATGCTCTAATTGTTCCTATTCACAACCTATTGCAACTCAATGCATATGTAGCAACTTAATAATAAAATATATAAATAAAATGTATTTGAGTCCTTTCTTCTTTTTCCTTTTCTCTATAGTTATTCTTGAGAATAAAATATGGTTAATATATGTGATTGTGATATAATATCATCAAAGTTATATTTGTTTTACCCTTATAATTATTTTGTCTTAATGATTTATATTATATTTATGATTACTTTTTATTAAGCGTTGTTAAGATTCTTGGTACTAAGTAACCTTTGTTATTCATGCAAAGGTTGATTCATATAGTCTATATCTAATGCTTGATGAGATGATGAGACTAATTTTATTTCAGAAGAATTATTTATACTTGCATATTACGAAGGATAGTATGTTTGTTGCAATAATTTAATGTAGTTTGGATCAATAATGAAATGAAAAATAACATTTAATCAATAATATGGTCGATAGTTAATAATTTATACATATTATTATTTCGTTACCAAGTAAAGGTGATTGTATAGTGAAGACCATAAAAATATTGGTGAAGAACTGACGTTCTAGACTTCGTATTATAATCCTTCTATACATGTAAATTATTATATAAATATTTATGTATTATACAAAATTTGATGCAAGATAACATTGTTAAGACATAAATTCGTTATGGAGTTTTTTTTTTTCTGAACAACATTATGGGATATTTGTTGCAAGCTCGATGTTATTATAACTACTATTCTAAATTTTTAAGTGTGAATTTTAATATGTTACCTTTTAAATTTTACTTATACGTAACAGTTTATTCTTCAAAAAAGTATATTATTATTATAGACCTCACTGCAACGCACGGATAAAAAAACTCGTTAAAAACAAACTAGACGTTTGTTATTAATCTTCAACCTCATCTTTATCTCAAGCAACAGTAGCATCATGTTCCACGTCAACCATTTTGCCCTTCTTTACATAGTAAAACATAATAACTCAACATAAATTAACAAACACTAAATAAATTAAAATGAAAATCAAACCACATGAACAAAATTTACACAACAGATTCGAAAACAATATAATTTACCTTACCACCACTAGGTTTTTACCTTTCTCCTGATATCATCAACATATACAACAAAATAAATTACACAAACATAGATATGAACATGTACACGATTATATTCAAGACCGTTTACCTTACCAACACCATCAATGTTTTTACAGTTTTTAGGTTTCTCCTAAAATCTTCAACAATATTTACGAATTAGTTTCATATTTGCATAAACAATAAAAAATACACACAAAACTCAAATAAGTTAATAAGGGGTTAGTGTCTGAGAATGTACTAAACTTGAATCCGATAGCAATTATGTGTATAATACTCATATTCATCATTTTTGATGCATTTAACTTTCAAAATATACTCCAATTGAGTAACATAAGAATTGGATCATCAACTATACAAAAGTTGAAAAATAATACTTAAATTGCATAAATAATTGATCAGTAAGAGACAATTGGGATACTTTGTTGAGAAATACTTACTATATATATACAAATTGGTTGTCAACTTTAGTGCCATTCATGATTTAATAAATTCAAAATCCTTATATAATCCATATACTTGATTAAATATAATATTAGAGCTCATGTATTTTGCTATATTCGCACATTTTAAATGTTTTCTAACTATTATAGTAACGGTTCAGTAAAAGGTTCCGTTTTTAAAATATTATACCGATTTTTATAAGTATGTATACCACACATATACACACACAAGGCTAGCTCAATCCCCACTAGCTTGTTTCCTCTAGCTTTTGAGACATTAATCTACTGAAAATGAAGGTAGCATACTCGATGGATAATGAGTATTTCTCAAATTCTGGACAAATTTTCAACTTTGAATTTTATTACATTTGTAAATGTAAATGGCTACATAAAGAAAAGAAATAGGAATATTGGTGAAATTTTGTAAACAGCAAAAACTTATGGGACCAAGATGAAACATTACTAGCACCAAAACTCACACTCCACAGCATGTATATACACATACCATAAACACTCTCTCCTCACTAATTACTGTAAATCAAATATTTTGAAAGAAAAAAAATGGGATAAGGTAAAGCTAGCAGGATGAAAGCTAATAAGGAGTTTCTTAAGCTCGTGAAAGAAGATGATAATTTCATGTGTCCTAAGTGTAGGGAGAAGGAGGATATTCATGCTTCACTGAATCACCTTTCAAAATGCTCAGTAAAATTTCTATATCTCATGTTTTTTTATTTTCCGATTTTGATTTTTTGTGTGTTGTTTTGTTTAAATAATTAACCTTCAAATTTAGATCATTTGTCATTTTATAAAAAGTAATATATTTTGGACTAAATATTTTGTATAAGAACATTCAAGGTTAGCTAATATATTTATAATATATTTATAACTAGGTAATGTATGCCAATCCGCAATGTGATTTAATAATATAGCATTTTAAAAAATAGAGTAACAATATGTAAGCTTCAAACATCAACTTAAAAACCATTGTTCAACCCACTAATCTGTTAATTTTTTGTCTTCATCGTATTGTTGAGTTCATTTAAATTAGACATGTAGATTATTTCTTTATTTATTTAAAATTTAATATTAAATCACTTCAGCTCTATGTAGATATTAAAGTCACGATAAGGTTAGAAACATACTTTAAATTTTATATATATATTCAAAATGCATACTAAGATCACTGCCAATTTCAATCAAACCGATGAAATCTTGGCAAACTGATGCCATTGGCACTACTTCTTCGGTTTCCTTCATTAGTTTGGCGACGAAAGGAAGTAAGGTTTTCACATTTCTCACACTTATAAACCTCACTCCCACAATCTCACAAACCCTAGCCCCTTTTCATCATTTGTGTGATTTTCACATATCTATTCAGATGAATCCTGGAGATAGCTTTTTGTTGAGACAAAGCAAACATTATTTGAGTGATCTACCGGACAATTTGGAACCGTATGATGAATTTGATCTCCTAGATCCTAGGCTGTTATTTTCACGAACAATCACTATCTTTTTCACGGACAAATCACTATCTTTTTCAAGAATCTATTATTTTATTGGGTTTTTAATTATACGTTTATTTTAGCGGTGAGTATGGGTTGTGCCATCACTACCATTTCCACCATTTCCATGAACTAGTTGTTTTGTATTAATATGTATTTATTTCGTTTATCCATTCTTTCCATTTGTAATTACCAGCAAACATATGCTTTTTATGTTTTAGGTCAGATGCTCTAGGTTATAATGTGACCCCTTCAATAGGGGATGGCAATTGTGTTATAAGGCTAGTTGTTTTCAACCCATTGATACGTTAATTTTTTGTCTTCATTTCATCATATTGTTGAGTTCATTTAAATTAGACATTATTTCTTTATTTAACATTTAATATTAAACTTCATCTCCCTGTAGATATTAAAGTCACAATAAAGTTAGAAACATACTTTAATTTTTATATATATTCAAAATGCCTACTTAGATCAATGCCAATAGGTTTCACTCAATCGAACAAATGAAATCTTGGCAAACTGATACCATTGGCACCACTTCTTTGGTTTCCTTCATCAGTTTGGCGACGAAAGGAAGTAAGGTTTGAGGTAGGGTCCATCTTATATTTAATTTACTGTTATTTTTTGTTCGTGTATGTAAATGTAGGTATATTGCTAAATGTAGGAAACAAAAATTGAAGTGATGAAATGACGTGTTTAATCAGTCGTTTATGAGTTTTAAGTGTGCTGACGTGACATTGAGCTGGAAAAACTGAAGAAGCAGGTGAAAAGGCAACTGTAGGGAGTGATCTAATTAATTGAAAGAAGTAGCAAACTTAAAACTAGTCACGTACTACTCGTATTTTGTATCTATGTTTTTCACTTTTTCATGTATATGTACTTAATTAGTTAAATGACTACTTTAAAAGGATAAAGCCATTGTATTAACATATATTAACTAAAAACTATTAATTTTTTATACAATCACAAATTGTAAAGAGTGATGTTACACGTATAAAAAAATATCAACCGAGAGAAATTTTTTGTTTGTTTTGATTTCATATATTGTATCTTAGTCCACCTAAAAAAATAAACATACCATTTCTCAAGTCAATTCAACATAAAAATAAAAAATGGATGTATCTAATGATTCTAATCTAATTTAATATACATAAGGTAATATTAAATTCAATTTTTGACGTTTGGAGGTATGTAAAACCTTTTGCTCGTAAAAAGGATCATAAAACCTTATTTGCTAGTTTGTGGAGGACGGTGACCCTTTCATCAGGTAACCGATCAACATTTCAATTAGATGTCAAAATTTGTTAAAAACATATGTTGATAAACAGTAAGAAATTCAGTACTAAAAAAGTGTTATAAAACCTTATATAGATTAATACCTCCATGAACTCTGTTAATAAAAGCTTCTTAATTCCAGAATTTAAAGTAAACCTCGAGTTCAAAATTTATTTAATTTTTAAAATATGATAAATGATAATGTTTTCACATATGTCATCGACGCTTGTAAAGAGCCACATGGACAAAGTTGATATGGTTGAAAGTTTACATGGACTGTCATATCATCACTAACCTGCTGATGAAAGTTACAATTTTGATATCAGGCCAAACTTTCTGACAATGTAACAAACAAGATTTTACAATCCTTTTTACGAGAAAAAAATTTACATAATCTAAAATGACAAAAATTGAATCTTATGTTACCTTTTATCTATGACATTTTGTTCATCATCTAAGTAAATATTAGGACTAGCTAATTCTGATTTGATATCGTGGCACCTCCTTTCGGCTATTTCGCTTCCATCTATGTTTGTGTTATTTGCTTTAATGTATAATTTATGGACAACTCTTTATCAACATTTGAGAGAAAAATGTAGCCAACTAAATTGAAAATGATTTAATTCTGATATAAGAAGCAAAGCAACTAACTATTTAAGATTTGTAAATATGGTTACAAAAAGAAAAGGATTAGAATTTTTTATGAAAATTCTATAAAACTTATGGGACTAGAATGAAATATCACTAGCTCCAAAACTCACACTCCACGGCATATATATACACACACACCATAACTAGTTCAGTGTCCGATCCGGTTATCAAAACATTGATTATTATGCTTCACTTAATCACCTTTCAAAATGCAAAGTAAAATTTCTATATCTCTGTTTGTTTGTTTTTTTTCCTTTCCGTTTTTGATTTTTTGTGTGTCCTTTTGTTTGTTAATATTTATATGAATTGATTATTCATGAATAGGTGAAAAAGAAGAAATCGGATTCTGGTACCGTTGATGGTGATGGTGATGCTAAGAATAATGGTAACGATGCAGATAAAATTTGAAAATAGAGATTTAGATTTGAGGATGATGGGATTATGAGATTATGATAAGTATGTAGTGAATTTATTTTTACTGATGTCTATGTAATAAATTTTACGTGCAAGTGGAACTAGATTAAGATTTACTTATCATTGGTGGTAATTTTGTTAAATTAAAATTTTCAATATGATTACCCCCATTTTGCTAATCGATGATATATGATATTTTAGATTTTGTTTTATCGTAGGTGGTAATAAACTGATTATTAGAAGATTGATTTGATTATATAGCATTATAAAAAATAGAGCAATGATATTTGAGCTTCAAACATCAACTTAAAAACCATTATTCAACTTAAATCACATCAGCTTCCCGTAGATATTAAAGTCACAATTAAGTTAGAAACATACTTAATTTTTATATATACTGGCGGTAATAGCCCGTGTGATGCATAGACTTTGTCTGTTCTAATGTTTCCGTACACATGTCTTGATAATTATTCGTATTACCAAATCTCTTTATGTTCAAACGGAGAGTAATAAAAGTGTGTTGTTAGTTGTTATGTTGGTATTTCTGTTATGTGTAGTTTCTTGATCGTTAGTTAGATAAAATATTAAAGCGTAACACTCCTAACACACGTCTATCTTCTAAAGAATTCTGCAACGTACATTGATTGTTTTCTCTTACATTCAATAAGTCAAGTAATTATCGAATATGACCTCAAAGCAAAATATTTTGCATCATAGTTGGTCGTCATCATATATATCACGGTATCTCTATATAGAAACTCCTTTAATTGTCCTATAAAATATAAAATGTTCGCTAAAGAAGATATATCTTTTTAGACAAATGTGCGCGTAGGTAAAATAGCGTTTAATTTTGTCACTGATTATTATTTTATTTTGTTTTAGTTACATCAATTTAGTAACATTGATATAATGATATTGTAATTGTACTACATTTTGATTTTGTAGACATTATATGTACCCAGCTAATTTATTATCCTTTTTTATACACAACTGTACATATTGTTCGTGTACCATTTGAATATAAGTACATTAATATTACATCTCCATTAATTTTTCCACCATTTTGAGAACCATCCGCGCACGTCTTTCTTTTTCAAAAGTAGCGAGTTAGAATTAGAATTATAAGCTCGGTCTATTTTAAACCAATTACTCGTACCTACAACTACTTAATCAGTGAGTACCTAATCAAGACAGTGATAAAAGATGGTCGATTGGTTCCAATAAAAGTTGGTTAGGTAAAGTTATCCTCTGTTTGTAATAGAAAACGAACAACATTCTATTATAATGGTGTAGAATGATCTTAATAATACAAATAGGAACCAAATCGAATGTGTTTTGCCAAAACAGAGAGGATTAATCTGACCTCTTTAATTTAGTTAGATATGAATTGTATGTATGTATACATGCTTAGAGAGAAAATCTTGTCTTAATTCGACACAAAAAATAAAATTATCAACGTTATTACTCATTTATTTGTAAGCTACTTGTATTATTAGCAATTTCATTGAAAAATTTCCTTCTTCATATCTTCATTCGAACTTACATCTTGTGGTGCAAACATGCTAAAGAGTGTCATTTACGCGAGTGAAGTTGTCTTCGTATTTTGATGTTCATCTCCAACGCAAGCTATTCAAATCCCAACACAATAGCTCATGTCTTAAATGTGGGTTCGAGCTTCGAGGATGCTTTTTATGTTCTTATAGGAAAGTGTCGATGTTGACCATCATTCATCATTTATTATAATGGAGAATCAATGAAAATTATTCATGGGACTCAGAATTTAGAGTATCGTTTGTATAGTAAATGTAGATTCACATATACGGAGTATTAACTAGAAACTACTACATATTATTTTTCTATACAATCACAAATTGAAAAAAATGATGCTACACTTTAAAAAAATAAATAAATCAATCAATCAACCGAGGTAAATTTTTGTTTGTTTTGATTTGATATACTATATCTTGGTCCACCTAAAAAACGTAAACACACAATTTCTCAAGTCAATTCAACATAAAAATGGATGTATGATGTATCTAATTTAATATACATAAGGTAACATTACATTCACTTTTTGATATTTGAGGGTATGTAAAACTTTTTGCTAGTAAAGAGGATCGTAAAATCTTATTTGCTACATTGTGAGGTACATTGACCCTTTCATTAGGTAACCGGTTAACATTTCGATGAGATGTCAAAAATTATTTAAAACATATGTTTATAAACTCTAAGAAATTCAGTACTAAAAAAGTGTTATAAAACCTTATATATAGTAATACCTCCATATACTCTGTTGATAAAACTTATTTCCAGAAGCCAACCAAAAAAACTAGAAACTCTTTTTTTATTAGGCAAAAAAAAAAAAAAAGATAAGGCATATTACTTATATCCATTTATCTATATCTACGTTTTCTTAAACACACACAAAAAAATCAAAATATAATTACAATACTATATATAAAAGTAAAAATAAAAATATAAACATGAAAAATTTATTCATTCACATGTCCAATTCAACACACAGAAAAAGAATACAACGACCGTTATTCATACAACGTACCCTCCCTGATTTTTTCATTCGTACATAAACCTTATCCATTTTTGTCATTCTTACAATCTTACGTTACTGCTTTTGTCTACATCTTCGAACTATGTGAATGAAGCGAATTATTTACGAACACAAAATGTCTTCGTCAATAACTTATCTCAACAACATCACCCATCGATTCTACAAATACTTCTATACGTCTCATGAATCTATGACTATGAAGAACACCGGGTTTTGACAACACTGAAATGCAACACACCATTGAAATGGTTTTCATCGATGAACAGGTTATCAAGCATCCATACTTCGAATTCGATACTCATTAATTGTTACGTGTTCCATTAGATCTTCTTATCAACGTAATCTTTAGCCCGAGTCTCTTTGTATTTTCATACACATGAGTAACATCATCTTTTAAGAGCGCCCCCTTGATTACCGAAAATAGAAACACATATTTTACATTATTAAGAACATTATTACACTTTGTATTTTAATTAATGGAGATATGACTATAAACATATTCATCTATGTAGAAATTGATTGGAACGTATCAATTGTTATACGTTTCATAATATATACAAATTTGTTTATATGTGCCTCTATAGAATAATAGAATACATGGCACCGAGAGACCCGATCGATGAATTTAATAACTCTCTCGATCGATAAATTTAATAACATCTTATGTGAAGGGGATACAATCATTCTCTCAGATTTCAAGACTTGCTTAAACAAATAATTTCCTAACAAAGACGTACAACTCTCAATAGTATAGACAACTTTTACGGTCATGTGGACACCTTTAAGTTTGTTCCCCGATGATGAAATAGTCCGTGTGATACTTCTACAATTGTCAGTTTCATAACTTATACTTGAAAACATTTGAAAACCTTGCTTTTGATAACTTTTTAAACGTTTCAGATGTTATTTGGACAAGTGGTAGAAGTTGGCACATATACAACTAAACCAAATTAAAGGAGAACCATGCGACTCCATGATTTACAGTTAGCATTAAAAATTACACATTTAATTTCCTTATATAATTCTTATTATCTATTTCATTTCACATCCACAACTTAACTAAAACTCATACTTGCACCCACTGGCAAAAGAGTTGAATGCACATTGTGAGATTCTTATGTGGAACAATAGTGATGTACAATTTATCATTATGCTTATACAATTTGCCAAGGTCATAGAATGATATCGTAAGACTTTTTCCATTGATCATTTTATCGATCGATCAGTACACATTTGTCTTTCATTCATTCTACACTTTGACAATTCTCACATCTGACCATCCAGTATCTATCCCAACAATACTACATTATTCAATGTATATATTTTTCTGTTCAAATGCTGTCTAACATACCAAATCTGCATATCAAATACATACTAGGGAAATTTGCAATTTTTTCCATCTGGTTTTACGTTTTAGCCGATTTTGTCCTTTAATAATTTTTTTAGCAATTTTAACCTCGTGGTCTTCAATTTTTGCAAATTTTGTCCCTCTCGCTAACTTTCGTTAAAAATTTCTGTTAAATCTAAGTAAATGACCAAAATACCCTTTGCCTTCTTCTCAAATCACAAAAATACCACTTGTCTTCTTCCTCTCCCTCTCTTACCCTATTTCCTACACTAATTTACAAAATCACTCTTATTTTTCACTCTCAAATACACTAATTAAACACACATAATTCCTATTATTTATGTGTAAATTAAACATGGATAATACACAAGCATAACTTTGGTGACTAGGACATCACACTCACCACAACCCCGACGACTGGAGACGGCGGCGGAATTTGTAAATTAACGTTAAAGTTGAAACAACATAATTATCTAATACACAGCTGAGATCTCACTTTCAAGTATTTTCTAAGCTAAAATTGAAACAACATAATTATCAACATCTTGCATAATGTTTGAGTTATCCGTGCATTGCACGGGTAATGATCTAGTTTGAAGTAAACCTCGAATTCAAAATTTATTTAAACTTTAAAATATAATAAAAAATTGATAAAACTCGGGATAAAAATAAGTTGTCTAACTTGACTAAGTCTTAAACCTCTTAGAAATAATGTGTTACTGTTTACAAAATTTAGTCAAGGAATGAATGTTTTGAACATCTCAACCGAGGTATCGATAAGATTAGGACCGGTCTTCATGCGAGAAAACTTTTTATATCCATAAAAATATAAAGTTTGAAGCTACTATAACTTGCTACTATAACTTACTACATGTCTTACATGTGACATTTACTGAAATCGTTCCACACAAAAATATTAATGATGATGTGTAGTCAATAACGTAGGAGGTGGGACCCACAGAATCAAACAGTGGTTTAATCGTTTTTGGGAGTGAGATTTTTTGCTAAATCCACTTCATTTATCATCTCTTCCCATTCACGGATTTCTCCATTAAAAATTTAAAAGCGAGGGTAAGTGTTTTATTTTATACTTTTCATTTTCATTCCGACATAAGTGTACATAGGATTAGGTTCAATAGAGAAGGAAATTTTGATGGAAAAAAGAAAGAAGCAACATGATTCAGTATATTTATTACTGTAATTCAACGTTAAATTACTTCAATTATAATAATAAAAAAATGAATCATAGTAATAATGATACTGAATTATATTGTTTCTCCCTCTTCTCCACCTAAATTTTCTTTTTTTTTTATCCCGTTACAGTGTACATATTAATATTTTCAATCAATTGAAGAAAACTTTAGAGGTAAATATGTTATTTGATTGTTGAAAGTTATAGCTAGTGGATAATTCTAAAACTGTGTGGAAAATCAAAGTGGACACTTTGATTGAGACGGAATGAGTAAACATTCATAAATATGTTTGATCTCATTTAAAATCAATGTTAAACAACAAGTTTAGTAATCACTTGTTACTTAAAGTCGAGCTTTTTGGGGATCAAGCTACTACGTTCGTACCTACATGGCTAGTTAAATTAACCCGACGGCTTTAGGTGAACGATATTAACATACGTCTTTATGATAAGCGACTTAGAACTGCTATAACAATTTCTTTAGTTTTTTTTTTTATACTTATATCATTCATCAATATGTAATTAATTGAGTTTTGTAAGATCAATACACTTATAAAAGCCATATATTACTATTTAATATCCAATATTATTATGTACACTTGGAATAGATTCTTGAATTCTAAACATAATCCTTATCCTTACTTTCACTATATTTATGGGAAAATTTAAGGTGTTTGTTCCTTGAAAATGCTTAAGTGATTGTTATCTTAAACTTGATATACAATCCGGTGCATGTTGAGCCCATAAATTAGTTTAAGCGATTTTTTAGGTCAACTATGCAGTGATAGTCCTTCATAATTCAAATATACAAATTGATTAAAAAAAATTACGAATGGACAATCAATTTGTGAAACTTCGAACTCAACAAGATATGCCACATAATATGCATATAGTTGCACCATAAATTCTTCGAGCTAGTCTAGACGATCCTCATGTGCCGTTTCTCGTCATCCTGAACAGCTTAGACTTAGCTAAAAACATCAAATAAACGTTAGGAGAGGATCCCGAGGCCGGAGCTTAAAAGCTTATCCGCTGGCGATTCCCAATTAGTACCCGCACTATGTTATAGATAGGTACGGTTTGTACGTCACGAGGCCGAGAACCTCCTTTATACTGTGTTTCTAGATAGTAAGTGTGAGAGACAGTTAGTAGAAAGAGAGTAAGAATGTTGGAGGTGACTCACTTGGGTAACGGTGGATTATATATATTTAAAAAATTAGGTTTTAATAACGGAAGTTTTTAGTGATGCAGATTCAATATGTCGGTTGACGCGGTAAATAATTCACTGACACATATTTTGATGAAACGGATTTCGGTGTTGGATTGGGATGAAATTCACACGGTAGCTCGGAAAGGGCCCAACGATCAAGACTCTATCGCTTTGCCCTGAGCATAATCGGTTTTTTGTGCAAAAACAGAAATTTACTGTTTTTTGGGGGTCTATTTTGAACTTTAGATTAAGTTTCTTTCTTATGATATTAATTGGACCGTATTCAATTGTATACGTTTTTTTGAACAGAATTGAATTCTACAACATTACCAAATCATCTAATCAACTAACAACTTGTTTAATTCATAAATGATCAACATAGACTCAAAGAACGAATTTACATATAAATAGCTTACATTGGGTATTATGTATACACCATTAGATTGTCATCATTTAGGATGTTAGTCAGCTCGTGATTCTTTACAACTTTCGTGATTCTTTACTGTTTATTGACATTCTCCATAAAATATGCGGAAGAATACTTTTAGTTAGTCTTTTATTTAGTCATATTATGCCTTTTGTACATCTTTAGCCCCTTAACTTCCAATGTTTTCAATGTAGCTCAATTCTAGACAACTTTTCACAATTCGCATCCAACTTTGTCATAATTAACACCATATAGTTAATTAATTGTAAATTAAGCATTATCATTCTTTTTAGAAATATTCGGGGATGTTACAACTTTGAGACAAAGAGTTATAGTATATAGTCGACAAAATGTATTTACCCTTTTTAAAAATAAAAACCTAAAATTAAATAATTTCAGTTAATTTTATAGGTTTCTGCATTAAATTATTTAGTTATAAATATATAAATACATTTGTGTGTTTTACTGTATTTAATAACAATTGTAATTTGTAATGATATATTATACAAAGATTCCCAACACTTGTACTCCATTAGTTCATTAACATCAATTTCTACACAATTTAAGAAAAATAAGACTCACCACACTATGACCAATAAAATTTCAAATTGACAATTGAAAATTGTCTCGATTGATTAAAACTTATAATATGCTCTTATATATTGTGGAACAATTATTACATTTAGATGCAATGTGTTAAAAGAACACACACATACAATTTACATGCAATGAAAACTCTGTACACACTAAAAACGGTGCAATCAACATATATGTATTAATGGGGTTGAGAAATATTAATGAAATTAGAAGGGGTGTTTGGAAACATCTGAAATGGTGCAAGGTCCTAAAACACGAAATGCTGATGTCCGAATGTCAGGGAATTTTCACAATTTCACAATATATTAATAGAGATTCTTGTCACATGTATACTTTTAGCCGCATTTTCATTTGATATTTACGGAGTATTAATTTAGCATATACGTATAATAAATATTAACAACAACACCATAACTGTTAACTTGTAATTCGATTAGTCTATCTAAATCTCGATTTTAATTTCATAAATCGACTCTATTTACATATAAGGGTGACAATTTTACATTAAATACACATATCTATACCTACACACACATATACATACATACATACATACATATATATATATATATATATATATATTATGATCAAAGTTTTTATCTTTTTAAATAGAACATTGTGATAGTTGATAATAAATTTGTTGACGGACAATCAACACAAATACTTAACATAATATAGTATTAGATGCAATGTGGTAAAAGCTTAATCATCTCTAAAGTGGAAAGGTATACAACATTTTGTAACCAAAGAGAGTTGTAAAGTCAGTTAGTCAAGGCTCAAGCTACGTGTACGTAAAAAACTTTCTCTACGTATCGTCTTTTATTTGTAGAAATCATTTGAAGTTACGAGTGGACAAGAAACCAAGAACATACAAATAGATTATCTATTCCATGATTCCAATTAATAGTTAACCTGTAATAAGTAGTTAACAAATTTATAATAACCCATATGTTGAGGTACTAAATCACATTGCAATAACCACAAAGTTCATGTTAGTCTCATCAAGTGTAACATAATTAAGGGAATGGACCATTACTACTACGTTCTTTTTTAGTTGTTGTTATATTATAGTAGAGTTTATCAAAACTAAATACACAATTTAATTTGGATTTTTTTTCCAAAGTGGAGAAATACAAAGTTACAAATAGAGAAAAAATGTTTATAGTTACTAATTTATGCATGCACTATGTGCGTTCTTTATTTCTTCTTTTTTCTTATTTGGCTTTGATTTGAGTAGGCGGTAGTAGTTTTTAATTACAGGAGTACACTAGTACTTGGTTACCAATTCGGTACACGTTGGAACAAATTGGTCAGCGAAAAGTCAATGCGAAAGTGTTAAATAAAAACCATGATATTATTTTGAGAGATTGAAGATATCTTTGTAAATTGATTTTAGGGGAAAACAATTGTATTGTTGACACCATAAATTCTGCTATTGACCCATCACTAATTAAATGTTTTATATTTTTAATTCTTCAAGTTTTTAATAATTACATATGTGGTCCCTCCTTCATAACTAATTGTACGATTCATCCATATTATCCTGCAACACGGTTTATGTAGTAACATTAAGAGAAGTAGTAATTACATAATGTAATTAATTCCGTAAATGTTAATTCTGTTTTTTGTTTTGTTTAAGTAGGTAACTAGTAAACACTTATGCTAGTGATGGTCCCATTTTATTCTTTTTTACATTTTAACAGTGGGGTTTAAATGAGTCAATAATATTTAGCGAAAATGAGTGAAGCATTGAGAATGTGTCACGTGTCACAAAAGTTTACTTTTCTCACGTTTTAAAAAATTAAATATCCCACAAATGGTAAGTCAAAAAACCGTAAGAATTGCACAATAAAAATCAACGTTTTTTTCTTTTCGATTTGAGATCTCACAAGGTATATTTTCGACATACTTTTTATTTTATTTTTCTAATTGTTTTTAAAAGACAACTATCACATGTGATACTAATATTTCTACAATTTGTAAACCCATAAAAGTCGTCAAAATATACTCTGTGAGATATCTGATCGAAGAGAGAAAAAAATGTTGATGTTTATGGTGCAATTATCATAATGGATATGTAACCCATGTTCTTCTTTTCCAACTTCCATGTAATTCTTCTTGCTAGTTTAATCTAAAGTTATATATACATCTATGATTTAATTCGGATGTTCATAAAACCAGTTCTTAGACATCCCTCTTTCTATGTAAAAGAAGTATATATATACTAAAAAACAACGGAAAAAGATAACAACACGCCAAATTAAGTACCATCTTCGAAAAATCATGTTATCACTCATAAAAATTGAGATGTGGCCATGATGAAAAAGTTTGAGTTTGCGATTCGTTATTAAAGTAGATAGATTTACACCGGCAAGTTGTATACATCAACTAAACACATTGACAAAGAAAACGACTTAAATCAAAAGGTACCAACATAAGCCCAATCTCGAATAATTTCGCTTATGACCTTGTTTATCACCTAATTAAGATAAGAAGCCCTTTGATCAAGTCTTATGCTCTGTTTAGTGTCAATTCAATAGTGTACTCTAATGTATCAAACTACACATAGATATAGATATGCTAACAAAAGGTTTTCTTAAAAGTCTTTACCATTATAGAAAGATTTTCGAAATGCTTTGAGATTAGAGTTAGAGTTTCTTTACTAGTAGATTTAAAAAATAAAAAATAAAAAATTTTAGTCACATTTCACACTTGACATTTTACTTTAACTCATTGATATATTTTTTTTTTTAAAAGCTCTTCCCTGTTAAAACAATTTTTTAGTAAGAAAAAATTTATAACTATTTTTCCAAAGCTTTACGTTGAAGGAGTTGATAAATACAACATATAAATTGTTTCATACACCAAACTGTACAACATAAAAAGCTAACAATACAAGTATGTCATAACATAGTTTTGGTGTATGAATCGTATTATTTTATCTATCACCTCCCTTACGTTATAAGATGTTCTAACAAAACAACAATTATTTATAGTACTAAATTATTTGTTTACTAATCACGTTAGAAGATTATTTCATCCAATTTTTAAGGGCAAATTGCCACACAAAGAGAAAGTACGGGGTCCCATATTATTGTAAAAAATTTCTAATAAGAGGAACCTAAACACTAATCACTATATCACTATACACCAAAATTATTTGTTTACGGAATATATTTGTTGTTGAAATTGGGGGAACTAGTAAATATAAATAGTAATGTGTTAAACAAATAAAAGGTACATTTCGATGACGTCAAAAATAATGTATACATGACACCTAGATAAAATAAACAAAGAAAAAAACCTTTCCCCCTTTTTGCCATGAGCAATCAACAACATAACATCGTCATGGACGATATTATGGCTTCAGCCATCCTCACCGCAGCTCTATTTTCTATCCTATAGTACAAAAATATATTGATCTATTCAAGGTCGCCCCGTTAGTTTTAAGGGTTATCTTTTGTGCCATAATTAAATAAAGGCCCTTTAAATTAAACTAAACTTATTATTATAGTAGAGTATTAATTATCTTTTTTCATAAGAAAATGGTCTTTTTCCCTAAATATCAAAACCGCACTAGACTGTTTTACATTCAATAATTATACCATAATTATATTAAATGTATTTTAACATCGTAAAACTCCTTTTAATGGGACTAAAATGTACGAAAATCGGCCAATGTATACCTTAAAGTTTCAGATTTTGAGCACCAATAAAAATGTAACTCATATGCGTTAGCTCACTTTGCACACTCTCAAATCCACATCTGTCATCTATTCCAATCCCAATTGGACCGAAAACTTAAAATTCAAGTATTTCCTATCCGAAATTGGCGAATTGAGTTTTCATCGAAAATGAGAATTACAAATAAGTCTAATGAAAACTCATTACCCCAGCTCGCAGTGTTCATAATGATGAACGACGATATATTTTGACCAATAATCCTCGTGATTTTGTCAAAGTAACAATGATCGTCATTTTACTTTAAAAATTACATCGACCATTTTTCTTTGGACGTGCAAATTTGCAATTGTCCGATAAAAGCTTCCGTTAAAAGGATGAACGGTGTTAATTTATAACAAAACCACAAGGATGACCGGTGTTAATTCACTCCAAAAAACCGAGTATTCTACTACTTTAAATAAAATTAATCATAATTTAAATAGATAAAATTAAAATAACAAACACACAAGTACACGTGGCGAAATAGCCACAAATTGACCACTACTAAACGGTCTACACCTCATTTCATACAACAACATATAAATAAATATAATAAGATTTGGGGGAAATTTTGTAAAATTTGGCGGGTGAGTGAAAATGGAAGGAGATCGTCGGCAGAGGATGATTCTAGAAAGAGAACTTTATCAAATCGAACAAATCCGGCAGCTCGATTCCGAAGAATTAGAGGTTGAAGAAGTTGAACACGGTCATCAATCATCCGATGACGATCCAAATGAGTATTTTTTTTCTGACCCGTACTTTTTCAATTGAATTGTTGAATTCGATGTCTAATTTGTTAAATTAGGTCAATTTGTGTACATTTTGCATTGAGTTTGATGTCTGTTATGTTAAATTAGGGTTTTTATAAGCATTGATTCCATGTCTAATTTGTTAAATTAGGTCAATTTGTATACTATTGGCATTGATTGGATGTCTAATTTGTTGAATTAGGGTTTCTAATTAGTTTCACATATGAAGTGTGCCCAATTATTTTTTGATTAAATGGTATAATGTAAATTAAACCTGAATGTTAGTATGAACATGTACTAGGTTTGATAAAATTTGGGAAAAAGTAATGAACATAGACAGTTGTCGTTTATTCTTGCAGCTGATTAGTTTGCACTTTGCAACTGTTGTGTATAGTAGTATTTTTTTTACAAGCTCATACCGAGAGTGGAAACTATCTGATGGTGAGTGGGTTTTGCTATAGTATATGCATGCCATTTTTTTAAAGACTACAGTTATGTTGGTTGATTGAAGATAAAATTTGCTATCTGTGTGTGAAACTTCTTTGCTAGATAGTGATGAAAAGTGGCTGTAAAATAATTGGAAAAGGCATTATAGTGTGCTATGACGGAAGAGGAAATAGGGCAGTGATACTCTGGTTCGGTAAGGTTATCAAATTATCTTGACAAAGTATGATACTATGATATCTATAAGTTAGTGTCACAAACTATTTGTAGAAATATATTGGGCCGATATTGGTTTAGGTAACAATTTGCGCTTATATATTGTATACATAGTCGGAGAGAGATTCTTTATAGGGTGTACACGAGTTGTTGATTTTCATGATATACTCAACTGTAACATGTCTCTTTATGTAAATAAAAGGCCTTTTTTCCAGTTTGTTTAGACATAGATTCTAATTTCTATTGCTTATCATGCTTTTCTGGTTATCCCTGATCCCAGTGACCGTACATTCGGTGGACCTTTGGCGTCTAGCGGTTTTACCTTTAATACCTCTTTGGCGTCCATGCATACTTATCTTGGTGGTAAGCATCTTACAAGATTTTATAATGACTTCTTGTTTATACTAAGGAGGTCTAACTAGTTGCATAAAATATATCAGAGGTTGAAGATACTCATAATAGACTGGCTTTCTTGGACGGTGGTGTCATATTGCATGTACCACTATTTTATCTTGAAGGTATGTATTTTGTATATGATACTTTGTTAGATGTGCTTTATTTGAAACGTATGTTTAATAGTGTTATTTGCTATCTCAGGTGTAGTTTTGTTTCCAGAGGCAACTCTTCCTCTGAGAGTAATTCAAGCTAATTTTGTAGCTGCTGTGGATAGGGCACTGAGACAAGTTGAAGCTCCTTATACCATTGGGGTGGTATGTGAATTATTTTTATGTAATTCTCTTAGTCTTCAATGTTGTGGTTGTGTGGACATTATGTTTATAAATATTGTTCAGGTTCGTGTTTATAGGGACGATGACAATGGGAGAATTAGATTTTCAACCACTGGGACAACGGCTGAGGTATAGGCATAAATCATGCTCTAATAGTCTAATGTACCTGTAACTGCATAATAAGATAGCGGACTTTGGTCTAATTTCCATTTTAGGTAACCCAGTTTTATTAGGCTAGAAAAGACCATCAAAGTTTCTAACTTGTGGATTTAAGGTAATTACCTAAGGTTTGTTGATGACACGCCAGCTTTCACATCATCATTTTTGTCTGGTTACTATAACAGGGTACCTTGAATCAAAATAACTCCTATATAAAAAGAAATTTGTTACCTTAAATAAGAGTTTCTGAAACTTTAATGTTTTTTTTATTTTATTTTGCTGGTAGAAAAAGAAATTCAGTTATATGAAAATTAAATTAGACCAAGGTTGGTTATATTTTTATGCATATAGCTCTCATGTATGCTGTGATTGCATTATCAATAAAAAGTTTCATTTGGTTCATCTCAGATTCGGCAATATCGCCGATTGGACGATGGTTCCATAAATGTAGTTGCCCGTGGCCAACAGCGATTTCGTTTAAAGCGTCGCTGGATTGAAGTTGAAGGAGCAGTATGTATTCATATACACCAGCAATCTAATTAATTAATTATCAGTTCATATTTTGTGAAATATATGTGGTTATTCTTGATCATTAAATTTTTTGCAGCCATGTGGTGAGATTCAGATTATCGAAGAAGATTTGCCATTGCGGACACCACGAGATGCTGTTGGGCATTTAACACCTTTAAATAATCTGTCTGCAGTACATGCGAACCAAGACCATGATTCAGATGATAGTTATGAGAGCGAATTATCACTAACTGAACGGAGATTGCATAGTTCTGCACTTTCATCTTGTCGTTACGAATTGTTTAGTGATGAAACAAGTAGTGATGATGAGAGGCTTCTGTGTGAACCCGAAATTAAATCGGAAAAATCTCTTCGCACAATACATTCCGGTAATAATAGTCTGGCAAAGCCAAGAAATCACTCGTTACATGGTCTAAGAGAATGCCCGAGAGCTTATTGGCCCAACTGGGTTTACCGGATGCATGACTCTTATTGTCTTGCTCAAAGGTTATCAGGTACTTTAAATTATATAACATCATTTTTTAATTGTTTTTTTTTGCTTTTTCAAAATGATAATTTTTGATGGTGGTTTGACTTTATGATGATGGTGTAATGTAAATGAACCTCTCATTTTGTGATACTTATGAAAGAATTTTGCAGACATGTGGAGAAAAATAATAGGGACACCGAGCATGGATGCACTCGTGAGGAAACCTGGTCTTCTTTCTTTCCATGTTGCAAGTAAGATTCCTGTTTCGGAATCAACAAGACAAGAGCTTTTAGAGATCGATGGAATTTCTTATCGGTTGCGCCGTGAAATTGAGTTGCTTGAAAATTTTAACCAAATTAAATGTAGAAGTTGTCAGGTATTAGTCACTCATTTCATTACAGTCATCATAATTTTGTTGAAATATAGTATCAATTGCTAAGTATGTTGTTGCAGACTTTGATCGCGAACCGTAGTGATATGTTGGTGATGTCCACGGACGGGCCTCTTGGTGCTTATGTGAATCCAAGTGGCTATGTGCATGAAATCATGACGCTTCTTAAAGCAAGTGGATTAGCACTTATTGGTGTAGCCACAGAAGAGTATAGTTGGTTTCCTGGGTATGCCACTAGCTTCTGCTTCTTCCTTTTTACACATTTTTGTTAGACCCTGAATATAAATATTATGTGAATTGTGGACGAGTCATTTTCCTTTTTTTTTAGCTAAAAGGAGACAACTGGTCAAATGGGTTGAAGGTCGCATCAACTTAATTCATAATACAAAAGACCTTTTATTCCAAAACTTAGATTGTTATTGTATCATTATATCGATATATAATTATAATTGACAGCCTCATTGTTTTGCTAGAATTAAAAATTGAGGAAAGAAAGTGTTTTGGGTCAACCCAACCCATTTTGACCCCACTTGTCTGACCTGCTCATGTTGCAACTTATAGTATTCACAAACACTAGGCAGTTCTTGTTTAATGGATTGACATTAATGGAACTTGTTATCAACAGATATGCATGGACGGTAGCATATTGTGCGACGTGTGAATATCAGATGGGATGGCTTTTCACGGCAAAAAACAATAAACTAAAGCCTCGTTCATTTTGGGGCATCCGGAGTTCTCAAGTAGCAGATGACATGCACTGAAAATTATACAATATTATACTGCATCATGCCATGCATTTTGTAGCCATCAAAGATTGTATGATTTTCTTCTAATCCATAGTTTTTTTTCTCTCTGTTGGTTTTTGATTTTGAAACGTTCAATAGTTAGATGATAAGTATGTAATTGACAAATTCTGACTAGTGTTGTTTTGCCAGCCTTAGTTTGAACTTCTAATACAGTGCTCCTTAGTTACTGGTAACAATTTTGCTGTGCATTTCATGCACATTAGATTTTTGTCCTATTAGAAGTTAATGTGTGTGTGTGTGTGTTTATTTTTTATTTTTTATAAGAATCTTCATGGGTTGATACTTATACATCACATATATCCTTAATAGCAGACGAAGTTCATGATTATATTGAATTTTTGTTTTAATGTGTAAATCCATTATGAATAGGAGGATTATTCGAAAAGATAAAATTTTATGGTAAATAGATGAAATTTTAATAATAACTTCATAATGGAGGTATTTTAAACTCTCCTAAATTTCATTTTTAAACTATAATTAAAAATAAAATAAAATAAGAATCTGACTTTACAAAGCTTGTAACCATGGAATCAAAACCCAAAACCATCCTCCAACAGAACCCAAATATCAAGAAGGAAATTTTGTTTTTCTCAACTGCTTGTAACAACTTTGAAAAAACAACCCATTAACATCCTTCCCCAATTCTTACCAAATCAAACCTAAAATTTAAAAACATCACAAACTCTCTCTCTCTCTCTAGATTGAGTGTTTCCTTCAATTCTGCACTAAACTACATTTTTAATACAAAAGTATGTGTATAAACACATATACAAATAACACACAGAAACTTCTTGCTTCAACAACTCATCTTTCTCATTTCAAGTATTCAAAAGTTGTTGAGAAAATGATCACAATTATCAAATCCATTTCCTTAAATCCCTCACAATTCTCAACCATCTCAATATGGTTTGTTCAATCATTTCATTACTACAATGTGGGATTCACTTGGAAACTTGTTTGTAAGGACACAAGATAACGATGAAGAGGCGCTGCAACTGGCTGCGTTGCAGCGATCACCAACGTATGTTAGGGCTCGAACTTCGGTGTTTAGGAACTTTGAAGGTGAGTTTGGTCTTGTTGATATTAGTAAACTTGATGATGAAGAGAAGAAGGTTGTGTTGGATAAGCTGGTGAATACGGTGAATTCAAATCCAGAGCTGTTTTTTGATAGGATTCGTCAACGATTCGAAAAGTAAGTTTTATCTGTCGAATAGCAGTTTGGTGTTACTTATTGCTTTTACTTTTTACATATCAGTATCATAATGTTATTTAGACATACTTTTGTTAATGATGATGTGATTTTAGTCGTTAGGTGTAATCATGAGATAGTGTATAGATGTCATTCTGTTTAGTCCTACATTTTAGACACATGAAGTACTTCTCTTCTGATTAAGAAACTAAGAGATGCGAATTATAAGTAAATGTATGCTACCATTTGATAATAAGTTCTGTTTGCAGTTAGTGAAAATTTGATTATTTAGTACTAGTTATCAGTAAGTCGAAGTAGGCTACTCAAACGCTCGAAACTGATTGCTGCAACAATAAGTTACTCATTTTAGTATCATCCAAAACACCAAGTTACACTAGATTGTTGTATAGAAATTCTCAATAATACCAAGTAGATAGTCTGTATGTGTATGTTTACTTACCTGTATCTGAACATATTTGCTAAGAATGATGACTCACTAGACACATTGGTTTTCTAGTGTCGATCTGAAATTTCCAAAAGTTGAGATTCGATTTGAAAACCTGGAGATAGATGCATTTGTACATGTCGGTAGCAGAGCATTGCCCACCATACCTAATTCTGTACTTAACATGACCGAGGTATGTTTCTATTTTATTTTTTATTTTAAATCTTTTTTTGATATAATGTCTTGCATACGAATGTTGTATACTGACATATTTATGCTGTGACACCTTTTCAAGCTTTTCTTGAGGAAATTAAGGATTTTTCCTGGGAGAAAAAAGAAATTGAGTATATTAAACGATATCAGTGGTCTTATTAGGCCTTCTAGGTAAACTGTTTTTTCATATTTTACTTAAAATTATGGCACAATTGCTTAGAGATAATGTGATATTATCTTGTAGATTGACTCTCCTTTTGGGTCCCCCGAGCTCTGGTAAAACAACACTCCTATTGGCTCTTGCTGGACGGCTTGGGCATGATTTAAAGGTATCTTTAAT
Organism: Pseudognaphalium luteoalbum; assembly: GCA_963422505.1. Lineage (NCBI taxonomy): Eukaryota > Viridiplantae > Streptophyta > Magnoliopsida > Asterales > Asteraceae > Pseudognaphalium > Pseudognaphalium luteoalbum. The sequence continues at coordinate 3,679,593 of OY730198.1, read as the reverse complement.
TCGTTAAAATTTTTAAGATTTAATTTTCGGTCATAATGAAGAAGCTAACATTATGTCGTAATTGACTGAAATATGTTGTGTTTCCTGAAGTTTTCTGGAAGAATCACATATAATGGACATGAACTAAACGAGTTTATGCCTCAGCGAACTTCTGCATACGTCAGTCAGAAAGATTGTCATTTGGCTGAAATGACAGTTAGAGAAACTCTTCAATTTGCAGAATATTGTCAAGGTTTTGGTCATAAGCAAGGTATACTCAAGGTGCTTATAATCTATTTCAAAGTGTTTAATATAAAATAAAAAATACTGATACAGTAATTTGAAAACTCGATTCAGATATGATTATGGAACTTTTGAGAAGAGAAAAGAATGCTGGAATTCGACCAGATGAAGATCTTGATATCTTTATAAAGGTACTTGCTTTTACCTTCTTTCTTTATGTTAAATATGATCTTTGATATGTATAATAAAGTTTATATATTCACTTTAGACAGTAGTGCTTGGAGAGAACAAGACTAGTCTTGTGGTCGAATACCTTATGAAGGTACACATTTTTTATGCTTACAATCTGTTGTTGTTGTTGTGGCATTTAAGAATGTTATGCAGTTCTGACATGTATTCAAAGATTTTAGGATTGGATATATGCGCGGGAACACTAGTAGGTGATGAAATGCGTAAAGGGATCTCTGGAGGTCAAATGAAGCGGTTGACATCCGGAGAACTGCTAGTGGGGCCATCAAGGGTTCGTTTTATGGATGAGATATCAACCGGGCTTGATAGTTCAACCACTTATCAAATCATTAAATATCTTAAACACATAACTCGTGCTCTTGATGAAACAACTGTCATCTCTTTGCTGCAACCCGACCCTGAGACATTTGAGTTGTTTGATGACTTAATTTTACTATGCGAAGGTCAAATCGTGTATCAAGGACCCCGTAACTCTGCTGTGGCATTCTTTGCTTCTATGGGTTTTCATTGCCCGAAAAGGAAAAATGTGGCGGATTTTTTGCAAGAAGTACGTCTTATCACTTACTTTTCTCACGTCACTATTTTATAACCGGTCAAAATGAGTTCCAGTCATAAAGGGAAATTTTTTGTGCGGGTGGAAACGGGTCGGATCGTGATGGATTGACATGTTTCACTTTTTGTCTACAATTATTACTGTGTTTCTTATAATAGTTAGTCTATCATATATGATTATAAAATGGTTATATTATGTCAGTGATTTTTCATTTTTGAATAAAATGATTTAGGAATCTTTACTCATTAAAAACTTCACTTTGGGCAACTTTCGACCTGTTAGATATAAAGCATAACCTGAATTGAACCATTCATAAGTATATGGGTGAAAGATTCCACCTTTACGCATCACTATCTGATCATACCTTTTTCATTTGAAATTTGAATTGTTTGCATGCAGGTCACATCAGTAAAAGATCAAGAGCAATATTGGTCACTTGAAGAACATTACGAATATGTTCCAGTTGAAAAGTTTGTAGAAGCATTTCAATCGAATTTCCTTGGTAGTTCGTTGTCACGGGAACTGGCTATTCCTTTTGATAGACGTCGTAATCATCCTGCAGCTCTTTCTACAAGTACCTATGGTGTAAAGAGAACGGAGCTACTTAAGATTAGTTTCTCATGGCAGCTGCTACTTCTAAAACGCGACTCATTTGTGTACATCTTCAGATTGTTTCAGGTATATATAATCAGTTATTTAGTCCTTTTATTGCTTTACCTTCCACATATTGAAACCAAGTTAACTTTGTTGGTTTCTTGTTTTGTAGCTTATGTTGGTCGTATTAGTAATGACGAGTGTATTTTTTCGTACAACTATGCATCATAATTCACTTGGGGATGGTGGAGTTTATCTTGGTGCTCTTTACTTTGCGATAGTTATGATTTTGTTCAACGGTTTCATGGAGGTTCCTATGTTGATAGCTAAACTTCCTGTTATCTACAAACATCGAGACTTGCACTTCTATCCATGTTGGGTTTACACTCTTCCTTCGTGGCTTTTAAGTATCCCATCATCAATTATAGAATCTGGTATATGGGTGGCCGTCACATATTATCTCGTTGGCTTTGATCCCCAACTTTCTAGGTACGTTTTCTTCATTTTGTTATTATTCATTATGCCAATATCTTATTCCCAACCTTTATATACTTTCATTATGTTAATCTCTTGCAGATGCTTGAAGCAGTTCTTGTTGTACTTCTCGTTGCACCAGATGTCAATTGGTCTTTTTCGTGTGATGGGATCTTTAGGCAGAAATATGATTGTTGCCAATACTTTTGGATCATTTGCCATGCTAGTTGTCATGGCACTAGGAGGATTCATACTTTCTCGAGGTATGACTTGAACTTTGGTGCATCTCAGTATCTAACATTTCTTGGTTTCTTATCAGTCAAAATTCAAAATTAAATTAATCTTAACGCTGAGTGTAGATAGCATCCCTTCTTGGTGGATATGGGGTTACTGGTTTTCTCCTTTGATGTACGCTCAAAATGCAATTTCTGTAAATGAATTTCTGGGCGACACTTGGAATAAGGCAAGTACCACTTCTTTTCTAGATATAATGGGTTTTTCTAACTAGTACCTGAACGTCATAGGCGTTTGACCTGTTAATTATGAATAATCATGTAAAAGGGATCAATATGTAAGAAGTGCAGGCAGCTGGAAACAATACCAACATACCATTGGGGACGATGCTACTGAAAGTCCGAGGCTTGTTTCCAGAGGATTACTGGTACTGGATAGGAGTTGGTGCTTTGCTTGGTTACACAATTTTATTCAACGTTCTCTTCACATTATTCCTTACTTATCTTAATCGTAAGTTTATAGATTGTGTTGTTATATCAGTATCAACTATTGTTAACATGATTTTTCAAAAAAGACCACGTTCATGTTTTATGTGTTTTTGTACAGCTCTTGGCAGCCATCAAGCGGTTATCCCACGCGAGGCTAGCAAGTTGCAGAAGAAAAGACATGGGATTGTATCAGCTATTATTGAGCTGAAAGATTACCTACAACGTTCACCTTCATATGCTGGTTCGTGGTGCAAATTTATAAAAATGATTATTTTCTTTCTTGATTGAATTTGACTAGTCAAATTTAACATTTTTCTACACCTTAGGTACTGAAGTTCAGCCCCAAAGAGGAATGGTTCTTCCATTTCATCCTCTCACCATGTCTTTCCGCAACATTAGTTATTACATCGATATTCCAGGGGTATGTCAGCGTACATATAATGCTCTAGTATTTCTTAAAGTGCTATCTTTATCTATCTGTAATTATATTGTATGTCGTTCTAGGAATTGAAGAAACAAGGTTTGTTAAATGAAAAGCTGCAATTGTTGGTCGGTGTAACCGGAGCGTTCAGGCCAGGTGTCCTAACTGCATTGGTTGGGGTGAGCGGTGCCGGTAAAACTACTCTTATGGACGTTTTAGCGGGTAGAAAAACTGGCGGCCATATATCGGGACATATATATGTTTCGGGCTACCCAAAAAACCAAGAAACATTTGCACGAATATCGGGTTACTGTGAGCAGAACGATGTTCACTCCCCATGCTTGACGGTTCACGAATCACTAATGTTTTCAGCTTGGCTTCGATTACCTTCTCATATCGATGCAGCAACAAGAAGGGACTTTGTAGCGGAGGTTATGGAACTTGTGGAACTCAATACACTAAAGGAAGCTATAGTTGGTTTAGCGGGCATTGATGGATTATCAACTGAGCAACGAAAAAGATTAACGATTGCAGTTGAGCTTGTTGCGAATCCTTCTATTGTGTTTATGGATGAGCCAACTTCAGGACTAGATGCCCGAGCTGCTGCCATTGTTATGAGGACGGTTAGAAATATTGTCAATACTGGAAGGACAATTGTTTGCACCATTCATCAACCGAGCATTGATATATTTGAATCGTTTGATGAGGTACTTTTATCTTATTTAGAACTTATCTAGGTGGGAATTTCAACCCATTTACCAAGAGCATCCACAGTGCATAAACCATCTAGAGTTTAATACACTGTCACGTCATCTATCTACTTCATTATACAACACTTTCACAGTGTATTGAATCTAGCATAATTTCATTGACTTTCAAAGTGCATTGATTTGGGTTATGTTTGCTTTCTTATAGGTCAAGCTTGTAAGTCAAACAAAAATTGGTCAAACGGGTCCTTGCCAAACGCATAAAGTGTTATATTAAATATACATTACGTTATTAAAAGCATACGATTATATAGTAATCGTTGTATTTCTAGTGTTTTGCGTCAACCTAACACGACTTATGCCAGACAGTGTCCAGTTTTGACCCGTTACAAAACATACCCGACCCACCCATTTTGCCATCTTTACTTATATATTATATCATAGAGCAAGTGGACTGACAGATTAATCTTATAGCTTTTACTTATGAAACGTGGTGGGAAGCTCATTTATGCCGGTCCTTTGGGCACCGGGTCTCACAAAGTTATTCAGTTTTTTGAGGTTAGTATCTCTTCATAAGATTCTACATTCTTTTGTTCATAGTGGACTTGTATGAGTAACATAACATATATATAATTCTTCAAATAAATTCTCTATAGGGTGTAAAAGGAGTTACTAAAATAAGACCAGGATATAACCCTGCTGCTTGGATTCTTGAGGCTACTTCATCAACAGAAGAAAACCGTCTTGACATTGACTTTGCTGATGTTTACCGCGAATCAGATCTATATTTGTGCGTTAACCATTGCTCTAAAACAATTTATTGTATTACATCTATTATAAGAACTAATATTAATTGTTTTCATGTATTCACTTTTCAGGCAAAACCAAGAACTAGTTGAATACTTGAGCAAACCGGATCGAGATTCAAAGTTTTTAAGATTCCCAACCAAATATTCTCAGACATTTTTAAACCAGTTTGTTGCTTGTCTTTGGAAACAAAATCTGTCATACTGGCGGAACCCGCAATATACAGCTGTACGATTTATCTACACAGTCATCATTTCATTAATGTTCGGGACAATGTGCTGGAAGTTCGGTGCCAAAAGGTCACTTTAGTTCTAATATCCATAGTAAATCGGCTATTTAAGTGTTCGACTATTAGTCAAAATCTAAAAAAGTTCTTGAACAGGGAAACACAACAGGACATATTAAACGCAATGGGATCCATGTATGCTGCAGTTCTATTTATTGGAATTACAAATGCCGCTTCTGTTCAACCAGTCGTTTATGTTGAAAGATCTGTTTCCTACAGAGAGAGGGCAGCAGGGATGTATTCCGCTTTACCATTTGCATTTGCTCAGGTACTTCAATTCATTCTCAATTTTTCTTGCTATAGTTATGACATAATACTTGTAAAATGTATATATAATAAACACTCGGAAGCACTTGAGCCTATAATAAACATGATTTTTCACATGTTTCCTCAGGTTGCTATAGAGTTCCCTTACGTGTATATTCAATCACTTGCTTACAGCATCATCTTCTACTTTTTGGCTGCGTTTGAGTGGAATGTATTGAAACTTTTTTGGTACATATACTTCATGTACTTCACCTTGCTATACTTCACCTTCTTTGGTATGATGACAATTGCTGTTACGCCCAACCATAATATAGCCGCCATTGTTGCTGCACCTTTTTATATGCTGTGGAACCTTTTCAGTGGATTTATGATTGCTCGAATGGTAAGTAAACTCTCTTTTGTGCCGTTGCTTCTCAACTTAACACTATAACAAAAAGTAGACCTTTACCTACATGGCATTCTGTCCACTCTTCTAAGCGCGTAAAAATATTTTTTCTTTTCTCAGAGAAATATAGAATGTCATGTGCATTCACATGCTTATAATTGTAAACAGACTGTCTGCACAATGCAAAAGCATACAATTTGTCTAGATTGTAGAGTTTAACTTGTAATACCCAGTTTCCTCATGTACGGGGAAACTAGGTGTAACAATATGATACACATTTTAGTTAACAAATTTTATGGTTTTATATCCTTCTGAGTGCAGACAATTTTTATGATTTCTTATGGTTCTTAGCATTTACAAATGTGAGCATCTTTTACACGGTTAAATGTGTGAATAAATATTGAGAAAAATCTAGATGTTTTCTTAAATTGTGAAGCGACAATTTGTGCAGATAGTATATATGTTGTAGTCTAAAAAGAATATTTGTATTTGGTGTATTTGTGATCAACAGAGGCTTCCTATATGGTGGAGATGGTACTATTGGGCAAATCCAGTAGCCTGGAGTTTGTATGGACTGTTGACATCACAATATGGAGATGTAAATGAACCCATAATGCTTGCTGATGGTTCCGATTCAGTTCCATTGAACCAATTTCTTAAAGACCAATTTGGCTACCGCCATGAATTCTTAGGTATTGCAGCCACTGCAGTTGTCGGTTTCTGTCTACTGTTTGCAGTGACATTTGCATTTACTATGAAATCCTTCAACTTCCAAAGGAGATGAGTATGTAACAAACAAGGTGATTGACTTCATTTTTGTTCGTTTTATTACAAGTCTAAAGTTTCTAAACAAGAAGTTGGCATTCTTAAACAACTGATCTTTGTTTTGTGTTGTTTGCAGATCAAGTTATGCAGTTTTGTTCCGATGTAATGATACAGATGTCCAGTGAGGTATCAAACAAGCGTCGCCCATATGTATCAGATGTAGCATTTGTGAAGTGTATATTTTCTAATTCAGTTGGAGTACCTGAATACTTGATGCTATAATTATACAAATACTAGTTAGCCACTTCTTACAATTTAGACACATTCACACATTTTCTTCCATTTCTGCATAAATATACATCGTATCAAAATCAAACTATATATATATATACACACAAACACACACACACATATATATATATATATATATGTATGTATATGATATTACTCCGTCTGTCTCAATCAAAGTGTTTGAGTTTGCACACAGTTTTAGGATTCTTCACTAACCACGTTTTCTACCAATCAAATAACATATCTACTCACTAAAGTGACTTTCGATTGGTTGAAACATGAAAATGGACACTTATTTGGGACAATTCAAAATTGAAATGTGGATACTCGAGATGGGATGGAGGGAGTATTAAATTAACTTGGATATATATGATTTTCCCCCTTCTATTCATATCTCCTACATAGACCATAGTTGCGTCAATCTCCTACATAGTTGCGTTTGGTTGACAAAATATTTTTAATGGAAATAAAATTCGTCAAAGGAATTGGAATTTAATGAAATGTTAATTAATCTTTTTTTTTTTTGATGAGAGCATTTGATGACTTACAACACACTTCATTTGTAAATCAAATATGTTTGTGGAATGGAATTGAGATTACGATTCCAGGGTTGCCCTTCTGAGAAATAAAAAAAGCTCTTCTGGAGTGAACTAAACTTGGTTGTTTTTTTTCTCCTTTGATATATAAGATATGTGTATCTCCATTTTATATAAGATATAGCGCTTAGTGTCTACAAATGTATCTAACTTTTACAAATGTATCGTCCTTTAAACGTCCCTATTAAATTTATTTAACTCGTAAAAACACCTAATCAATGTATGCAACCGGATATAGCATGTAATTTTAATTTTTTAGCCGGTTACCATGTACTGGTCATCTTCTCCGGCGAGGTTACAATAAAACCTCCAAGGATTTTGAATTCTTCCTTGTAAACATGAAGTCATATTCTTCCTTCTCCGGCGAGGTCATATTCTCCGGCGAGCTTCATTTATTCTGGCGAGCTCCATTTTCGGTTTGTGTTCTTATAAATTTAAAGTTTTTTTTTTCCTTCCAAAAAGCTCCCTTTTCAGTTTTTCTTATTTCCAAAGTTTCCGATCTTGAATTTTCGTGTGTCGGTTTGTTAGTTATAGATCTTGAATTTCGGTTTTTAATATGGTGGTGGAAGATGTATGTGGAAAGGAGTAGAGGTCACTCGAAGAATATGAATGATCGTCGGAAAAAGTTTCAGGTGGCCGGAAATTCAATAAAGAAGATGATGACTAGTTAAGAGTTAAGTAGGTCACCCTCATCAATTATGTGTTTTTACGAGTTAAATTCATTTAATAGGGACATTTAAAGGACGATACATATAATAAAGATTTTGTAAAAGTTGGATACATTTGTAGACACTAAGCCCAACAATATATATACGAGCAATGGTAAACGGGCATAAATATATAGACCTAAAAATAGACATAACTCATTCGTCATTTAACATCAATCAAAACTTACCAAAATAGTTGATAATCATTTGGCCAAAGAACTTTAGCATCTTCACCACAAGATCCCATAATGGTGAACCCTTCATGCCACATTCCCTTGTCAAAGTGGGGCGAATTATGAGCCTAACCATAACCAGTGGCTCCAATACCAGATCTCAAGACCTTGCACTTTTCATTAGTTGAGAGACCAAAAAGCCTTAGTGACTCCGACTCGACCTTTTTGACCAACTCTAAGGGTACTCCATGGTTAATAACTTGAAACATGCCAAAAGTTTCGCATGCTTGTCTTATAAGATCCATTGCATTGGGATCACTTAGATCGATAACCGGTATGATCAGGGTATCTTGAATATTGTGGGTTTGAATCAATGGAAGAGGTTTGTCGTCGAATTGAAACCATCGATGGGTTTCTGGGACGTCGTTGATCGAGTCAAAGTCGAGAGGGGCGGTATCGGATACATGCCGGTAATTGTTGAAGGCTTCTAAGAGAGTAGCCATGATCGATCACAAGAATTTTTGAACCTTTGTATCTTCGGTTTATGCTTAATGATTGGTGGACTTAATTAAGGCCTAAATCTTAGCTTAAATATATGATTAATAGATGTGAAATATTGATTGGATGAGATCAGAAGAGAAAGAAAAAACAACCAATCAAATAAGTAGGTCTATTTTTAAATCTATGTAATTAAGTCTATTTAGCATTACTCTATATATATACTCCTTTACACACTAAACAATTTTCTAATTAATTGGACACTTATACAATAAATGAAAATGCAGGTACTGAGGTACATTTAAAACAATTTTTCCATTGTGAAATTGATGGATTTGCATGGCATGTAATTGGAGATGGGTTGGTGAAGCTCTATGCATGTTGATTATAAAATCTTTACAGCATGTTAATGACACGTTTTTTGACGAATATATATGCATGGCTGCATGTGTTTCCCCTTGTTTTTATCTACACCATGTGTACTTGGCAAATTTTGAATCGAAAATGACATCTGGAGTATATTTGGTGAGTTAGATAAATAAAAAAATTCGATCGATCGGGATAAAAAATGATGTGTTACCGTTGAAGATGAGAAAGATTGATGAGTGAATATGAGAGTGGCATCTCAGTTTGTAACTTTTATTTGTATGATATGTTTATAAACTTTTATTTGTATAATATGTATGTAATCATAACAATCCTCGTACTTTGAATGCTTTGAAGTTTATAGCCACTTGTAAAATCTGAAATAATACACGAAACTTAGAGCAAAACATGCATGATGACATAAAAAACTATAGATGTAACTTCTAATGATATATATATATATATATATATATATATATATATATATATATATATATATATAGATTATTTTTTGGACGTTAAGAAAATAATAAAAAGATTCTTCTAACTTAGGGCTCTTAACAAATCGAGCAGTTAACGAGTTATTCGAATTCGAACTCATTTATCTCGGATTCGAACATAATATATTTGAGTTCGAACATTAAAAGACTACTCGATTAGTTTCACGAGCCGAACTTTAAAACAATAAACTCGGCTTGGCTCACTCAAAAACTCGGTTACTAATCTCAAGCCGAATGAGCTAGTCGAGTCAAACGAGCTAAACTGACATATATATAACCATTTATCAATAATTATATATATTTTGAAACTTAAAAGATATGTTAGTAACAAGATTTTTACTTAATGCAAAGTACACTATATTGATAAACATATTGTACTAACACTATATTTATATTGTATAAAACATATAGGTTGATTTTACATTCTCATATATGACATTGTTTTTATACTACTTTTATTTCCTTTACTTTGTTTCCTTTCATTCAATATTTCTTCTATATGGGAGAAACTATTTTTTCTTTTTACATCTTCATTGAATGTGTGAAAGAAATAAGATTAGATGAGAACATTATAAGTATCAATATCAAGTATCCAATTACAAAGTTGTTTATCAGAGTTTGATGACAACCGATTAAAGTAACATTTTTAAGTTTAATTTAATTATGTATTTTGTCATAATTTATTTTTCATAATTTAATCCTCAATTAGAATGTTTTTTTTTTTTATTTCGATTTTAGTGTCAACAACATTTGTTTCGGCGCTCAGTGAAAGCGTACATTTCTCTACATTCATATCACACGTGTCACTTGTCGACAAGTGGCCTTGTCTACTCTAGACAATATTGCTTTCCATTTTAAAAAAATAAAACCCATAATATTTATGATATGATATGTCATTACATTACATTACATGCTAAAGAGTGTAATGCAATCTAAATGAAAGATGCAAAATATGTTATTTTTTCATATTTTGAAACGATAAACTATATCCCGTTTAATTTTACATTATCGGTTTATAAGATTAAAGCTTAACATCGGATTTGATTTTTTGAGTTATGTCTCATCACGTTGTTTTTGCTACCCCATCGACTGATTATGTGATAATGTGATATGCTTATTTATGTTGGCCCATCTATCCCAGTTGGGCTTATTTGGGTCATTAGCCCAATTGTGAGGCTTCTTTGTCTCTTTGATGAGCTTAATGGCCCAATGTGTTGGGATCAGGCAAAACAGTGATGTTTTAACACTGTTTATACAATGTTGAAGAATTGTGAAGTGCAACATACAAATACAATATATTAGTTTAACGCCATAAACTTCATTTAGTTCACCTGATTGGAAACTTACATCACAAACTTCAGTTTAAAAACTATTAAATCCCTCAATTAACCAAAACATACATTAATTATTTCTTGATCAAAGATATAGCATTATGGAAATTCTTCGACTTCAAGGTTATATACTCGTGCACGCGCAATGATTTGAAACAAGGGTTTGGAAACACAGACGAAGGAGCCACCACGGAGTCAACCGAAGGTCCATGAAAGTAAGCAAATGATATCCGTTGCTTTGACTGGTTAACCATTACTCGATGTAAAGGAGCCGCAAATTTTGCATTAGAAAATATATGCATGAGGTCACCAAGATTCACTACAAATGCACCCTCAACTGGTTGTACTTGAGTCCACCCTAACCCTTCAACAAATATCTCTAGTCCGTGCAAGCCGCCTTGGTGCAAAAGGGTTAGAAGGAGGGAGTCGGTGTGCGGTGCAAGACCAAGGGTGCGGTTAGGGTTAGGGCAAGATGGGTAGGAGTTAAGTTGAAGTGCACCCTGATGAGATGAGGTAGCCCAAATCATTTCATCGTGTGTTGCATTTATTGATTGAAGTATGATAACCATGAGTTTATGGGCAAGTGATTTCATTTCATTTTGGAAAGCATCCATTGTGTCACTACAAATAGAATAAAAAAATTAATTTAAATATTTTTATTACATGACTATTTCATATATATCTATTTTATATATTTAATTTATTTCTTGATAGTTTCTTGATACATTGATTGTCTAAAACATATTTCTATCTTTATAATTAAAGGAGGAGACCATTAATTATCTGTTAAATATATACACATGCCATATCATACAAATTCTATGTGTCATCACCATATAAAAAAAAACTTGATAATGTGGATTTTCCTACACCCTTATTCCAAATAAGGTAATATTCAATTAAAATTTATATTATAACTATTTTCATTTAATAAGGTAATTAATAAAATTAAATTATACTATTTTAATTCAAAATAATGTGTCATATAATAACACTTATAACTTTTTATTATAGTCCAAATTCATGACATCCTTTAATCTATTTTTTCCTTTTAATTTTAATCTTTTAGTTTTTCATCTTAATCTTAACTCTTATTCCTCTAACTTTCTCTTTTATAAAAAATAAATAAATAAACTTTTAGTAAATTATGAGAACTTACTTTTAATGTAATTATATATTTCATTAAAGTTTTATTAATTTGAAATTTTTTTATTATCATTTTACAGATTAAGGGAATTCAATTTCTATTATATAGTAAACTGTATACATAACAAGATTTATGGATAGGTAGATCAAGGTCATCATCTATTTTTTAAAGAGTTTTTTTCTATTTTTTTAATCTCACACAACTTAATTACAATTCGGTATGCGAATGGTAAGACGTGCACTTCTATTAATTCTATATTACTTTTCAAATCTATATAATGTAGGTATATATTTGATTGTTGTAGAATGATTTATTGTGCATATCATTAGTTATTCAATAAAACGTCTAAATTGTTATAGTAATTTTTATAATTTATTTTTTCAAAGACTATTAGTGTACACATTGTTTATCAATTGTAGCAAGGTTACATATTATAACTATAGGAAACGGGTCACAATGACTAGACAATTTTTGTTAGCTAGAAAAATATCAATTTATAACATACACATCTTTTTTAACATTCCATTTTCATTGATATATTGTGGGAAAAATATGTTGTTATTAATTCATTTTTGAAGGGTTAAAATTTATAAAGTATCACTAATACTGATAAAAAAATTCCTTTTATAATCTGAAAGTTTTCATCATTTCATATATCATTTTGACATGTGATTCACATATTACGACAAAATTATTCATAAACGAGATCAAAATTATTCAGCTATGAAATAATCCACATAACTTATTTATTGAAATGGGTAAAAGGAGTCAGTGGGCTGTTGGATTGAATCTTTAACAAAAATAAAATATTTATGATATGCACTAGATGTTATTTTTGAATGATCAGACCCAAAAAAATAAAATATTTGTGGCTTTCTTATTAGTAAAACCCTGGTTCCAACCTCAACATATTTTTATTTGTATTAGTCTTAGGTTTGATTTTCATTTATTCGATAAAATTCACCATTAACTATATATAACTGTCTAATAAATAAAGAAAATGATAGTATTTCATAATATGTGTCAATTTTCATTAAAGGACGACATGTAATTAATTACCACAAGAAAAAAATGTGTATAGCCGCTGCATTGCGCGGGTAACATTTTAGTAGCTTTTAAATTGAAACAGTAGCAATTAATTGATTTGATAGCAGCAGCAACAACAATAATAATAATAATAATAATAGGATAATTAAATTAAAACTAATAACTAATATTATGTTTAATAATAAATAAAGTACATATATATGTAGTTATTATACATATACATATAGCGTTAGAAATCACTTTTTTATATATGCAAAAATGAATTTTATAAAATGTTTTTTGCAGCTTCTCATTTAATTTAATTCTAGAATCTACTTTTTTATATTTGATTTCTTATTGAAGTTCTAAGATTAATAGCAATAGATAACTTAATAATCGCATTTAAGTATTCACTTATAATTTGCGATTATTCAAGAAAAATGATAATCCATTTTATGATTGAATAATCAAAACATGTACATAAAGTTAATAGTATACAAACAAAAAAGAATAATATAATATAATCTATACTTTATATATGAATATGAATAAACTATAACTGTAATATTGTATACTACATCATAAAATAAAATAATACATAAAATGTATTGTATTTTATATTTGTATAATAAATAATAATGATATATAATAATAGAATTAATGTTACTTTAAATGTTTTGTGTAGCTTACACGTGCATAATTAATTTGCATTCTGGTAAAATCTCTGAAAATGTTCATTTAGAATGTGATAGTTTAGTTGGAAAGCATTTTTTCTTTTAGAATGTCATATTTAAAGTATATGATCAGTAATTGAATAAATTAAATATACAATCATTATAATCAAAACATACCAAAATCGCTGATAATCATTTGGCCAAAGAACTTTAGCATCACCAACACAAGATCCCATAATGGTGAACCCTTCATGCCACATACACTTATCGAAAAAAGGCGATATACGAGCCGAACCATAACCAGTGGTTCCAACGGCAGATCTCAAAACCTTGCACTTTTCGTTACTCGAGAGACCGAAAAGTCTTAGTGACTGGGACTCGACCTTTTTAACCAACTCTAAGGGTACTCCATGGTTAATGACTTGAAACATGCCTAAATTTTCGCATGCTCGTCTCATAAGATCCATTGCATTGGTGGGATCGTTAAGATCGATAACCGGTATTGGTGTCTCTTGAATATTGCGGGTTTGAATCTTTTGAATGGGTTTGTCGAATTGAAACCATTGATGGGTTTCTGGGACCTCTTCGATCGAGTCAAAGTTGAGAGGGGTGATATCGGCTATGGGGTAACTGGTAAAGGCTTCTGAGAGAGAAGTCATGATCGATCACGACTCACTTTTGTGGTTGGCGCCGGATCGAACCTTTGTATAAGTTGCTTATGGATCTTGGTTTATGTTGTAACACATGCAATGCAAGTCTTATACTGTATAATATTAGTAATATAATCCTTTATGCATATACAATTTTCTATTTGGACACTTCACAATAAATGAAAATGCACCTCTAAAATCAGGTGTTGGTTCAGATTTGTGTATATATGATTTAATGATCATAATAAATTATAACAAACTCACTTCAATGTTATTTTTTTAAAAAAGGAAACCAGTCTTAAAAATATTGTTCACAAACATTAAAGACACAAATTAATAGATGTACATTAAATGCAATTTTAATGATAAGAAGTATCATTTTACCCTTATGGCTTTTATTTAATTAACAAACGACTTGAAATCTTACAAGACATAACTACAAGGGTAAATGTGGTTCCCCTGATAGTAGAGTAGTGGTTGAGACATGTAATATTATGTAAATACAGAGGTCACGAGTTCAGTCCTCGTCGCTCCCATACAACTTTAATCGCGAATTACTCATATTATAATTACTTCACACATGTTGACCGTTGGACTGTTTGGTATAAAACCGTCTCTAACCATTTCTAGTTAAGTTTAAAATAATAAAAATAATAATAATAATAATAATAATAATAATAATAATAATAATATAATAATAATAATAATAATAATAATAATAATAATAATAATAAATATACCGTTATAAATAATATAATATAATGGCCAATGATAAGTATTATAAATTACTTTTTGTATGAATGATAATGACAAGTGCAAGTTTTGCCATTTGGGATGTGTAGTTGGTGGTTTTGCATGGCATGTACTTTGAGAAGAACTATAGCTAAGTTAAGTGGTGATTATACTTTTTGGTTACTTGTGACATAAAAATACAAAATCTATACATGCATGTTAATGACACGTTTAACAAATATTGCTACGTGTGTCTTTTGTCTCTATGTACATTTGTTTTTATCATTTTTTGTGCACCTTTTCATGAGGAGAATTTCGATGCTTTGAAGCCACTTGTAGAGTATGAAATAAATATAAACTTGCAACGAAAAATGATTTAATAATACGAATAGGCGTTATACCAAAAAAGGATCTTTTCGACATTAACACAATAGTAAAAAGATTCTTTTACACATAAAAAATAGAGTAAATTACATTGCCTATCCTTATAGTTGTCCTTATATTACAGACCCAGTCTCTAGGTCGGGTTTTATGTGGGTCCAGTCCCTTGACCTGATTTTTTTCGTTGCCGCTCTCTCGTTCATATGAGTTCAATGAAATGACTGAAATACCCTTTTCATTTAATTATCAAAACTTTAATATATTATTTATTTCTCTTATTCCACGTGTCATACTTTGATTAGTCCGCTTTACAATGTGTTTATTTATTTCGAATAATAAAATTAAAAATATACATGGTAAGGTACAAGATCACTCCATCTTCAACCTTTCACCAACAATGATACAACAACTACAACCTTTTCCAATACTTGCACCTGCAACAATTCTCATATTTCTCCAGGTAGATATATACAACATATTAAAATCATGTTTCTTTGCCTATCAAACGACAATGATGATGACACCACATTCAACAAACATAAAACACTATTAACACCTCACCTTCGACTCTCTCTACCGGATGCTACTTTCAATCAAAGTAGCCACTGTCACCGGTTTTCATTTCCGGTAACAACTCCGGCGGGGGAATGAAGTGAAAAACCTGCCACCACCTTCGCCTGGATCTGAAGGAGAATCTTCACCACCGTGGTTTGAGGACAGTTTGATTCTTCTCGACATCAAAATGCGGTTCTTCTCCAATGACAGTACAAGTTTTTTTTTTTTTACTGGGTTTTGATCCATTTGAATATATGTATATTGATCTAAGAAATTAGAATGGAATCAAAAGGAAAAAATAAATACGAAGTTGCTGCTTTCATTTTTTTTTATGTTTTGGCATCTACAAGACTACAACTATAAAGTTAATAATACTCTGTCTATGTATTTTGATGATAGGTGATAAAGATAATATGAAAATAAAAAGAAATTAAGACTATTGTACCCTTACCTTAATTAGAGGAGCGATCGGCGATGAAATAAAAAACCGGATCAAGGGACTGGACCTGTACAAAACCCGACCCGAGGACTGAGTCTGTAAAATAGTGAAAACCATAGGGACTGACAATATAATTTACTTAAAAAATATACTCCCTCCGTCCCATATCTATTGTCCACTATTCCTTTTTGGGATGTCCCAATTTAATTGTCCACTTCCATATATAGAAAAGAATAATGAGATAAAATTCATTTTTGCCCCTAATTTATATATGTAAGACAAAAAGGTAGGTAAAAAGTAAATGGTAAAATTGTCTTGTTACCAAAAAGTAAGAGAGATAGTGATGTTTTTCTTAAACTGCGTATTTTTTGTCGGGGGACAATAAAATTGGGACGGAGGGAGTAATATATAATCATACTTCATAGTTCATACATAAGTCGATGTTAATAATTTGTTCATTTTAATTTTAGAAAATACAAATGTAACAAAAATATAGATAGTGTGAAAAAAAGTTTACAAATGGCATACAAAAATGAAAAACCATTAATCTTTGATGTAATTCAAATTAAGGAAAAAGTTAAAGAATCAGCAATCAACTTACACTTTTGTATCGAGTTACTTAACGGACTCATTTTATCACTAATGTATGTAATTCACTGTTATTTTTGAGGTTAGTACTACGTAAGTATTATGTGGTATTAATAAAAAAAATTATTGCTTATTTGAAACTTTCTTTACACACATGACCTTTCATTAAAATTCCATGTAAAGAATAATAATGATTTGGCAATTGATATGTGAGTTTTTTCAGCATGTAATCAGTCAAAAAGGGTTAATTACCTACTTTATAACAAACATAAAAAAATTCATTACCTACGTTAGTAGTAAAATAAGTTTGCTATATAACTTGTTACAAAGCGCAATTTATTTTTAACCCCTTTTAACCCTTATAAATAGTCGCAATTGAACGATAACAAATGGGCTATAGAGAAACATTGGGCCTTGAGTCTATTGGGTTAAAATTAGTAGGTGGCTTAGAAATAGGCATGTGTTCTCAAAATCTCAAGTACTTGTCAATTGTCATACATGGCTCCGCATGTATATTACTAGTATCTTACCCTGTAATAACTAGTAAAAACGAGCATACTCAGATTGCGTTGAAATTTGGATGAATAATCCAGTCTATCCATTTTAAATAGGTGTATCTGGATTTGGATTTTTGGAGTACAAGCATCATCTAATTTCGATATTGCCAAAAAATTCAACACGATTTTGCTGCGATATCTAAGTAGTTTTTCTTTTCAATGTTAAGTAACACAATATCTGCTACTAGAAGTAGTTATTCGATGTTCATTGCTCGAGGTGGATCAACTGTGCAGACCTACATTAGATGAAAGTTCATCCTACTCCATTTTAATTGAAGTTGAGTGGCTCATAGGTGCTGATATAGTGATATACTGATATACTGATATGCCCTTGTAGGCTTGTATGCTACTAGCCCAGCTATGTCACTTGGGCCTTTTGGTGTCAAATGGCCCATTTGTGAGGCTTCTTGATGAGCTTTATTGCCCAAGGTGTTGAAATTATGAAGTTTGGCACACTGTTTCTACAATGTAGAAGAATTGTAAAGTGTAACATACATCATTATGAAAACGATCAAGTGTCATAAACTTAATTTATTTCAGATAGTTGAAAAACTACATCACTAAAATCAATATAGAGGGTATTTGATACTTCAATTAAAACAAAAGATACATTATTTTCTTATCAAAGATAGCGAATTATGAAAATTCTTCGATTTCAAGCTTCTATACTCCCCCGCAGGCAAAGATTTGAAACAAGGGTTTGGAAATATAGATGAAGGAGCCACCATAGAGTCAATCGAAGGTCCATGAAAGTAACCAAATGATATTCGTTGCTTTGACTGGTTAACCATTACTCGATGACAAGGAGCCACAAATTTCGCGTTAGAAAAGATATGCATGAGGTCACCAAGATTCACTACGAGTGCACCCTCGACTGGTTGTATTGGACTCCCCCCGATCCTTCAACAAATATCTCTAGGCTGTTGCCTCTTTGGTGCAAAAGGGTCATAAGGAGGGAATCCGTGTGCTCTGCAAGACCAAGGGTGCGGCTAGGGTCAGGGCAAGATGGGTGGGAAGTAAGTTGAAGTACACCTTGATGACTTGAGGTAGCCCTGTTCATTTCTTCTTGTGTTGCGTTTAACGTTTGGAGTATGATAAGCAAGAGCTTATGGGCTAGTGATTTTACCTCCTTTTAGTAAGCACCCATTGTGTCACTACAATATTTTTGATAAAAAAAAAAATATAAATACATTAGTTACTAGTGCAAACAATCCACAATATACAAATAGAACAAACCAATCAGTTAAATATATAAGTCACAAGTAGTGACACAATATTAAAGTCGCAACCTTGGCATGTGTAGTTGGCTAATTTTGGATGTCTTGAGGTGAATTTGGATGCTTTGAAGCCACTTGTAGATGTTCTCCTAAACGGTGTATAAAGAAGTTTGCAGATCAGGGATAAATTTGAAGGTATGCATGCAATGTGAGCAAATGCACAAAGTCTTTTATTTTCTTTGGGTCCAATTTTTGAAACTTGAGTGTAAGGTTAATTTTTGTTTTACCTTTTAATCTCATTAAAAGAAGTTTATGTGAAAATAATAATAATAATTAATGTTAACATTGTTATGCAAAAACAAAAGTTTATATGTTTATGGCGGGGCATGAAAAACCAAAGGGACTGCCTGTTGTAGATTGCATATAAAAATATTAAACTTTGTTGTAATTTAAATAGTTAATTGCATGGTTGGTTCTCGTAGTTTTCACACAATAGCACCGTTAATTCTTATACTTTACTTTTTACTTCGCCGGTTCAAAAACATAAAAATTGTTGTGTGGATGATCCTCCTCCGACTAAAATGACTAAGTTACCATCACTAAATTCAATATAAGTAACTAAAACATCAAGAGTATGGTAGTAATTTTAGTTGGAGGAAAGACGGACCGCACAACAACTATTTATATTTTTGGACTACTGGTGCAAAAAGTGAAGTATAGAAACTTACAGTGCAATTTTGTGTAAACCACCTAAACCAACCATGCGATTAACTCTAATTTAAAAATAGTCACGTTTTTTAAAGATTATATTATTCATTTAAAATGAGAAATGATATGTTAGACATAATTTTTAAAAACCAGTTTTCACAAGATAAGGTAGACAAGTGGATGGACCAATCAACATCATTTGTTCTTTTCTCTCTTATGCTTCTGTTTTGTGAGCTAATTGATTCACGTAAATGAGTGAATATATTTTTATAAAAAAATTTAGTGAGTATAACGTTTTTCTTGTAAAAACGCCACAATGTTGCGAAATAACAATTTTTTTATGAAATCATGCAAATGTAACTTAAATCGGTATTGGATGTCACTTACTTGACCAATTATTTTTGATTGTGATGCTCGAAAAGTATAATCAGTTATTAACACTGAAAAATGGGGCAGGCTATGGACTTATAATGCCCAAATGCCCAATGACTTACATAAGTATATATGGCCCAACGAGTTATTAGCCCATTATACCATATTTCTTTGTGTTTTTTAGTAAACAAAACAGTTCTGAACTTCTGATTAATAGTTTTTCAAGTTTTAGCTTGGTACGTGAATTAATTAATTACAGCAGTAAACAAAACAGTTCTGAACTTCTGATTAATAATTGGGTTTGTCTATGAAGGGTCCTAAGGGCATCTCTAACCATACCAAATTTGATATAATAAAAGAATCTTTCAAGAATATACTTGCACAAAATGTGTTTCATTTTCAACGTATGAATTAAATTTCTACACTAAAACGAGTTTCAACATTTACACATTGCCCCATAAATTATTTTTATTTTATACTTTACTCAAATTCATTATTTTATAAAAACCTTCCAAACTATCAACTTAAATGTAAATGATATTTATCTACTTTCATAAAGTTTCAATTACATATGTGCATAAAACAATGTATAAAATTATCACAATTTAAACAAAAATTATATTTATTGTTTTAACAATCATATTAACTAATATAAAGTATAAGGTACTAAAAGAATCATACAAACAAATACGGAGTAAGTTTTTTCAAGTTTTGTACTTAAATAATAACAATATTTCAAACATATGAGCTAAAATGAAACATTAAAAATTTGGTGTAAAACTTAGAGTTGCACCGAATTTGGTGTAAAATATTGAAAAATTTATTGTAAGGTATAATTTGCACCAAATTTGATGAGTTGATTGGAGATGAATTTTGACACTAAAACATCAAATTTGATGTTTTAGTGCATACATTGAAGATGACCTTTAGTGCATCTCCAACATATGCACTAAACATTACATTAAATTTCTTTCTCGACTTGACTACTTGAATCGTATATTTTGAATACCAACAAATCAAAGTCTATTCCTTGTTTGAGAAAGGGCAGATGTATAAAACTTTTCTAACGAGATAGTGAGTTATCATTTTAAAAAAGGTTTAGGGACAGATTTGAAAGATTCTGTTATGAAAAAAATTATATTTTCCAAAGATCTAACACAACTATAATTTTAGTCCAGTTGGGATTGATCGTAGCTCGTAGCGCGCCTAACGATAATTCTTGAGCCAATATAAATACGAAGCCCATTTCAACATTAAGCCTTAAATTGATATATTATGTCTTACAAAGTTCCAAATATTGTTTAAATTAAATATAAATAACAATAACAATAGATGGAGTTTTAGTTTTGAAGTCAACATATAATTTTTTGCATTGCATTTCAGTGCACTTGACCCTAGCAAATAAGACTAGTAAATCCTAGAAATCAAGCAAACGATATTAGATTCGAATAAACGGCAAGGCATTAGGAAAATGCTTAGCTTTCAATTGTAAGTAATCTTTCACAGGCAAGGATTTATAGCATGGGTTCGGAAACTTAGACGAAGGAGCTATCACGGACTCAACCGAAGGTCCATAAAAGTAAGCAACCGATATCCGATGTTTTGACTGGTTTACCATGGCTCGATGATTAAGAACCGGAAGTTTTGCATTAGAGAATATATGCAAGAGGTCACCTATATTCACAACAAATGCACCTTCAACGGGTCGCACTAAACTCCACCCTAGCCCTTCAACAAATATCTCTAGACCATTGGTGTTACTTTGGTGTAGAAGGGTCAAAAGAAGTGAGTCCGTGTGCGGTCCAAGACCCATTGCTTGGCTAGGGTTAGGGCAAGATGGGTAGGAGTTAAGTTGAAGGGCACATTGAGAGTCATGAGATGAAGTAGCCCATTTAATTTCTTCTTGGGTTGCATCTAATATTTGAAGGATTATAAGCATGAGGTTGTGAGCAAGTAGTTTCAGTTGTTTCTGATAGTCATCCATTGCATCACTACATCAAGTCAAGAAAAACATTAGCTAGCTAGTAATTTACAAAATTTAAGTCAATGAGGGATCATATATATTATTGAATGTCATGGTAGGTGAATCATAAATTTTTTTATTTTGAGTTTTGGATGTCGTATTAGTGAGATTTGTTGTAATTTAATCAAGTGCTAACTTTGATTATTTAGAATAGCTAGTTACAACTTACAAGATCAAATATGTAAAAAATTTAAACCATACTCACCTAAACCACCCTATCGTCACCCACTCACCCCTAATTATTAATTAAGCCTATTTAATTTGTTTATAATAAAGTGCAATTAACCTTAAGTTACATACATAATTACGTACTATTTAATTGCTTAATTGTATGGATGTACATGTTTTATGTGGGCTATTTCATACGTGCATGAATAGTTGAATACCTATAAATCAAAGCTCCTAATTACTATATTAGAATTAAAAACATATATAATACTATTTATGAAGTTAAATCTACAAGATTTTAAACTTACCAAAAACCTTGGTAATCATGTGGCCAAATAACCTTAGCATCATTAACACAAGGACCCCTGATGGTGTACCCTTCATGCCACAAAGCCTTAGGGTAGAACACCGCCATCGTAGCCGAACCATAACCAGCGGATCCACTAGGAGATCTCAATAGCTTACGTTTTTCGTGAGTTGAGAGGGTAAAAAACCTCCGAGCCTCAGACTCGACCTTTTTGACCAACTCGGAAGGTACTCCATGGTTAATGACTTGAAACATGCCCCAAGTTTCGCACGCTTGACCTATAAGATTCGACGCGTTAGGATCATTGAGATCAATAACTGGAATCAACGAATCTTGAGGATTTTGGGTTTGAATATTTTGATGGGATTCGTGATCGGATGTAGACCATTGATAAGATTTTGGGACCTCGTCGATCGAGTCAAAATCAAGAGGGATGATATGGTTATGAGAGGAGTTAGGATCATCTCTACAAGCTTCTGAGAGAGTGGTCATAATATCAAAAGTGAAGCTTTGCACAAGTCGCACTTGATCTTGGTTTATTCATCATGCTAATGCTAATATTATATAGAAAGCCTAATAAATTAATCTCGGGAAAATGATCGATACAGCTAACAACATTTTTTTTAACAAGTGTGTACAATTTTGTTTTATTTTATTTTTAACAACTATGTATAAAGTATCCTTGTACATTAAAAGGTATCACATAATCTATGCTTAAATGCATGAAAATGAAATATATACGTTTTGTTAATAATATGCAAAAACAATTCGTGTGGGTTACATTTTTTCTGATGCACTTTTAATTTATCAACATCGTGCGTATTTTGGCAACATTATATGTTGTAATGATGTCACATGTCGCCTCATATCGTTGACATATAAATAAAGGTACTGAAAGTTAAATACAATAAAAATGAATAACAATTTTACTACACAACTGAATACCCGAATAATTCGATACACACTGTTAGAGCATAAATAACTTCGTTTCACGAACTTAAGAGCCTAAAATTTAATAACAAAGAAGAGAAAAAAAACAAATACTACCTAAACAAATAATTAAACCTAAAATTTAATAGCAAAGAAGAAAATAAAAACAAAATACTGCCTAATCAAATAATTCCACATAAGCTTAACATAATACTGCCTAAAGTAATAATGTCCGTAAATTAAAATTACTTCCTAAACCAACAATATCGATAAAAAAATTTGTTGGACGGTATTAGATTTTTAATTAAATAATGCAAATTGAGGTGTGAAATATGCAAATTTTGGACAGTGTGATGTCTTGAGGTGAATTTTTAGATGCCTTTAAGCTACTTGTTAATTATGGGATGCAACTTATGATAACATTAAATATTGTTTAATCCTTTTATTATTGTAAAATATTGGGGGGGTTGGACATTAATAATTAACATTAACGTTAACATATTATAATTTTAATAAAAAATAAAAAGATTCGTAAACACATGTCAAATATTATATAATATACTCATTCGAGATTGGGTACTTCAAAATCTGACAGGACGTAGTTCTTATAAAAATAAGAAAATATAGAGTTGAAATGATAAACAATTTTATAACTCTATGAATAAGAAAATATAAAGATAGACATAGCACCACATGGTTATTGATCTCGCGGTATCGAACTAATTAAGTTATGAAGTTGTAAGTTTACGTTTTGAGGTGAATATATATTTGTGGTTGAATGTGTGCGTGGTAAAAAGATGCGCATAGACGCAACTTTATAAATAGCCAATTTTGTAACTAAATTCAAGATGCAACTTTCATGGTGTGGCTATTGAGTACTGCTTACTGACATGTGATTGTTGATTACTAGCATAAGGGTGACAAAAAATTTTATTTTCTTATCTTTATATCGGCAAAATTTAACAAAAACGAGCAATTTAACAAGAAGCTAGGAGCGAACGGAATATGTTACGAAGTGATAGAGCAGAGGATACAGGGTGACAAAATTTTTATACTAGTCGTACTCCTGAACAGCATCATTTAAGTTCTACTGCATACACTAGTAGATAATCAGTATGACACATTGTATCGAACGGTCGTAATAAATCTGCCTAATTAACCAACCAACACAGAGTACTAGATCATCCCATCTTCTTTATTGTATAAACAATCAACCCACTACGAAAAATCGAACGTAACATACAGTATTACAATCAGTGGGACACAATGGTACACTCTTCTTATCCCCCCATCGATGTCCGTTATTTGCTTATATCTGCATTCAAAATGACCAGAATAGACTCCCCATTGTTGATAGTCGAGAGAAACCAAGCACTTCCAGCTCCTTGAAATCTTCAATTTCTTAAAACTGGTGCATAAGATAAGATCTAGGGTGATATAATTGTCTATGTAACACATGAAAAAAAATTGCAAAAATGAAACGAGTGACTACTGCAAATTGCAAAGAGCAACCTTGGATGCCTACATGAATTTTCTTCAATTTTATTAAATTTCTTGGTTACCTTTAAGCTTTACCCCTTCGCTCAAACACGCAAGGTTCTCGATTAAACATAGGTTCAAGAATTAAGTTCATAATTCATCCAAACGAAAGACATTCGACACATTTGCCACTTATATAAATTTAGCTCGATCATTTCACTTATACCCAGTTTTGTAACCACAAACAAAGGTTTCATTTGTACCTAGACATACAAAATCAGAAGAAATGCCTACATTAACAACCTACATTCATTGAACTTGATGACAAAAGCCTTTAGAACACTACACAAAATGCTAAAAAGCACATAAACCTATAACTAGTTTTCAATCTAATCGAGTTCCTTGAGCTGGAAAAGTGGAAAGACAGAAGTATATGCAAATATATGCACTTTTGCCACAACTAAAAGATATATCTTGACAATGAACCTGAGTGCAGTTCACTTCAACTCAAGTGATCATGGAGCTTAAAAATGACCAACAACATGAAACTCTAACGTTTTTTAGCCTTTATGCAAGAATCAGGGGTTAGTATGCTATCAAAAGCCTAATGGCATTGTTCAAAAAGTCAATTTCTCAATTGTTTGTAGAGATTTGAATAAGTTAGCCAAACTAATAGCAGAGTAAGAAGTGAACAAGACAAAAAAAAAAAATCAAAGAGGATTGAGATAGTTACCATTCGCCATCAACTTAGATGTATATTGAGAACGTGGGAAATTTTAGGCCAATCCTCACCTTTCTCCTTCTCACACCTTAGTCTCAGATCACCACATCCCGATATCCTAAGATGTGTGAGTTCCTTGAGACTTTGCGACCCATCTGGCAAAGAATGTAATGCTCGACAGTATCTTATATCCAACTGCTTGAGTTTGGAGAAGTTACTATGCAAAGAAACTAGGGCTGAACAAGATTGTATATATAATCTTTCGAGTTTTTGGAGGTTATGAGGCAATAAAGAAAGATTTAAGCAATCTACAATGCTTAACTCTTGTAACGAAGGAAACATAGTGTCATCCTCTGTTGCAGTGCAGTCCTCAACATGGAAGCATTTTAGTTGATGCATGTCGCTTATATCAATAACTTTAAGGTTTTGCAGTTTACCAAGTGGTGGAATACTTTCACAGCATTCGAAGCACCATAATTTGATTTTGACAAGGTTCCTTAAATTCACCATCCAACCCGGAAAAATCTTTTTTCCTGGGTAGTTATGTATTTCTAATTCCCTGAGACTTGAATTTGGTTCCAAATACTCAAGAACCTTTTCAGCTCTTTCAAAAGACAGCTTCGGTTTATTGTTTTTTATGTTCTTTAATGGAAGGGTTAATTTTCTCCTATTATTCCAGCGTAAAATCAAAGATGTCAACTTTCTTTTGGATTTCAGATTAGCACTTTTAGCATCCCCAAAACTTGGAACATTCTTGAGTCCCTGAATTTCCAACTCCCACCCTAAAAGATTTAGATCTCCCAGTTCTCCTATTTGTGCCCCATTTTCTGCACCAACGATGAAATTTGGACATCTTTGGAGACTTCTTAACTCCTTTATCCCAATTGGCATACATTGGAGTTCATTGCAACATCGGATATCCAAACATTGAAGATTTCTTAAATATCTAATACCTTTAGGCAACTTTAGTAACCTCATACACGAATGCAAAATTAAAACTTGCAAGTTTTGGAGATATATAATCGACTCTGGTAGAGTAATTATGTTTGAGCCCGATAAATTCAAGTATCTCAAATGCTTTAGTTCACCAACTGATTCGGGTAAAGTCATTCCTCCAAATCCAATCAAATGCAACACCCTTAGATACTTGAGCTCAGTGATCTGACCAAAGTTACCTTTATAGTCATGCGTGAAGATGAATATTGATCGTAGCAACCTTAGTTTTTCAGAATCCTGATCTGATAATACGAAATCTGGGCATGATAAACTAAGATGAAGCACTTCATCTGGAGTTTTTATCGTCTTACCATGCTCTATAACTGAACAGTCGTGTTTCATCACATATCTTGCTAGATCGTGCATCAGGTCGTGCATTTTACATACCCAATCCATGGAAGTATGCTTCTTCACATCCTGAAAAAAAGACCTCCACCGTAAGCAATCAAAAATCTCTTCCCCAAGTGTATACAAGTCTGCATCTCCAATAGCTGGAATAAATCCATTGATCACCCACAACTGTATCAGCAGATCTTTAGACATTTCATAGCCTTTAGAAAATAGACAACAATAAGCAAAACATCTTCTCATATGTGGAAGCAAGTTATTGTAGCTCAACTCCAAAGCCGGCAAAATGTAAACTTCGTTTTTATGCAACTCCCATAAGTCACTTTCCTTCACACGTTGCCACTCGATGGCACTGCATTTCGACCACATTAAGCTACCTAAAGCTTTCACCGCCAAAGGCAATCCTTCGCATTTCTCAACTATTTCCATTCCAATTGGTTCTAGCTCACGTATGTCTTCCTCCTCCCTTCCAATCCCAAAAGCAAGCATCTTGAATAACGACCATGAGTCTTCTTTTGACAAGCATCCAACTTTATGAAGAAACTCCGGAACCTTAGCCATCATTCTGCTAATTTGTTGGCTACGTGTCGTAACCATTACAATGCTTCCTTCTGCTCCAGAACTTAGTGCCTTACTTACTTCATCCCATTTTGTCCTATTTTCAATCCAGACATCATCCAACACTATCAAAAATCTCCTATTTCGTAGTATGTCTTGGAGGTATGTTTGCAAACTATCCAACTGTGTGAGCTTGCATGGGCGTCCAGTTACCGATTCTATCATCTCTTTAGTCAGCTTCTCAATTTCAAACTTAGTAGATACATACACCCAAGCTTTCAACTGAAAATGTGCCGTCACCAGTTCATTGTTGTACACTAATTGAGCTACCGTAGTCTTTCCAACTCCCCCCATGCCCCAAATAGCAAACACCCTAACATCATCTACATAGAGTCGAATTATATCTTTGTTACAAATCCTCCGAGTTATCATCTCTATTTCTGTATCTCTCCCATATATCTTGGACAAATGTACGAGCGAGCTAGTTTCCCTGCCTTGCTTCTCATCACCAACATACACACCCATACTTAGCATACCAAAATTCAAGTCAAAATTGGATTTGTTGGCCACAATAGCATCTAGCTTTCTCCTAATGTTATTAATTTTTTGAGCAATTCGATTACGGACCATAAGCTGATTATGATTGAAAGATAAGAAAGCTCTTACCCTATATATGATTCCCCTTTCGGCATGTAGTCTTCGTAGCATAGATTCAACTAAAACCTCATCAAGCACGTTTTCGACCTCCAAAGATGCAGATCTAATACTCTTAAGCCATATTTCGACAGCCTTTTGCTTCATTTGTTTCTCTTCTGCATCTTGGAGAACAGCTTGGATTTGTTCGAAAGTAACCCTGAGAGCTGATATATCATCCTCAAGTTCGCGAAGTAACCTAAATTTTTGGATTGCAGGAGAAGTTAGTCTCCATAACACATCACTCACAAGAAGCGAAACAGCCGCATCTGCCATAATTCTTTCAAGAGATTAACTAGAATCAAACGAATATGTCGCTCACAGATTGATCACACTTGTACTGAAAAACCTTAAAAGATAAGTTTCAGGGACACCTCAATCACACATTGAAAGAAAGACTAAGAAAACAAGTCAACTTTGGGACCTATATATATCCAAGATGTTAAGGTCATTGGAACAATAATTGATAAATAGGTGTTGATATATTTAATAACGTACTTCTTGTTTTTTTCACTTGGATCTAGGCCGCATAATAATTGACAGATGGCTTTAAAAGAGGTACCAAAGCTTGAGCAAAAACAAAAGAACATAGGTTGACTTGTCTCAAAAGTCATTTTTTAGTTTCCGACACAACCTTTCTAATTACTCTGAATCACATATACATATATAAGAAAATAGGTTCAATTACAAATGTTTAGCTTATTAATTTATGTTACTTATTACAAATGAATTTCATAAAATATAGTCATTTTCCTTTTCAGCAATCTAAGATTCCACTTTGTTATTCTAGTATCCAAAGATTTATCCCACGCTTTTGATGATGCACAAATTGTAATGTCTAAAAGGTGAAACACATTGACATAAAAGATGAAACTGAAACATACTAGCAAAATGTCAAAAGATGTAACATATTGACATAAAAGATGAATGAGACTAAAGAACTTCACACTTCAATCTCGAAACATTAACTAAAGTCACTGCATAATCAAGGAGTCGATTGGGTCGCGGTGGTCGATGGTGAGTCTCTACGAAACTCTTTAACGACTGCAGCAAGTGCTTTGGGGTTTAACCGGAGGTCACAAAGCGCAACGAGCACCGAAAGCGTGTGACGATCTAACCCTGTATCCAGAATATTCGACATCTGAAGAAGTAACTCGAGTGATTCCCGAGCAGTTTGTGCAGCATTTGCATCCATGATCCAACCTGATTTTTTTATTTTAAAAAAAAACAATATCTGTGGAAATTCAAAACAAATATAACATACAAAAAATTACGATCACGTATGAATCAGAATTGGGCGATTGATTATAACAATAAAATACGAAATTAAGAGTAGGGAAGTGAGTACCTGTGATGAAAGCTTGTATTTCAAACACTGTGGGCTTAGGCTTTTTAAAATAGCTTTTTAGCTTTTTAAGTTTTTTTTTTTGTCAAGAGCGGCAAACACTTTTTTGAGCTTTTAGCTTTTTACAATAAAAAAACTTATTTTTGAGAAGCCGTGAGATTGAGGCTTTTAGCTTTTTACAATAAAAGCTTATAAGCTAAAAGCTCAAAATAAAAAGTTAGGGTTTCATAATTTGGAGCACATTTCGGAACTGAATTATCAAAATTTCTTGATTTTGTTTGTTGGAGTTCCCCTCTTTTTTGCATCATTAGTGAATTTAATACTGCGTCATCTTTTACAATTTTTTAAAAAATTAAATAACATATCTATTTACCATTATAATACGGAGTATTTCTTTCGATGATAGACGCTTCTTTTGGCCAACTTAAAATAGTAACCAGGACAAAGACACTTAAAATGATACGTAGATAATACTATAATCTAATTTAATTATTTAGGTGACTGTTAATGCTCCCTGTGAAATATATTACGTAGTACTATATCTTTTGATGTGTACAAACAAAGTATATAAATATACATATTCATTGCTAAATTACTACTCGCTTCGTCTCAATATTATAGTCAATGTTTTCATTTTCGAACGTCTTAACTTAATTGTCCATTTCAAAAAATAGATAGTGAAGTTTGATCGTGATTATCATGGTACCCTTAAGTAAAATTATTATTACACACTTTTTAGAAAGCATTACTCCCTCCGTCCCAATTTTATTGTTCTCAGACAAAAAAACAAAAAACAACACAGTTTAAGAAAAGTGTATTATTCGTACTATACAACCAATAAGATTTAATCTCTCATCACATTCAAATGTTTTGATTGGTTCAAAGTACAAAGTGGACAATAAAATTGGGACATCCCAAAATGGAAAGATGGACTATAAATTCGGAACGGGGGGAGTAATTAATTAGTTAAGGGTAAAAGTGTTATTCTGCAAAAAGTAAAAAAGAGAAAGTAGTAATAATTATTTTTTATTAAACTGCGTATTTTTTAACGGGTTTTTTGTCGGGTGAATAATTTTGGGACGGATGGAGTAAAATTCATTTGCCTGGAAGTTGAGAAAATAAGATACCAAGTTCAATTAAAGATTGCTAAAATACCCCCTTTTTAAGTTTATTGAGCAAAGCATATTTAGTAGTATAAAAATAAAAATCAATAATAATTACAGATAAAGATGATGGTATTCGAATTCATCGGATCACATCCATAACCCTCTTCTATAATCCATGACTCCATGTTGGGTCCATATCCTTGAACCTGCTGATATAAAATGTTAAGTAAAATAATTGTCACCGATATACTTAGAGTTTGAAGAAAAAAATAAAATTTAAAATAAAATTCCTCAAGTAAGAAAAGTATCAACTAGCCTTGCAAGTTAGCAATGTTTTAAAAACCGGGTTTTTTTACCGGACCGGAAAGTCAACCGATCCTGGTTTTTTCCGGTCGAACCGCCCTCCTGTCTGGTCGAACTGGGAATTTTACACTAGAGACATCAAATCGGTTTTGTTTCCGATTCCCGTTTAATCGGTCGAACTGGCCGAGTTAAACCGGTTTTTAAAACATTGGTTAATAAGAAGCAATGATCAATTATGATAAAAAAAAAATGTCTTGTTCCGTTCAAAAGAAGTTAGGAGGCCTGTCATTGAAGACATAAGACCTCTCCCAACAAGTGACTGAAATTGATACGTCACTTTATACAAATTCAATGCAACATCAATTTTTTTCTTAAGTCACTGAAACTAAACTATACCAACCGGCAAGGCAACAGTGACACCGTCACTTCAATTTTTGAATCCCATATGTACCAGGATACATTTATTTCTATACACTATATAAAAAAATGTTTTTCTTCGTCGCTTCACTCGTAGAATATCCGACATTCCAAACTGATGAAATCAACTGACGTGTTGGTGCCAATGGTGTCGGTTAGGGCGACAGATGTCGATCCCAAAACGACGTAACCATTCGCAATGGCGAGGGCTGGATTTGGGCCTGTGCAAGCTGAGCACCTGCACAGGCCCATAATCCTTAAAGGCCAAAAAATTAATGTTTTATTCAGCCCAATTCAATGCCAATTTAATCCAAACCCATACTTTAACTAAATATACGATTCGGTTGTTTCTTCGGTTAAGTAGTTGCAAGTGTGAACGTCCTCGGATCAGAATACGCAAACTAGAACGTATGTATATTCGTGCGGAATACAAATATACACAATCACAATGTGAATTATAGTAAAGAAGAAAGAGAATAAATGTATCCAACAAGAAATATTGATTTGTATTGCAATATCAATCTTTCATATACAAGAAGTCAAAAATACAAGTGAATGTCTACAAGTGATCTCTAAAAATCTCTCCAAAGGAACATACACAAACTGACTTCAACTATGCTATTTATAGACGACTAACTACGACAATGCCAAGTATAATCCGTGAATAAGAATTCACGGAATTACACCGTCCGTGAATCCAAGCATTCACGGAATGCAAATGTCGAATCAGGCATTCACGGACAATCCATTATTGTCGAATCATTAACATTCACGGACACTCATCTATTGTCGAATCTTTAACATTCACGGATAACCTAATCACGGATTAACACTTGAACAAAAATAAAGTATTAATCAAAACATGTCTTTACAAACTCCCCCTTTGATAATACTTGATTCTTTTCTTCAAATCTTCAAGCATATCCAGGAAGATTGCATCCAGCAAAAATACCTTTTGAGCAACATACTTCTACAACCCGTTGAAACTTCAAAGCCATCTTTTCATCATCATATGCATCATCATACACAATCGGATTCTCGAGCAAGACTTCAAGATCATCTTTTGATAGATTTATTAAGCTCAGAGGATCAAACACATATACAATTGACTCTCTATTCCACATCACTTCTCCATTCAAATCTCTATCATAACAAGCAATTTCTGCTTCTCCAGTTAATCCGTTATATCTCCAATGACTAACAAACTTAGAAAAATTCACAGGCAATTTCTCAAGTGGAATCTTTGTCATGCATTTAACTCGAGGATATGTCAAAGTAACTCTTGGTTGATTAGAAATCGGATCGATATCAAAATAATCAACGGTTCTCAATGGGAAAGTTTCCTTAACCCATGTGAATTTCCCATTATTACTTTCTCTTGTTAAAGTATCTGCCATCCAATTTATCAAACCATGTCTTGAACGATTAATGATATCCACAGAAGCCAAATGATTGATTTCACACTTAGGCAATTTTTCTAAGGCTTTGAATGTAGAGTGGAAGTATTGAAGTCCATCAGTCCTTTTAATGATGAATACTTTGTTGTCATTATCATATTTCCATCTGATAATTCTACCAACGCATTCATATGTTGGTATTTTAAAGAACTTACAAACTGTAACCACTGGAGTTGGTTGTTTAGGAAACCACCAAGAGACTTTTTGCTCTGGCTCTTTATCATCATCAGAATCTTTCCATAACCCTTCTTGTGAACACATATCTGACTGAACATTCTCCGGATGAAGTTCATCTTCAGAATCTTCCCAGTCTTCAACGTGAACATAATCGAAATCAGGTTCAAATCCCGGAGGATATTCTGGATCGAAATCTTCAAAATCATAATCACCATCATTGCAAAGTTCGACAAATGGTATTAGATCTTCAATAATCACATTCAAAGGAGTTGGACAAAGCACCTCTTCATCTTCAATGCTATCCATTAATTCCTCCTGATCAAAAATACGAGATGATTCTCCAAGCTCAAACATTCTTGACTCATGTATTGCATTTATTGGATCAACTTCTAATGGTTCGTTTTCTTGAAATACAACCAATGCTTGTGAGAAATTTGGTTGATCACTATCATTTCCAT
Organism: Pseudognaphalium luteoalbum; assembly: GCA_963422505.1. Classification (NCBI taxonomy): domain Eukaryota; kingdom Viridiplantae; phylum Streptophyta; class Magnoliopsida; order Asterales; family Asteraceae; genus Pseudognaphalium; species Pseudognaphalium luteoalbum. The sequence continues at coordinate 3,646,147 of OY730198.1, read as the reverse complement.
TATTAGTGTCATCAGCATTTTCAGTCATAACATCACCATGATCACCATCATCATCATCACCATCATCACCATCACCATCATCACCATCATCACCATCACCATCATCACCATCATCATCACCATCATCATCATCACCATCATCACTATCATCATTACCATCATTATCATCATTAACATTATTCTCCCCCTGATCAACCAACATTTCTTTCAGAAGAAAAACGTCAAGTTCCAATTCTTCTATTCGATCATTCTGAGATAGAATTTGCTGTCGTTGTTCCTCGAGAAGAATGTCTTGAGTATTGATTCGTTGTAAAGCATTAAGTAAATCAAGTTGTAGCTTTTCAACGATAGTCATCAACGGTTTTACAGCTCGTTGTAAAGATGCATCAAGGTTAGCCATGCTAACACTTGGTCCAGGTGAAGAAGAAAATGTGCCAGCTGCAACAGAAACAGCAACAGGAATTGTAGAAGTAGCTGGAACAGAGGCAGGAATACCTTGTGATGACATAACAGGCATAGAGGTAGAAGCAATATCAGCAGATGAACTAGGTTCAGAAATTCTGCGTCTTTGAGATGGTCGAATATCAGGTACATATTCAGGATCTTGTGCCTCTTCGCGTTGACGTCTTAAATCCTGTCGTTCTTTTTCAATATTTTCAGCAATAAGTCTTTGAGGGACTAAAGATTCTTCAACAGATTGTAGATGAAAAGATTGATCATCTTCAGAACTTGAAGATTCTACTTCCTCATGATCAATCAAAGGAACCTCCTGCTCCCCCTCAGATGATTCACTATCAGTAGTAGAATCAGCAGGTTGTAGAATCTGTGGCAATGCAAATTGTGGTGGTTGAAAGTCAGCATCAATGATATGGCCAAACAAATCAACAGTAGGCGGCACTGGTTTGCCCCTATATCCATTGCAATCTGCAAACACTCTTTTGGGAATAGGAGTGTAGTGTAGAATGCTTCCATGATAAGTAATCTCATTGATATGATTATCAAAAATATGCTGAAGAAACCGAGGATACATGAAGAATCCATCATCATTAATGTTGCCAGCCAAATTCTTAAAGATGTATCTCGAAAAATTAAATGGAATATTCAGAACAAGAGCTGTCATTATTCCTGCAAGTTGATAACTCATCGAATCAAATCCAGCTTTTCTCGGAGAGATACACCCGATCAACATATGTGCCAAAAACTTCCAGTGTGGACAGAAATGGTTCTTCAGGATTTGAACATCATGAGGTCCTTTAGTACATCCCATTTGATGAAGACACTGATCAATGACGTTTCGAGGGATGTCATTTGATGCATTCAAAGTATCTCCAAATTGGAGAGTATGACGAATCAGCTCTTCAGTCAGCAACAACGGTTTTCCATCAACCGTAGATGTAATACATGGAGGATTGACATCTGTTTGATATACAGCTGAAGTCCAGAAGTCTATCATGTGGTCTTCGTACAGATTGGGAACAGATACAGTCAAAGCATACGATATGCGTGATCGTAGAAGAAACCTTATCATAGGGAAAAACTTCCTATTTTCAGGTTTATCAGGTTGTTCCAGAAGATATGCAGTTGCATTGTGTCGTTTTTCAAACACGACTGCTCGATGTCTAACCTCGGGTTGAGCAGCAGCAATGAGATCTAAATCTGCCATTTAGAAATAAAATCTGCACCAAGAGTTTATTAGACACACAAAATTTAAACAGAAAGTTTGTTTGAAAAATTTTCAACACTTAGAAAAAATTTCAAACTTTCAAGTATCCGACAATAACAAAATGTATACTGTTCATGCGACAATGATTAATCTTATGCGACAATATGACTTAGCTATGTACTATTCATACGACAATCATGTATTGATCCGTGAATTATATTGTCCGTGAATAATATTCATGCGACAATTCAAAAATAAAATAAGATTTCAAAAATTTTGTCCGTGATTCACTATTCATCCGTGAATAATATTGTCGAAGTACTATTCATCCGTGAATAAATACTGTTTATACGACAATATGATTGTCGTAGTCAAATAGTCAAACAAGTCAATATAGTCAAACATAAGAATAAATCACGGAGTACTGTTTATCCGAGAATTCAATATTCACGGATAACCCTTACACTATTCATCCGACAATACTGTATTGTCGGGTGGTCCGACAATTCGAATTGTCGGACGATTTTATTGAATAGTACCAACAGTTATTGAAGTGATCGATTAAGCATGAAATCCTTAACAATAATGAAAGAAATTTATACCAGTCGATGCAGAATACAAAAACGAGTAAGTCTGTCGGATTGGTTTTTAATGAAACCAAGTAATCAGAAAGAAATCGAAGAAAAAATATTTGTCGGAATTTTGGAATTGTCGGAGTAATAATCACGGAAAAGGAAAAGTATAAGTTTTTCAAATTTTGAAATTATTTATACTGTTTCAATTATTCCGTGAAAACAAATAATTCCGTGAATATATATATCTTTATCCGTGAATAAAGGTATATATTCATCCGACAATTCAAAAATTATAGATAAAACATTTGTATCAATTTAAACTAACTTTGGATAAAATTTTCTAACCTATTTAAAAATGAAAAATGAAAAATTAATAAACTAAATATGTACAAAAATAAAATCTTTTTGTTGGAGTAATTTTCGTGACTTGGGATCATATTGGGATAAATGAATGTATTTAATTTGTAATTTTTAGAAATGAAAGTCTATTTTGATTGCTAATATTTTTGACCAATTTCAAATCTACATAGCATTAATAAAACATACTTTCTAAAAATCATTTTATATATGATTTTTGGTATGTGTTATATACTTGAACACTTTGGCATCTAAAATATCTTTTTCTTTTTATTATTAATATGCATATCATTTTATATAACCAAAATAAAAATATACTTTCAAATTCATAATATATTAATATTTTCATATAAAGAGTGAAAATATGATGATATCTTTAGAAGTACATACATATGTTGGAATGACTTTTAGTCACATATGTCATACTTCGGGTTGGACTAATAAACTGTATCACAGGTCTATACATCGTATAACAAAGTGATAGAGTTTATTATGATAGATATTTATATCTTTATCAATATTTGTATGTCCGTTTATAAAAATATACCGACTAAGGTCTGTACACCGTACAACAAATAGTCAATACATTTTTCCCAGATATCATAATATAAAGACCCTAAATCATGAATCATAATATATTAATCCTTCAAAATTTAAGACTTTTATTATCATTTTGATAATTTTATTGTCATACACTAATATTTTGGAAGATATAAAATAATATGCAAATATGTTTAGACATTTCTTAGACTAGATATGATAGACCCACAAATGCCTACCAATAAACCATATTTAAAATTACATTAGTAGAAAATTTGGTTTAAAAATGCTATATAAACCTATTAGCATATCAAAAATAGTACGTAACATTTTTTTTTTTTTAGATTTATATGTAAATACAATTCCCAATGTACTATCATTTCCCAACTTTTACACAAAAATCTCCCCCATTTTTTTATTTTTCATATGTTTTTGAATTTTTTATTTTGAAAAAGTAAGAAAGTAAACAACAAAGAAAATTCAAAAAGATCCAAAGTTTATTTAATTTGATCTAAATGCTTCATTCCGAGCATCAAGATTAATTCTTCAAAACGAGGTTTAGAAAACGCTTTTGTAAACAGATCAGCTCGTTGTTTCAAAGTATCAATATCGACTAAGTTAATCAAGTGTTTCTCATAGCAATCCCGTATAAAATGAAAACGAATTTCGATGTGTTTCGTTTTAGAATGCTGTACGGGATTACGTATGATACTTATGGCAGCAGTATTATCTATATGCAAAGGAGTTTGGTTTAGAAAAAACCCATAATCTCTAAGTTGTTGTTGAATCCAAAGGATTTGGGAACAACAACTTGCAGCAGAGATATATTCTGCCTCTGCAGTAGAGGTAGAAACTGTATCCTGTTTCTTACACTGCCATGTCACAAGACGTTCTCCTAGAAATTGACATCCACCCGATGTGGATTTGAAGTCAATACCACATCCGCCATAGTCTGAATCGGAATATGCAGAAAGAGAAAATTCATCATCATGTGAATACCAAACGCCTAAATTAGGCTTTCCTTTCAAGTATCGGAAAATACGTTGAACGGCCTTCAGATGAGAAACTTTAGGATTTGCCTGATATCTTGAACAAATGGAGACAGCAAACATAATATCTGGACGCGAAGCTGTCAAATACATAAGAGACCCAATCATGGACCGATATTCCTTTTCATTGGTTGATTGATCATCAAGAGCAGGGCCAATCTTTTCAACAAGATCAATGGGTGTAGAAATGGATTTGACATCTGTCATCAGAAATTTCTTTAAGATTTCAGTAACATACTTTGTTTGATGTATGAAAATGCCTGAATCAAGTTGCTGGACTTGCAACCCAAGAAAAAATGCCATTTCACCCATTGAACTCATTTCAAATTTTGATTTCATAATCTGCTCAAACTCTCTGCATAAGCTTTCATTTGTCGACCCAAATATGATGTCATCGACATACACTTGAACAAGCAACAAATTTCCTTTTACTTTTCTGATAAAAAGAGTGCTGTCAATCTGTCCTCTAGAAAACCCATTTGCAAGCAGATGTTGAGATAAAGTTTCATACCAAGCTCTGGGAGCTTGGTGTAAACCATACAAAGCTTTATCCAACCGATACACATAATCTGGGAATTTAGAGTCTTCAAAACCCGGTGGTTGTTTGACAAACACTTCTTCATGCACTTTCCCATATAAAAATGCGCACTTGACGTCCAACTGATATACTTTAAACCTCATGAAGGAAGCATAAGCTAGAAAAATACGAATTGATTCAAGTCTAGCAACCGGTGCAAACACTTCATCATAATCTAAACCTTCGATCTGAGTAAAACCTTGAACGACTAATCTGGCCTTATTTCGGACCACGATTCCTCGATCATCTTTCTTATTACGAAAAACCCATCGAGTGCCAATCGGATGCACATCTTTAGGTGGTTTCACTAAAGTCCAAACTTGCAATTTCACAAACTGTTGTAATTCTTCTTGCATTGCTTGAACCCAAGAAGATTCAGTCAAAGCAATTTGAACATTTTTTGGTTCAATTTGTGATAAAAAACAAGAAGAAGAATCAGATTTGAGTTGCTGCCGAGTCTTAATTCCTTCTGACACATCTCCAATCACATTCTTTAGAGGATGTCGATACTTAGAATTAATTCGCAATGTAGGAACCGAATCTACATGCAAATTATTTCCTAAGTTAGAATCTTCAGGATTACTAACTACTTCATCACTAGAGTCATCAAGAATTGGTTCTTCTAGTTCAGCAGAAGGTTCCTGAAAATTGTCAGTATCGTCAGGATTGGAAGTTGTTTCTTCTTCAACAGTTGTCAAAGGTGAAGAAATCTCATGAGCAATTGAGTCATCAGAAGATTGTGGTGGAGTAAGATGAGAAGTAGAAACTGGTGGAGCTGAAGTAATAATCGGCTCAGCAGGAACAGATGTAACTGGAATAACAAAGTCATCCAAATCGGTAGCAGAAGAAGAAGACACGTCATGCTGAAAAATAGCAAGAGAATTAAAGAATGTGTCGTAATCGAATAACCATTTTGGACCTATGCCATTAGAAGAGGGAGAATGCCGAAGAAATTCAACTTCATAGCATTCCTCTATACGATGTGATGCCGTGTTATAAACTCTCTTGTTGTGAGAATTTGTAGAATAACCCAAGAAAAATCCAGATTCAGATTTTTCAGCAAACTTAGGAAGGTGATCTTTAGTCTTCAACAACAAACACGGACATCCAAAAGGTTCCAAAAAATGAATATTCGATTTCCGATTATTCAGTAATTCATAGCTCGTTTTCTGCTTATCTTTGACCACAAGAACTCTATTTAATACGAAACAAGCCGTATTAACTGCTTCTGCCCAAAAAGTTGTTGGCAACTTTGCATCTGAGAGCATTGTTCTTGCAGCTTCGATCAAAGTTCTGTTCTTCCTTTCAGCAACTCCATTTTGTTGTGGAGTTCGAGGTGCACTAAATTGTTGAGTAATTCCGTGCTGAAGACAAAACATTTCCATTAAGTAGTTCTTGAATTTTGTACCATTATCACTTCTCAAAGTTTTCACTTTTAGAGAAAACAAAGTTTCTAATCTCAGAATTAGATACTTGATTTTCTCAGCAGCCTCATCTTTTGTACTAAGGAATAAACCCATGAAAATCTGGAGTAATCATCAGTGATTACTAAACAATAGGATTTACCCCCAATACTTCGAACACTTACGGGTCCAAACAAATCCATATGGAGAAGTTCCAAAGGAATGTTAATCGAATTCATCAATTTAGGTTTATGAGACTTCTTAGTTTGTTTTCCCTTTTTACAGGAAATACAGTGATCATTTAGTGAAAAGGTTTGTTTAGGAACCCCAATCACTAAATCATACTTAACTAAGAAGTTCATTTTCCTAAAGTTAATGTGACCCATTCTTCTGTGCCACAAAATTGATTCTTTTTCTGTAGCTTTTGACAATAAGCAAGTATGCTCTGTAGATCGAGTAATGGTACGCATGTCTAAGACATACATATTCTTTACCCTTGGAGCTCGCATAAGAATCCACTCTTGAGGTACCACAAACCCTGGCTTAAGAATTAAGCACTCTTCATCGTTAAACCAAGTTGACAGTTTCTTGTCACAAACTTGGGAAACACTAAGTAGATTATGTTGAAGTTGTTCAACATAATTTACTTTGTCAAAGCTGATTTCCCCGTTTGAAACAGTTCCCTCACCAGAAATCTTGCCACCTTTGTCTCCGGCAAATGCAACAAATCCTCCATCTTTAACCTTAACATCCTCAAGCAGAGAGAGATTCCCTGTCATATGTCTTGAACAGCCACTATCGATGTACCATATGTTATCAATAGCTCGGGAAGAGTGTAAGACATTTTATCAAAAACGGATTAGTTGCTAATGGAGACCCAAGCCTTTGAGGCTATGGGTCGTCCAGTAATGACATCCATGATGAAAACGTCAATTTGTTTCAAATTCCTTTTAAAATTCCTTTTGATTGACGCATCATGAGATTTTGTTTTCTTCTTTGAAGAAACAGAAGATGTTACTTTCGGTTTTGATGATTTTTCGTGGATAATTTTTAAATCATCTTTGATTTCAGAATGTTTAGCTTGCTTCGAAATATCTCTTGAACGTTTTTTAGCAAGCTTGTGACACTTATTGATAAGATGTCCACGAACACTACAATAGAAACATTTTCTTGTTTCATATTGTTTCCGAGAAGTAACCCTTTTATCAGAAACATGAAGTGAAGTCTTACTTGTAGAAGCCTCACATTTAGAATGTGATTTTCTACTTGTAGACACTTCACTTTTGGTAGAAACAAAGTGAGAAGAAGAAAGTTTAGCTTTTGATGAAGAAGTTGATGATTGTGATTTTTGTGGTGAAGAAGATTGTTTCAAAATCTGTTTAACTTGTGTTGGTGTGTCACAAGCTTTCGATTTTTCTTTTAAATTTTTTAAAACACAATCTTTAATCTTGTCACTACATTCCCAATCATGCTTCTTTATTTTGGAAGCATCAACTTTGGATTCATCAGCTAGTGAATCATCAACTTTGGAATCATCTTTGAAAGATGATTCTAGAGTCTCATTTGAAGACACCTTTTGATGTGTGTCTTTCAAATCAACCTTTCCTTTTCCATAAGCAAACTCAACATTTGCTTCAATTTTAACTGGCAATGCAGAATAGGTAGTTGGTGGAGGAACAAAATGATATTCAACTTTTGAGTCTTTTGTTTTTGAATCATTTTGATATCCAATACCAGATTTAGATTTAGTATCTAAACGTTGGTTATTGATTATCTCATAAAAACAACAGCAGATGTTGAAACATTTAGCAATTTTCTTTCAAGATCTAAAAGCATAGAATCAGCATCAGATTTTTCTTTTTTTAATAAATCCATTTCAACCAAATAGCTATTAATAATGGATTGCTGATTGAAGATTTTTGCTTTTAAATCATGTGTTTCAACATTTGTTGACTCAAAACGTTTATTTAAAAGATTATTATTTTCAACCAATTCCTTGTTCTGTATTTTTAACTTTTCATTGTCAGTTAAAAGTTTAGCATTTTGAGTTTGATACATGCTGATTTGATTATTCAAATCAGTGCAAGTTGAGCAAATTTGGTTAGCAAGAGAAGAATCGACCTCAGAAACATTCACCATAAATGCTTGGTTATGGGAATACTCATCCACGTGTGCGCTCCAATCATAAAACTCATCAGAAGTAGAAATGAGTGCAGAAGACGTAGGAGTAGCAGATGTTTCCTTTGTTTGAGGTTGAGCAGATGAAGAATATGTCTTGGAAGTTGATGGCTTGGTAAAACCAGAAGTAGGAGCTTTATTCTTCTCACACTCTTTTGCAAAGTGACCAAGGTTTTGACAATTGTAACAACGAACTCTTGATTTGTCAAAACCTGGTTTACCTCCCAGTTTATTTTTACCAGTTCTTTGTAAAAACCTTTTAACCCGCCTGGTAAGCATAGCCATATTCCATTGCAAATCCATCTCTTCTAGGTCATCTGGATGCAATTGATCATAATCCTCTTCAACTAACTCAACATGTCCAACTCTTCCAGAAATAAAAGCTTCATATGAAGACAAGAATGCAGTAACAACATTTGCATGGTCTTCAGTCACTCTTGAAACTTTTGAAGTTGGAGAACTTCCAGAACCATAAAAACCAAAACTTGAATAACCACCAGATGTGGTTCCACTTGGATTTCCACCAGAATAAGTTTCAGATCCTGAATATAATGCCGTTGTTTCAGAAGATTTGGTAGTACCAAATTGAGTAAACTGCATCATTTTTCCTGTCTCCTTTTTCTGGAGAGACACATCATACACCTGAAGCTTATTAATTAAATCCTCAAAAGCATATTCCCCTAATGACTCATCTTCCATCAAGATATTTGCTTTGATGTCCCATCGAGAAGGCAAGGCTTCAATCAATTTTTCATTGATTTCAAGACGCTCAAGAATCATTCCATGTCTTTTTAACTCACTGATAAGCTGTGAGTACCTAACGATCAAATCGTTAAAAGACTCATTGGGAATACAGGTGAAAACATCCCATTGTTTCTTTAGTAAATCGCGTTTGCTCTTTTTCAATTTATCATTACCAGCAAACCGCTTTTCCATTGCTTTGTACAATTCAAAAGCAGTAGATAAATCTTTCCACCCTGCTAAAACATCGCTTGGAAGACTCATTGAAATGATGGATTTAGCCTTCTTATCACGATCATGTTCTTTTCGTTCTTCCGAATTCATCATCTTTAATGATTTAGGTGGAGGATTATCTCGATAAATGCCTTCTGCTCTTGGATGTATATATTGTTCCAATATTGGAATCATCAAATCAGGATCATACAAAGCAATAAATGATTCAAAACGATATCTCCAGTCATCGTAATCGTTTTGACAAAGAAACTTGGGTGGTTTTGTAGTTGTTCCGGTCTCTTGATCATTTTTCATCATCGTTTGCCAATTAACATGAGCCATCTTCCAAGATGAAATCCGTTAATCACACTAAAAATTCTTTAATCTTTCTTTGTGAATACAATATCCGTGAATACTAACCAAATACTAATATCCGTGAATATTAATATAAGTGAATACTAATATCCTTGAATATAAGTATCCGTTAATACAATTATCCGTGAATACAATATTCGAGAATAACCAAATACTAATATCCGTGAATATTAAAGAAGCAGTTAATAATATTTTGAAAATTTTTAATCCGTGAATGTAATACCACTGTTTATGCGACAATAGTATAATTCACGGATACTGTTTATGCGACAATAGTACTATTCACGGAGTATATATATTCACGGAATTCTGAATTCACGGAAAATGTTAATTCACGGAAGACGATTTCCAGAATTTTCAAAATGATCCAGATTCTTCAAAACAGACTTGTTTTTGATGAAACTTGATGCAATGTGCTCGGAATTCAATTTCCGACACTCAGAAACGATCAATTTGAACTTTGAACGTCAAAGTTTCAAACATGCAGAAAAGACGTGAACTCCTGGTATGTCTCTTGATCAACGCGTCATCATAGAGTAGATGTGAATGAATTCAGAAGAGATTCTATATCAGAAATCACTTGTTAACACCTTCAGAATGATTTTGACGCTGTCTCAAATGATTGTAACACTAGACATCACTGTAACTTCTTCAAATCTTCATCTTCACACTTTAATTCACACAAATGTTCTAATTTCTTATCCTTTGGCTCTGATACCACTTGTGAGCATCCTCGGATCAGAATACGCAAACTAGAACGTATGTATATTCGTGCGGAATACAAATATACACAATCACAATGTGAATTATAGTAAAGAAGAAAGAGAATAAATGTATCCAACAAGAAATATTGATTTGTATTGCAATATCAATCTTTCATATACAAGAAGTCAAAAATACAAGTGAATGTCTACAAGTGATCTCTAAAAATCTCTCCAAAGGAACATACACAAACTGACTTCAACTATGCTATTTATAGACGACTAACTACGACAATGCCAAGTATAATCCGTGAATAAGAATTCACGGAATTACACCGTCCGTGAATCCAAGCATTCACGGAATGCAAATGTCGAATCAGGCATTCACGGACAATCCATTATTGTCGAATCATTAACATTCACGGACACTCATCTATTGTCGAATCTTTAACATTCACGGATAACCTAATCACGGATTAACACTTGAACAAAAATAAAGTATTAATCAAAACATGTCTTTACAGCAAGTTTCAATTTTTTTTATTTCTTAAGCAAGGAGGAAAAAACAAAATGAAAGAGAGTCTAAAAGTTTAGGATTACGCGACATACTTTGTTACTGTAGTTATGCTCGCCGGTACTAGATACCAATTGTAAAACACTATAAAAGTAAATAGTCATAAAAAAATGATGATGATATTTCCACCAAGTTTTTTGATAAATCCACCATAACCGTACATCTACTATTTATACAGTACAAGTATTTAATGCTAACACCACCCTAAAAAAATTGTGAAATGTCGTGAAAAATTAGTCAATTAATGTGATATATTACAAAAGAAATGTTGATTGGATTTTTTAAGCTACCACAAACTTAAAATTTTTAGACATTTATTATCCAATCCATCCTAATTCTCAATTTCTACATTATTATTTTTGTTATCTCATAATGATGTTCTACTTGAAAAAATAGCTCTAAAAAATCATTAAATTAATCCCTCATTATTACTCTCATTTATTCAATATTTCAAGTCAAACAGGCCTCGAATATAAGGATAAAAATGACATTTCATCGGCCTATCATAAATTAAACATTTGGGGATATTTAAAGTGGGACGGATGGAGTACTTATAGTGTAACATTTATATGATACTAAGAAACCATATTTTTACATACATTTTATATTTATATTTTATTTTATGTTACGGGGCTATGTTTCGGTAATGGCACGGTGCCTTACAAATTCATGGGACGGCTCTGGCAATGGCGTAATTAAGCATGAGCACCATAAAATAAATAGTCATCTAGCGACTCGCATATCTTGAACTTTACGACTGAAAAACTTAAGGATTAAAACTCATTTACTTGCTAGCTCGTATCATGTAACTAGACTCGAGTGGTAAGATGGTTGTGACGTGAACCGGCAAAAACAGGTTCACTTGAGACCAATCGATTATCATGCATGTTGAAATGGGCGCTAGATCTTTAAACACCTTTTGTCCTTTTTACATGATTAATTAATGCAATAATATGAGAAAGAATGCAAACACAGTATATAAACGTAATAAATTTATTAGATTACCTTATTTACCCAATGAAGTCATGGGCGGAGGTAGAGGGGGCATAGGGGCAGTTGCCCCTCAAGAATTATCAAATCATGTAAAAAAGAAAATTTTTTAAGAGTATTTGTGATATTTCATAAGTTTTGCCTCATAAAACATAAACAAAAAATTTTAATTTTTTTTTGCCCCTTACTTTTAAATCCTAACTCCGCCCCTGACACTACGTCAACGTAATTATTCATATTTATAAACAACTATATGTATTAATCCCCCATAACTTCTCAAAGTACTAGTCAATCACTTCGATGTTATTAATCATGTTTGTTGCACTCAAATTTTTCATGTAAGGATATGGATCGCGATAAAATGTAATACGCAATTTCCCATTGACAACTCCCTCAAACCGGAACCCAACTTCATCCCCTGCCCCCACATTACATTCCTCCATAATGTGACAAATATCCTTGAATACAATGCGTTTTTGTTTGCCGTGTGTTTCAAGCTAGACTGTGTTGACGTTTTTAGTTTCCGCATTAGTCAAAAGAACTTCCAAAGGATGATTTTCTTCAACGAGTTTTTTGTGTAGACTCTCATCCAAATGATCTAGTATATGATCTTCGACTTGTTGTTTTGGCAAATAAAAAATTCCAGCATAGCTCGCGTCAGATTCAGTGAGGCATTTATTTATGATCGGAAGAGACATTGTTTTTCTTACTCAGAAAGTATGTTAATGTGGGAATGAAGATACCAAAGAGAATTCGGTTCTATTTATATAGAAAAAAAATAGAGCATGGAATACATTTATTTATGTTATGAATAAATATATGGAATTAGAAATCAATAAGGATATTCATCTTTATTAATGACTTTAAATAGTAATGATGATTTAACCAATTATTTTAATGTTATAAGCGTGGATCAATTTAATTGTTATCTTTTGTTTATGCTGTGGATTCATTTATCATCGGTATGTGTCATGTTAAGCCTTTTTGTTAGTTGATAAATGGGTTGTTTCGTGCCATTTGTTAGCTGAAACTTCTTAACGATTTCAAAAGAGTTTGATTAGCAATATTTATATCAATGAGGGCAATATAGTCATTGACTAGGGTATGTTTGGTGAAATTAGCTGGAGCTGAAAGATGTGACTTATATTTGAAGCCGGTTGCAGGAGTTTATTTTCCTATAAATGTTTGACAAAAGTAGCTGAAAATTAAATATGTGAATTGACATAAAATGACAAAAAACACATAATTAAACATTATATTAGGGGTATTTATGTCATTTCTCCATTCATAAGGTTCAAGCTTTACATGTACATAGTAACTTGTTTTTTAAGAGCTTATTTTTTCAGTAAACTCTTAATTTTTTCTTACCGAACAACACTACTGACCTAGCTTATGAAAAAAATAAGCTTAAGTTACAAAAAGTTAGTATACCAAACGCACCCTATCAATTCTTTCAAAATACATTGAATCAAAATCGCCAACAAAAAATGCGATAGGTTTTCAAATTTTAGGTCATGTTTGGTTTAGGAATTTAAGGAATTGAGAAGTGAATTCCATTGTTCTTTTCGTTTGGATGAAAAAAATAAGGAATTGAAATACAGATATTGATGTTCAAATTTCAATAAAGGTTTAAGAAGACTCGTTTCCATTTGGGTTTCAGATTATGATCTACAGTGTTTGGTTTATGTAGGTTGTCTATTCCGTTCATGGAATAAGTCATTGTAAGCATCATTAAGTATCCGTTATATGCATACAACAAATTACATATATGTGAAAAATATACAAACCCAAAATACCCAAAAACAAGAAACTAACTGGATTCCATTGACAACTTCATGCAATACATGATCTTCGACAGACAAGAACTATAAAAGCATCAACTATGAAAAATTGACCAAATTCAACAACCTGAGAAACAAAAAGAATAGAGAGGGATTCGAAACACTCCAGGAATATGAAAATTAGCAACAATATTTTGGAGAGTTGTCTACAAATTCTATATGACACGATTCAGAGGTACGAAGGATGTTTAACACGTGCCTGCGCCTCTTAGGATCAAGTGATTTTCGAGTATGTATTTGCAGTTTCTCCAAAATATTTGAATGTGTCAACAAATATTTTATTACCGCAACCTCATTCAACTGTGCAGCTCCCTGGGAAAGTATTAAGATTTCCTTTATCTTATCTCGTAAACAAGCTGGTGCCTCATCCATTGGTGGGTTCCATTTCATTCCGCTAGGTAAAATCCTCTAGCGATAAACAACAAAATAGTCAAATAACAATCATTAAATGATATTGTTAGAATAAATTAGCCGTATAAGTTTAAGTATTCTTTGGGCCTGACCCATTTGCTTAACCTAGCTTAGAAGGCCTATAAGTATTAGCTTTGTAATTGTCATTTCTGCAAGTCATTTTAATATAATCGTTAGTTATTTATAGAATGTTCTTTACCTTTCATGGTATCTATACATGGTTAGGGTTTGAAAATTTATAGCCGTCATCCAAGTTTGATTACCCAGGTCAGATTAAGATCGATTTATTTTTTTCTTTGTCTTGCTTCTGCTGCAAGTTGTTTCTGTCTTGTTTCTTTTCCTCGAGATCTCTCTGCTCATTCTGACTAGATCACCCGTAAGATCTGGTCTGATTTGTGTTTCATATTTGTTAAGCTTTTTGTTATCCGATTTTTATTTGCCGATTCCTGATTTTGTCACAATAATTGGATTTGATTTAATTCTGGAATTATTGTTGATGACAAAAAAAAAAAAAAGATGGTGCTTCTGGTAGTAGTTCTGTTGATGGACTTCCGATAGTGACACGAATCACTGATAATAAACTTGATGGCTCCAACTTCTTTGCATGGAGCAAAACTGTTCGTATCTATCTTCGCAGTATTGGAAAAGCTTCTCATCTTGAAGATGATCCTCCTATAGATGGGACTAAGAATCAATGCTGCAAGATGATGCTCGGTTGTTCTTAATGATTAGGAACTCTATCGAACCCTCGGTCACTCCTTTACTCGATCATTGTGAGTATGTTAAGGAACTAATAGATTATCTGAATTTTTTTTATTGTGGACAGCAGAATATCTCTCGTATATACACTGTATGTGATGGAGGCCCAAGTATTGAAGATCGAGCCCACGTATTTCTGGAGGCTCACGAGCGTGTAACAAAAAGGGCTGCACATAAAAGGGCATAACTTGGGCTACAGGGCTCCGTTTCAGGCCCATGAGCAGGCGAATCGAAGCTCGGTTCGAGGCCCACCAAGCCGCTAACCACCATAGGTGGTTAGCCCCATGCTCGAAGCTCAAAAACGGCTCCGTTTAGGAGATACGGCCCATTATATGTTTTTTCTGTTCATTTTGGACTTTTGTTTTGGGCTTTGTGTTGGCCCGTTATGTTTTTAGGCCTGTTTAAATTTCTGCTTATTATTTAAGCTTTCTTCATTGTAATGAACTCAGTTTTAATTTTCAAGAATTTCGATTTTGCTTCCAATTTTGTGAATCAAGTTTCCAATTTTGTGAATCAAAGCATACCCATCCACGGTATTCTTGGTGAATCAACGTGCTTGGAAGAGTTTTTTCCTGGTATTCATAAGAATCAACAGGTTTAAACTATTTATCATAATCATGCACTACATCAGTATGTAAGTCTTTTCATCGTGGGGAACAACAAGATCATTCGCTTACTGCTTATGTTATGGAGTTCAAGAGATTGTATGAAGAATTGAACACTCTTTTTCCTATAAGTGCATATGTGAAAGTGATGCAAAAGCAAAGGGAACAAATAGCTGTAATGAGCTTTCTGACCGGCCTACGACCGGAATTTGATTCTCTAAGATGCCATTTCTTGAATGCATTTGAGATTCCATCTCTTCAAGACACATTTGCTCGTATTCTTCATAATGAGACTCTTCAGTCTGCTCACACTTTGGCTTCTAATCATAGTGCTCTTGTTAGTCGTGGGGGATTTCGAGGTGGCTTCAGGATTGGAAATTCTAATGAAGTGGAGTGCTATTATTGCCATGAGTTAGGGCATACTGCACGTGATTCCAAGATACTCTTAACTAAGGAAAAGGGTTCTTTTGCACGTACTCCTGCTGCCTCTAATAATCCCAACAATACTGTTACCATTTCTGCCAAGGAATATGCTTGTCTTAAAGAGTCTGTTAACTCTACTGCTCCTGCTGCTACTTTTGCTATAGCTTCTGCTACTACTGGTGTTGTTGGGAAACAATATGTGGCAGAATCGGGTGACCAAGAAGATTATTGGTGATTATGTGAAGCTTTTATTTTCTTTTTCGGTTAAGATTTGATTATGAGGTTCTGAATTTCAGTCTTGTTATTGATTTGATTGATGATTTAAGTTGAGACCTGAATAAGGTTGCTTCATTTACAGATTTTGGTGTAGTTGAGACCTGTTTTTCAGGTTGCTTCATTCCTTTGATTAGTTGAGACCATACACTTAAGTTCAGGTTGCTTCATTTTTTGGAGTTTCGGTTACTCATTGAGTTTGGTTAGTTGAGACCCGTTTTAAAGTTACTTCGTCGGTTGAGACCTGTTTAAGGTTGCTTCGTTGGTTGAGATCGTTAACGCTACCCGAACTAACTTATCATCTCCGCAAGATACAATGAATTTTGTGTCACAGAAGGAGAGATCGTTAACGCTACCCTGGTGACCCTCATTCTGGATTAACCAAATCTAGTGAAAGTTAGTGATTACATATATAGTCATACAAATCTAACTAGAAAAATAATAATGCTATTACCACCAACCTCTAATAAGAGCAGACGTATATCATTATCTCCATCATACGAGGATATATGCACAAGATTCTTCGAGTATGCAACATCTGTATGAAATTCATGTGATGAATTAATGTAATTAATTACCACATTATAGTGAGACTCCTTTTGTTCTCCTTTAAGATGCCCTTTTTTTTGTTTTAACCATTAACATATCAGTATTTCTTTTCATAGTTAAGATGAACTCTTAAAAATTAAAGCTTTTTAAAGCATATCAATATCAAAGCTGAATACAAAAAAGGAGGTTTAATTTTTTGATATTTACATATAAATAAAGGGAATGGAGGGACTACATGTACTCATCGTAAGTGATCTTAAAATGACTTCAATAACATATGTGATACCTAGTTGGATTCCATCAGGGCTCCATGTTCCACCTGCATAAGCAACGAGATTTTGCAACAGTTTACAGATTAACTTCTTCAATTCATCCATGCTACACAAGACACATGACTACAAATTAACATATATAATCTCTTTAGTTAATATGCAACATCATTCATGGTCAAAGTACATTATACATACATGCCCATAGTAGATCGACGAGTTAACATGTCAAAATTTGTTATTAGTGCGGCCACATATGTATTATGCTAAAGGAATGAAATGAAAGAAAAATAAAATTTGTATCACATTTTCGAGTTTTTGTTTTTTAGGAAAGGAAAGGAAAGGAAAACAATTTAGATGGGTGAAATTTATAAGAGTGTATGTTTTAATATTTTAGGAAAGGAAATGAAAATGAAAAGACATTTTAGGGCCAACCTATTAATATAATAACTACCTAAATTATTGAAAAAATAAATAATACCCTTCTATGATTAACCATGAATGCTTCTCACTCTTTTGAATGAAAGTCGATCTTGTCATTTGAATAAAATCATATCATAAGAATTTACGAACTTTATATTTGTGAGAAGATATGCATATGAAGTGATTTGACAATACAATCATAGTGTCAATAATGATGTGAGAATGTGGATACTTCCATGGAGTGGTATATATTAACCGACTATGAACATGAGTAAGTATAATGAGTGATAACACCACTTGCCTCTCGAGGAGCGTACTATTTGGATATATTAAGACATTAAACATTATATGGTTTGTTATTTGCTCTTGGATAACTCGGAATGAGTAGAGAATACCTATTTCGGACATTCTAATCTTCATGCATAAAAAGTAGCTTCCCAAGATTCATTGTAGACTAACAAATGTGTCTGGTCTAAGCAACATGATTTTGTAATTGTTTACAGATTAGCTTCTTCCATTCATCCATGCTACTCTAGACACATGACTGCAAAATTAACACACATAATATGTGTAGATATGCCACATCATTCATGATTATTGATCATTATATTATACACACATTCCCATATTAGACCGACGATTCAAGTTTTAAGAACCAGAAAATAAAGAAATGAAATTTTAATTCTAATAGATGAAATGGTTATTAGTACGGCCACATATGTGATATTGTTTAAATGAAAGGAAAGAGAAATAAATTTCGTTTCATATTATTGAGGTTTTTATTTTTAAAGGAAAGGAAAGAAAGGGAAAAGAAATGAGATTAATTAAACCTATAAGATGACTTGTTTTAATTATTTCCGTCAGTATATGGAGATATTACTAAATTAGTAAGGAAAACTACTTACATTTTACGGAGTATAAAATTACATACAATTCTAACTACATAAATTAGAGTTTAAAATGTTTCCTAAGAAATTGTGCAAACCTTAGAACTTCCTCTCAAAAAGCATCTTTAGGTCACTTAAGTCCCATATTGTTATATCTCCATATTTTGCCATAACATAATAAATGAAATGACGGACTAACTAAAGTACAGATGCTTAGGGTGAAAATCGATACTCGTGACCACTAGGACCTGACTCAGGGTCATTACCACAGCTTTAGGTAGTTTTACAGTCTGAACAATGAAAGCTTTGGCCTTCCTATATGCATTTTTGATTTCAAATATTGTTATTTATTTCAAGTTTAATTTATTCATATTAAAGTTTTATTGATTTCGTATACAGTTATTTCTATATTAAGTGAATTTAGAAGTTAAATATTTTCTTAAAAATTATATTAAATTACATTGTTACGCAATATATTACGTCAACTAAAGATATTTGTGAGCAACTATATTTAGTTATTTATACCCATGACTTGTCACAGTGCTAGTCACTTCGAAGCTATTAATCATGTTCATAGCACACAATTTTTCAGGATACCTGTGGATTGGTAGTAAATACAATATGACCATTCTATTAACAACTCCCTTTCAAGTTATATAAATTATATAGAAGCTTCATGACCTTTAAAAGTTTTTTGTCTAGCCCATTAGCATACCACACCACACCTGTATGGAATTTCATCATTATATGCGTTATGTATTTTATAACTCTACAGATAGAATAATGAGTAAGATTACAACCAGAACCAACTTATCATCTCCACAAGATACAATGAATTTTGTGTCACATAAGGCGAGATCGTTAGTGCTACCCTGGTGACCCTCATTCTGGATTAACCAAATCTAGCGAAAGTTAATGATTACATATATAGTCATACAAATCTAACTAGGAAAATAATAATGCTATTACCACCAACCTCTAATAAGCGCAGACGTATATCATCATCACCATCATACGAGAATATATGCACAAGATTCTTCGAGTATGCAACATCTGTATGAAATTCATGTGACGAATTAATGTAATTAATTAACACATTATAGCGAGACTCCTTTTGTTCTCCTTTATGATGCCCCTTTTGTTATTTTAACCATTGACATATGAGTATTTCTTTTCACTTTTAGCCTGAACTCTTAAAAATTAATGCTTTTAAAACATATCAATATCAAAGCCGAATACAAAAATGGATTTTTTTTTTTGATATTTACATAAAAATATAGGGAACAGAGGGACTACATGTACTCATCGTAAGTGATCTTAAAATGGATTCTATAACATATGTGATACCTAGTTGGATTCCATCAGGGATCCATGTTCCACCTACATAAGCAACAAGATTTTACAACTGTTTACAAATCAACTTCTTCAATTCGTCCATTCTACTCCAGACACATGAAAACAAATTAACACATATAATCTCTTTAGTTAATATGCAACATCATTCATGGTTAAAGATCGACGAGTAGATCGACGAGTTAACATGTCAGAATTTGTTATTAGTGCGGCCACATATATATTACTCTAAAGGATTTGAAAGGAAAGGAAAATAAAATTTTGGGTAAATGACAAAAATCGGCCACGAACTGCCACAAATTATTCCAAGTATGCAATCTACCAATTATATTGCACAAGTACGCAACAAACCGGGAAGTTTTGTGCTTAGGTCAGTAATATGGTAACTAGTAACCTATTTGACCGGTCAACTTGAATTAAAACGAATTTTGAATTTATTTAAAATGTGACATGGATAATAAATATGAGGTGGATATACTATATTAATTATTTTTATTTATTTACAAAATACGGATAATATTTACATCTCATTTAACCCGATCATCCTCTCACATTCAAACATTTCAACCCGATCGTTCATCAAATCCATCAACATTTCAAAGTCTGAGTAAGATTCCGATATTAATGTGACATCTCACGCATCTTTAGTAAGGTATTCATCTAATTTAACAAGTCGTTTGAATTTATTGACATCATTTTACAGTGTAATTTTGAAACCCTAGTTTCGAACACTAAATACCCCCAACTTTTGAAATATCTGAAATAGTTGGTGATTTTGATGAATAATAAGTGTTAATGTGGTTGTAAATCGACGAATTTTGCAAAAAGTTCCAAATTCGTTGTACGGGTTAGGGTTTCATACTAACTCAATTAGATACAGATACAATGGTTGATGTTAACTGTACCACCAATGTGCTTAATTACTCAATTCGTTTAAAATTTTGTTTTGCAGATGAAGGCTATGAGGTATTACTTGGAGATCACTGTGCACCACGATGGGTTATTTTCTCCAAAGCCTTTAAGGTACGTAAAAGCTTGTTTTTGATCTCGATTCAATGCACTGTGAAGTTCAATCAAAATGAACTTGTACCACTCACTTTTTAGTTCCTCATCAATGAAGCAATACGCGTCACAACGCTTCCAAGCATTCTGCAAATTCAAGTTTTTTCGAACACTTAAATCAAATCAAGTTGCTATTACGAAGCTAATTTATTACGAAGCTAAATCAAATCAAGTTTATTCAAATCAAACAACTCTACTTTTAATGAGGATGTCATCACCCTAAACTATTACGAAGCTAATTTTATATAAACAACTATACTCAATCAATGCGACTGACCATCGAATTCGGGCAAGTGAGAAAGCGACGAGCAGGATTGGTAGGGGTCCACGAGGTGCGTTTCTTCAATAACTGAGGGGGATTGCATTTGCATTGTGTTGGGAGGTCAAGATTAGGGTTTGAATTGAACGACATTGAGGAAGAAGATGACATGATTGAATCGCCGGAGGAAGCTTCAATCGGGTTAGGGTTTACAATGGTTCAAGAGATAAAGGATAAATGGATAGATGAAATTAGGGGAAATAGGTGACGTGGATGCCAGATGTCATCATGACGTGGCAAAAAAATGACGTGGTCAGTGACGTGTATGCACAGTCAGCATTTTCGAACATCAAACGGTAAAAACTGAACTTTCAAAAACATAAGCACAAAACTTCTCAGTTTGTTGCGTACTTGGGCAATATAATTGGTAGATTGCATACTTGGAATAATTTGTGGCAGTTCGTTGCCAATTTTTGTCATTTACCCTAAAATTTTTATCACATTTTTGAGTTTTTGTTCTTTAGGAAAGGAAAGGAAAACAATTTAGATGGGTGAAATTTATAAGAGTATCTGTTTTAATATTTTAGGAAAGTAAAATGAAAATGAAAAGACATCTTAGGGCCAACCTATTAATATAATAAATACCTACATTATTAAAAAAAAAAAAAATAATACCCTTCTATGATTAACCATTAATGCTTCTCACTCTTTTCCCACGTAAAAGTCGATCTTGTTATTTGAATGAAATCATGTCATATGAATTTACGAACTTCATATTTGCGAGAAGATATGCATATGAAGTGATTTGACAATACAATCATAGTGTCAATAATGATGTGAGAATGTGGATACTTCCATCGAGTGGTATATATTAACCGACTATGAACATGAGTAAGTAGAATGAGTGATAACACCACTTGCCTCAAGAGGAGCGTACTATTTGGATATAATAATACATTAAACATTATATTGTTTGTTATCTGCTCTTGGATAACTCGGAATGAGTAGAGAATACCTATTTCATGCATTCTAATCTTCGTGCATAAAAAGTAGCTTTCCGAGATTCATTGAAGACTAACAAATGTGTCTGGTATAAGCAACATGATTTTGGAATTGTTTACAGAGTAGCTTCTTCCATTCATCCATGCTACTCCACACACATAATTGAAAAATTAATACACATAATATGTGTAGTTAATATGCCACATCATTCATGATTAATGATCATTATATTATACACACATTCCCATAGTAGATCGACGATTCGAGTTGTAAGAACCAGAAAACAAAGATATAAAATTTTAATTCTAATAGATGAAATGGTTATTAGTACGGCCGCATATGTGCTATTGTAAAGGAAATGAAAGGAAAGAGAAATAATATTCCTTTCATATTATTGAGGTTTTTATTTTTTAAGGAAAGGAAAGAAAGGGAAAAGAAATGAGATTAATTAAACCTATAAGATGACTTGTTTTAAATATTTCCATCCATATATGGAGATATTACCATATTTGTAAGGAAAACTACTTACATTTTACGGAGTATAAAATTACATACAATTCTAACTACTTAAATTATAGTTTAAAATGTTTCCTAAGAATTTTTGCAAACCTTAGAACTTCCTCTCAAAAAGCATCTTTAGGTCACTTAAGTCCCATATTGTTATATCTCTGGTGTATATTTTGCCATAACATAATAAATGAAGTGACGGACAAACTAAAGTACATATGCAGACCAAGAAACAACATTTAATGTATGGGGTGGAAATCCATTCTCGTGACCACTGAAACCTGACTCAGGTTCATTACCACAGCTTTAGATAGTTTTGCAGTCTGAACAATGTAAGCTTAGGCCTTCAGATTTGCATTTTTGGCTTCAAATATTGTTATATATTTCAAGTTTATTTTATTCATATTAAAGTTTTATTGATTTCGTATACAGTTATTTCTATATTAAGTGAATTTTGAAGACAAATATTTTCTTACAAATTATATTAAATTACGTTGTTACGCAATATATTACGTCAACAAAAGATATTTGTGAGCGACTATATTTAGTTATTTATACCCATGACTTGTCACAGTGCTAGTCACTTCGAAGCTATTAATCATGTTCATAGCACATAATTTTTCAGGTTACATGTGGATTGGTAGTAAATACAATACGTACCATTCTATTAACAACTCCCTCTCAAGTTATATAAATTATATAGAAGTTTCATGACCTTCAAAAGTTTTTTGTCTAGCCCATTAGCATACCACACCACACCTGTATGGAACTTCATCATTATATGCGTTATGTATTTTAAAACTCTACGGATAGAATAATGAGTAAGATTACAACCCGAACCAACTTATCATCTCCACAAGATACAATGAATTTTGTGTCACAGAAGGCGAGATCGTTAGTGCTACCCTGGTGACCCTCATTCTGGATTAGCCAAATCTAGCGAAAGTTAATGATTACATATATAGTCATACAAATCTAACTAGGAAAATAATAATGCTATTACCACCAACCTCTAATAAGCGCTAACGTATATCATCATCACCATCATACGAGAATATATGCACAAGATTCTTCGAGTAAGCAACATCTGTATGAAATTCATGTGATGAATTAATGTAATTAATTACCACATTATAGCGAGACTCCTTTTGTTCTCCTTTATGATGCCCCTTTTGTCATTTTAACCATTGACATATGAGTATTTCTTTTCACTTTTAGCTTGAACTCTTAAAAATTAATGCTTTTAAAACATATCAATATCAAAGCCGAATACAAAAATGGAGGTTTAATTTTTTGATATTTACATAAAAATAAAGGGAACAGAGGGACTACATGTACTCATCGTAAGAGATCTTAAAATGGCTTCTATAACATATGTGATACCTAGTTGGATTCCATCAGGGATCCATGTTCCACCTACATAAGCAACAAGATTTTGCAACTGTTTACAAATTAACTTCTTCAATACATCCTTGCTACTCCAGACATAAGAATACAAATTAACACATATAATCTCTTTAGTTAATATGCAACATCATTCACGGTTAAAGAACGTTATAAATACATGCCCATAGTAGATCGACGAGTTAACATGTCAAAATTTGTTATTAGTGCGGTCACATGTGTATTATGCTAAAGGAATGAAAGGAAAGGAAAATAAAATTGGTATCACATTTTCAAGTTTTTTTTTTTTTTAGGAAAGGAAAGGAAAGGAAAACAATTTAGATGGGTGAAATTTATAAGAGTGTATGTTTTAATATTTTAGGAAAGGAAATGAAAATGAAAAGACATTTTAGGGCCAACCTATTAATATAATAACTACCTAAATTATTTAAAAAAAAAAATAATACCCTTCTATGATTAACCATTAATGCTTCTCACTCTTTTCCCACATAAAAGTCGATCTTGTTATTTGAATGAAATCATGTCATAAGAATTTATGAACTACGTATTTGCGAGAAGATATGCATATGAAGCGATTTGACAATACAATCATAGTGTCAATAATGTTGTGAGAATGTGGATACTTCCATCGAGTGGTATATATTAACCGACTATGAACATGAGTAAGTAGAATGAGTGATAACACCACTTGCCTCTCGAGGAGCGTACTATTTGGATATAATAAGACATTAAACATTATATTGTTTGTTATCTGCTCTTGGATAACTCGAAACGAGTAGAGAATACCTATTTCATGAATTCTAATTTTCATGCGTAAAAAGTAGCTTTCCGAGATTCATTGAAGACTAACAAATGTGTTCGGTATATGCAACGTGATGTCATAAGAATTTATGAACTACGTATTTGCGAGAAGATATGCATATGAAGCGATTTGATGTCACACCCCGCTAAAGCGGAAACACGAGATGTAACAGTACCGGGTAACAATGCATAAGATATAGAAGCAACACCATACATAATTTGTAGAAAGTATTACAAGTTATTACAAGTTCAACCCATAGTTTCAAAAGAGATTACACCAAGTTCATAAAGGTTTCCAAAAGATAGTCATAATTCAAAGTGAAGCAAACGCATATGAGTATGCATCCATGCAAAAGTACTCCTAGAATGCACCTTACTGTCGTTCGCCTGAAAAGCATGATAAAACAAAAGAGTCAACTATGGTCATAGTTGGTGAGTTCACAGGTTTAATGCCACAATTAACTGAACGAAAAGTTTTGCTCCTAAGAGACATAAATAAAATGATTGGTTGTAATAGTTGCGAATATGAAAGGTAATATACAAGAGTGTTAATGCAATTGAGGCCACTACTAAACCGATTCAACCGACACATGCCCCAAGCTCCATGTTCTATCGCTAACATGAGTAAGGTGATACTATGCACTCACGAACAGTGTGAGTGAGGAGTGGTTTCCCCCTAAATAGCGCTATCCATAAATATCAACGGCTCGTCTGGCTCTCGGACGAGTTAATAAGTAGTGTAAACTGTATTTCCGGGGACTTTAGCACGATAGTACTCAAGCATAACAATAGTATATACCAATTCGCATAAATAGTATAACAAAAGTTCAACAAGTTCATAAAGAGTACGACCAATTTAGTTAATGTTCGAGATCATGCTTTTCACCCCAAAATAATAAACAAGTAAAAAGGGGCTGTGAAAACTCACAATTGAGCGTATGAGTAAACGATGAATGTAGCGCGCGTGCTTGTCGGGTATGGCTCCTATCCAAGACCTATGATCACGAGGTTTCTAATTAGTTCCTTTGTAATTTAGGTTTGTTAGGATTGCTTAGCTAAGTATTTAGATTACAAAGTGCCAACATGGTTTGTTTGGCTTTGAAGTTTGTTAGAGTCCAATAATCGCATGGAATATGATAATGTTTACACAAGTGTATAATATCCCACGATTGTTAGTGTCTTAGAATCATAATGTTTTGAGCTTTGGAACTTTGGTTCCTTCCAAATTATGGTTTACAACACACAATCGATAAATATATCATAAGACGCCCGAATCCCTTTAGGTTATCATTTATTCCCAAAAATAGTAAATTTCCCGTTTTCAAAATCGGAACCGATTATTGTTGACTCGGTCAAACCTTCTCGGTTTTACCCGAGGCTTTTACCCAAACCTTAAACATGTTTATGGGTCAAAAAGAGTTAGTCTTTCCTTAAGTAACAAGTCCGCAAGTGTCGGTTTTTAACTTTTACCAAAATCAGTCCATATTCTTATTTCCAGAAGATTACCTCAGTTGGTTTAATTTATTAAAAATACTTATCGTCCGAAATAAAATAAGGAAAAAATCACAGATTATATTCAATATGTGATCTATCTACTGTAATTTTTCCATGGATTGTAGTGAAGTCCAAATATTTATTATTTTTACTTTTACCATCTGAGGTCAGATCTGAACACATGCATGCAATTATTATTTTTGTACAAAATGTACAAGGAATCAATAAAAGTGGTCTTCTTGAAAGTTATAGCCAATGAAATTTTTAAACTTTTGGCGTTGGTTTCAAGTCATTTGGAGTTGTAATGCTCCAGTTATGATTAAAACATTGAGAAAAAAGTTTCTGCCTTAATATAACAGATTATACATCTCTGTTCACAAAAATTATAAAAAGTATCAAATGAACTCATAAAAACATGATGCTTATGAGGTTGGAAAGTTAACTTCCAGAACTTGATTATAGCCTATAAAAACGTCCATTTTCATGAAGAAATGATTTTTATAAAAATCGTTGAAGTGGAAGAAGCTTTCTGGACAGAAAGTTGTAAACTCATGTTTAAGTGTTTCATTCAAAATAATGAACACCAAACATGAAATAAAGAAGATTATCATCTTTTGATCTTTAAATCCATGTTCTAACACATGCATGGTGTTGAAATACATCCATGATATATTAGAGATGATTATTAAAATAAAAATTTAAGATTTAACATAAAGATGAACAAGATTTCAACAATATCACAACAATAATCGATTTTCACTTGATTTTCGGTTTGATCATGGATTACCCTTTCTATTAACACATAAAGATGTGAAAAGAGATAATCTACAAACATCAAGCTTTGCATGAGGATTTTAGCCATGGAAAAGGCTTAAAATCCGAATTTTTATGAAGAAGAAAGCAAGAAAATGGAAGAATAGTAAGTGTAGATGATGTAGTTTACCTTTATGTTCTTGTTTAAGCTTCTTAAAACATTTGAAATACTTGAATTGAGGTGGTTGTAGACTGATTTTTGAGAGGAGTTTGGAGAGAAAGAGTGTGTGTTCTTGAGAAAATGAAAGAGAGAGAGGGTGTGTGTATTTTTAGGAGAGTGTATGAGTGAAATGTGTGGGAAATGATGGAAGTGTATGGGGATTAAGGGCTGAACGTTTTTAGGGGATCTAGGGGTTATTTTTCCTTTATTTTTTTTTAAAAAAAATAAAGTTTAAAAGATGTATTAAGTTTATATTAAAGGTGTGTAAGTATATTGTATGGTATAAGGTTTATTTTGTGATGTTTTGGTGATTAATATTTGAGTTATAAAAGTTTGTGTTCTTTAGTTTATAAAAGTACTTTAATTTATGATTGAATTGCTTCCAATAGGTATTCAAGTGTTAGTTTATTATATTCGAGTTTCATTTATCGATTTACGGAATTTTAACAAATCTTGATTTTGAATTTTGATAGATATAATTGTGACAATTATGGGACCTAGATTTTATATTTCTAATTTCTTGAATTAAATTAATAGACATCTAATTTGTCTAAGTTTGATATTCACAAATTATTTATCCGATTAAATTTTACGTTGTCGAGTCACGGGAATTTCGGTTTTGCAAATCGTTAAGGATTTTGTTAAGGTATAAAGAGGTAAATTTTTCTTTGTTTAAATTGGCACTTAGTAATCTACTTTAAAATGTTTGTATGAACTTATGGTTCACTAAGCAATCACTAAGACGTTCTACGACTTTGATAAGCCTACGGAGTCATAACCTAGGATTTTCACTGGGATTTAAGGAATGCTGTAAATTTAAGATTCGAGTGCGGTAATGACCTGAGATTTTGACGGATGTCACATTTGACAATACAATCATAGTGTCAATAATGTTGTGAGAATGTGGATACTTCCATCGAGTGGTATATATTAACCGACTATGAACATGAGTAAGTAGAATGAGTGATAACACCACTTGCCTCTCGAGGAGCGTACTATTTGGATATAATAAGACATTAAACATTATATTGTTTGTTATCTGCTCTTGGATAACTCGAAACGAGTAGAGAATACCTATTTCATGAATTCTAATTTTCATGCGTAAAAAGTAGCTTTCCGAGATTCATTGAAGACTAACAAATGTGTCCGGTATATGCAACGTGATTTTGGAATTGTTTACAGAGTAGCTTCTTCCATTCATCCATGCTACTCCACACACATGACTGCAAAATTAACACACATAATATGTGTAGTTAATATGTCACATCATTCATGATTAATGATCATTATATTATACACACATTCCCATAGTAGATCGACGATTCGAGTTGTAAGAACCAGAAAACAAAGAAATAAAATTTTAATTCTAATAGATGAAATGTATATTGGTACGGCCACATATGTGCTATTGTAAAGGAAATGAAATGAAAGAGAAATAAAATTCCTTTCATATTATTGAGATTTTTATTTTTTAATGAAAGGAAAGAAAGGGAAAAGAAATGAGATTAATTAAACCTATAAGATGACTTGTTTTAAATATTTCCATCCATATATGGAGATATTATCATATTTGTAAGGAAAACTACTTACATTTTACGGAGTATAAAATTACATACAATTCTAACTACTTAAATTATAGTTTAAAATGTTTCCTAAGAATTTTTGCAAACCTTAGAACTTCCTCTCAAAAAGCATCTTTAGGTCACTTAAGTTCCATATTGTTATATCTCCGGTGTATATTTTGCCATAACATAATAAATGAAGTGACGGACAAACTAAAGTACATATGCAGACCAAGAAACAACATTTAATGTATGGGGTGGAAATCCATTCTCGTGACCACTGAAACCTGACTCAGGTTCATTACCACAGCTTTAGATAGTTTTGCAGTCTGAACAATGTAAGCTTAGGCCTTCAGATTTGCATTTTTGGCTTCAAATATTGTTATTTATTTCAAGTTTATTTTATTCATATTAAAGTTTTATTGATTTCGTATACAGTTATTTCTATATTAAGTGAATTTTGAAGATAAATATTTTCTTAAAAATTATATTAAATTACGTTGTTACGCAATATATTACGTCAACAAAAGATATTTGTGAGCGACTATATTTAGTTATTTATACCCATGACTTGTCACAGTGCTAGTCACTTCGAA
The DNA here is from genome assembly GCA_963422505.1 of Pseudognaphalium luteoalbum. Taxonomy (NCBI): domain Eukaryota; kingdom Viridiplantae; phylum Streptophyta; class Magnoliopsida; order Asterales; family Asteraceae; genus Pseudognaphalium; species Pseudognaphalium luteoalbum. Next base: position 3,616,758 of record OY730198.1, on the reverse strand, counting down.
GCTATTAATCATGTTCATAGCACACAATTTTTCAGGTTACCTGTGGATTGGTAGTAAATACAATACGTACCATTCTATTAACAACTCCCTCTCAAGTTATATAAATTATATAGAAGTTTCATGACCTTCAAAAGTTTTTTGTCTAGCCCATTAGCATACCACACCACACCTGTATGGAACTTCATCATTATATGCGTTATGTATTTTAAAACTCTACGGATAGAATAATGAGTAAGATTACAACCCGAACCAACTTATCATCTCCACAAGATACAATGAATTTTGTGTCACAGAAGGCGAGATCGTTAGTGCTACCCTGGTGACCCTCATTCTGGATTAGCCAAATCTAGCGAAAGTTAATGATTACATATATAGTCATACAAATCTAACTAGGAAAATAATAATGCTATTACCACCAACCTCTAATAAGCGCTAACGTATATCATCATCACCATCATACGAGAATATATGCACAAGATTCTTCGAGTAAGCAACATCTGTATGAAATTCATGTGATGAATTAATGTAATTAATTACCACATTATAGCGAGACTCCTTTTGTTCTCCTTTATGATGCCCCTTTTGTCATTTTAACCATTGACATATGAGTATTTCTTTTCACTTTTAGCCTGAACTCTTAAAAATTAATGCTTTTAAAACATATCAATATCAAAGCCGAATACAAAAATGGAGGTTTAATTTTTTGATATTTACATAAAAATAAAGGGAACAGAGGGACTACATGTACTCATCGTAAGAGATCTTAAAATGGCTTCTATAACATATGTGATACCTAGTTGGATTCCATCAGGGATCCATGTTCCACCTACATAAGCAACAAGATTTTGCAACTGTTTACAAATTAACTTCTTCAATACATCCTTGCTACTCCAGACACAAGAATACAAATTAGCACATATAATCTCTTTAGTTAATATGCAACATCATTCATGGTTAAAGAACGTTATAAATACATGCCCATAGTAGATCGACGAGTTAACATGTCAAAATTTGTTATTAGTGCGGTCACATATGTATTATGCTAAAGGAATGAAAGGAAAGGAAAATAAAATTGGTATCACATTTTCAAGTTTTTTTTTTTTTAGGAAAGGAAAGGAAAGGAAAACAATTTAGATGGGTGAAATTTATAAGAGTGTATGTTTTAATATTTTAGGAAAGGAAATGAAAATGAAAAGACATTTTAGGGCCAACCTATTAATATAATAACTACCTAAATTATTTTAAAAAAATAATAATACCCTTCTATGATTAACCATTAATGCTTCTCACTCTTTTCCCACGTAAAAGTCGATCTTGTTATTTGAATGAAATCATGTCATAAGAATTTATGAACTACGTATTTGCGAGAAGATATGCATATGAAGCGATTTGACAATACAATCATAGTGTCAATAATGTTGTGAGAATGTGGATACTTCCATCGAGTGGTATATATTAACCGACTATGAACATGAGTAAGTAGAATGAGTGATAACACCACTTGCCTCTCGAGGAGCGTACTATTTGGATATAATAAGACATTAAACATTATATTGTTTGTTATCTGCTCTTGGATAACTCGAAACGAGTAGAGAATACCTATTTCATGAATTCTAATTTTCATGCGTAAAAAGTAGCTTTCCGAGATTCATTGAAGACTAACAAATGTGTTCGGTATATGCAACGTGATGTCATAAGAATTTATGAACTACGTATTTGCGAGAAGATATGCATATGAAGCGATTTGATGTCACACCCCGCTAAAGCGGAAACACGAGATGTAACAGTACCGGGTAACAATGCATAAGATATAGAAGCAACACCATACATAATTTGTAGAAAGTATTACAAGTTATTACAAGTTCAACCCATAGTTTCAAAAGAGATTACACCAAGTTCATAAAGGTTTCCAAAAGATAGTCATAATTCAAAGTGAAGCAAACGCATATGAGTATGCATCCATGCAAAAGTACTCCTAGAATGCACCTTACTGTCGTTCGCCTGAAAAGCATGATAAAACAAAAGAGTCAACTATGGTCATAGTTGGTGAGTTCACAGGTTTAATGCCACAATTAACTGAACGAAAAGTTTTGCTCCTAAGAGACATAAATAAAATGATTGGTTGTAATAGTTGCGAATATGAAAGGTAATATACAAGAGTGTTAATGCAATTGAGGCCACTACTAAACCGATTCAACCGACACATGCCCCAAGCTCCATGTTCTATCGCTAACATGAGTAAGGTGATACTATGCACTCACGAACAGTGTGAGTGAGGAGTGGTTTCCCCCTAAATAGCGCTATCCATAAATATCAACGGCTCGTCTGGCTCTCGGACGAGTTAATAAGTAGTGTAAACTGTATTTCCGGGGACTTTAGCACGATAGTACTCAAGCATAACAATAGTATATACCAATTCGCATAAATAGTATAACAAAAGTTCAACAAGTTCATAAAGAGTACGACCAATTTAGTTAATGTTCGAGATCATGCTTTTCACCCCAAAATAATAAACAAGTAAAAAGGGGCTGTGAAAACTCACAATTGAGCGTATGAGTAAACGATGAATGTAGCGCGCGTGCTTGTCGGGTATGGCTCCTATCCAAGACCTATGATCACGAGGTTTCTAATTAGTTCCTTTGTAATTTAGGTTTGTTAGGATTGCTTAGCTAAGTATTTAGATTACAAAGTGCCAACATGGTTTGTTTGGCTTTGAAGTTTGTTAGAGTCCAATAATCGCATGGAATATGATAATGTTTACACAAGTGTATAATATCCCACGATTGTTAGTGTCTTAGAATCATAATGTTTTGAGCTTTGGAACTTTGGTTCCTTCCAAATTATGGTTTACAACACACAATCGATAAATATATCATAAGACGCCCGAATCCCTTTAGGTTATCATTTATTCCCAAAAATAGTAAATTTCCCGTTTTCAAAATCGGAACCGATTATTGTTGACTCGGTCAAACCTTCTCGGTTTTACCCGAGGCTTTTACCCAAACCTTAAACATGTTTATGGGTCAAAAAGAGTTAGTCTTTCCTTAAGTAACAAGTCCGCAAGTGTCGGTTTTTAACTTTTACCAAAATCAGTCCATATTCTTATTTCCAGAAGATTACCTCAGTTGGTTTAATTTATTAAAAATACTTATGGTCCGAAATAAAATAAGGAAAAAATCACAGATTATATTCAATATGTGATCTATCTACTGTAATTTTTCCATGGATTGTAGTGAAGTCCAAATATTTATTATTTTTACTTTTACCATCTGAGGTCAGATCTGAACACATGCATGCAATTATTATTTTTGTACAAAATGTACAAGGAATCAATAAAAGTGGTCTTCTTGAAAGTTATAGCCAATGAAATTTTTAAACTTTTGGCGTTGGTTTCAAGTCATTTGGAGTTGTAATGCTCCAGTTATGATTAAAACATTGAGAAAAAAGTTTCTGCCTTAATATAACAGATTATACATCTCTGTTCACAAAAATTATAAAAAGTATCAAATGAACTCATAAAAACATGATGCTTATGAGGTTGGAAAGTTAACTTCCAGAACTTGATTATAGCCTATAAAAACGTCCATTTTCATGAAGAAATGATTTTTATAAAAATCGTTGAAGTGGAAGAAGCTTTCTGGACAGAAAGTTGTAAACTCATGTTTAAGTGTTTCATTCAAAATAATGAACACCAAACATGAAATAAAGAAGATTATCATCTTTTGATCTTTAAATCCATGTTCTAACACATGCATGGTGTTGAAATACATCCATGATATATTAGAGATGATTATTAAAATAAAAATTTAAGATTTAACATAAAGATGAACAAGATTTCAACAATATCACAACAATAATCGATTTTCACTTGATTTTCGGTTTGATCATGGATTACCCTTTCTATTAACACATAAAGATGTGAAAAGAGATAATCTACAAACATCAAGCTTTGCATGAGGATTTTAGCCATGGAAAAGGCTTAAAATCCGAATTTTTATGAAGAAGAAAGCAAGAAAATGGAAGAATAGTAAGTGTAGATGATGTAGTTTACCTTTATGTTCTTGTTTAAGCTTCTTAAAACATTTGAAATACTTGAATTGAGGTGGTTGTAGACTGATTTTTGAGAGGAGTTTGGAGAGAAAGAGTGTGTGTTCTTGAGAAAATGAAAGAGAGAGAGGGTGTGTGTATTTTTAGGAGAGTGTATGAGTGAAATGTGTGGGAAATGATGGAAGTGTATGGGGATTAAGGGCTGAACGTTTTTAGGGGATCTAGGGGTTATTTTTCCTTTATTTTTTTTAAAAAAAATAAAGTTTAAAAGATGTATTAAGTTTATATTAAAGGTGTGTAAGTATATTGTATGGTATAAGGTTTATTTTGTGATGTTTTGGTGATTAATATTTGAGTTATAAAAGTTTGTGTTCTTTAGTTTATAAAAGTACTTTAATTTATGATTGAATTGCTTCCAATAGGTATTCAAGTGTTAGTTTATTATATTCGAGTTTCATTTATCGATTTACGGAATTTTAACAAATCTTGATTTTGAATTTTGATAGATATAATTGTGACAATTATGGGACCTAGATTTTATATTTCTAATTTCTTGAATTAAATTAATAGACATCTAATTTGTCTAAGTTTGATATTCACAAATTATTTATCCGATTAAATTTTACGTTGTCGAGTCACGGGAATTTCGGTTTTGCAAATCGTTAAGGATTTTGTTAAGGTATAAAGAGGTAAATTTTTCTTTGTTTAAATTGGCACTTAGTAATCTACTTTAAAATGTTTGTATGAACTTATGGTTCACTAAGCAATCACTAAGACGTTCTACGACTTTGATAAGCCTACGGAGTCATAACCTAGGATTTTCACTGGGATTTAAGGAATGCTGTAAATTTAAGATTCGAGTGCGGTAATGACCTGAGATTTTGACGGATGTCACATTTGACAATACAATCATAGTGTCAATAATGTTGTGAGAATGTGGATACTTCCATCGAGTGGTATATATTAACCGACTATGAACATGAGTAAGTAGAATGAGTGATAACACCACTTGCCTCTCGAGGAGCGTACTATTTGGATATAATAAGACATTAAACATTATATTGTTTGTTATCTGCTCTTGGATAACTCGAAACGAGTAGAGAATACCTATTTCATGAATTCTAATTTTCATGCGTAAAAAGTAGCTTTCCGAGATTCATTGAAGACTAACAAATGTGTCCGGTATATGCAACGTGATTTTGGAATTGTTTACAGAGTAGCTTCTTCCATTCATCCATGCTACTCCACACACATGACTGCAAAATTAACACACATAATATGTGTAGTTAATATGTCACATCATTCATGATTAATGATCATTATATTATACACACATTCCCATAGTAGATCGACGATTCGAGTTGTAAGAACCAGAAAACAAAGAAATAAAATTTTAATTCTAATAGATGAAATGTATATTGGTACGGCCACATATGTGCTATTGTAAAGGAAATGAAATGAAAGAGAAATAAAATTCCTTTCATATTATTGAGATTTTTATTTTTTAATGAAAGGAAAGAAAGGGAAAAGAAATGAGATTAATTAAACCTATAAGATGACTTGTTTTAAATATTTCCATCCATATATGGAGATATTACCATATTTGTAAGGAAAACTACTTACATTTTACGGAGTATAAAATTACATACAATTCTAACTACTTAAATTATAGTTTAAAATGTTTCCTAAGAATTTTTGCAAACCTTAGAACTTCCTCTCAAAAAGCATCTTTAGGTCACTTAAGTTCCATATTGTTATATCTCCGGTGTATATTTTGCCATAACATAATAAATGAAGTGACGGACAAACTAAAGTACATATGCAGACCAAGAAACAACATTTAATGTATGGGGTGGAAATCCATTCTCGTGACCACTGAAACCTGACTCAGGTTCATTACCACAGCTTTAGATAGTTTTGCAGTCTGAACAATGTAAGCTTAGGCCTTCAGATTTGCATTTTTGGCTTCAAATATTGTTATTTATTTCAAGTTTATTTTATTCATATTAAAGTTTTATTGATTTCGTATACAGTTATTTCTATATTAAGTGAATTTTGAAGATAAATATTTTCTTAAAAATTATATTAAATTACGTTGTTACGCAATATATTACGTCAACAAAAGATATTTGTGAGCGACTATATTTAGTTATTTATACCCATGACTTGTCACAGTGCTAGTCACTTCGAAGCTATTAATCATGTTCATAGCACACAATTTTTCAGGTTACCTGTGGATTGGTAGTAAATACAATACGTACCATTCTATTAACAACTCCCTCTCAAGTTATATAAATTATATAGAAGTTTCATGACCTTCAAAAGTTTTTTGTCTAGCCCATTAGCATACCACACCACACCTGTATGGAACTTCATCATTATATGCGTTATGTATTTTAAAACTCTACGGATAGAATAATGAGTAAGATTACAACCCGAACCAACTTATCATCTCCACAAGATACAATGAATTTTGTGTCACAGAAGGCGAGATCGTTAGTGCTACCCTGGTGACCCTCATTCTGGATTAGCCAAATCTAGCGAAAGTTAATGATTACATATATAGTCATACAAATCTAACTAGGAAAATAATAATGCTATTACCACCAACCTCTAATAAGCGCTAACGTATATCATCATCACCATCATACGAGAATATATGCACAAGATTCTTCGAGTAAGCAACATCTGTATGAAATTCATGTGATGAATTAATGTAATTAATTACCACATTATAGCGAGACTCCTTTTGTTCTCCTTTATGATGCCCCTTTTGTCATTTTAACCATTGACATATGAGTATTTCTTTTCACTTTTAGCCTGAACTCTTAAAAATTAATGCTTTTAAAACATATCAATATCAAAGCCGAATACAAAAATGGAGGTTTAATTTTTTGATATTTACATAAAAATAAAGGGAACAGAGGGACTACATGTACTCATCGTAAGAGATCTTAAAATGGCTTCTATAACATATGTGATACCTAGTTGGATTCCATCAGGGATCCATGTTCCACCTACATAAGCAACAAGATTTTGCAACTGTTTACAAATTAACTTCTTCAATACATCCTTGCTACTCCAGACACAAGAATACAAATTAACACATATAATCTCTTTAGTTAATATGCAACATCATTCATGGTTAAAGAACGTTATAAATACATGCCCATAGTAGATCGACGAGTTAACATGTCAAAATTTGTTATTAGTGCGGTCACATATGTATTATGCTAAAGGAATGAAAGGAAAGGAAAATAAAATTGGTATCACATTTTCAAGTTTTTTTTTTTTTAGGAAAGGAAAGGAAAGGAAAACAATTTAGATGGGTGAAATTTATAAGAGTGTATGTTTTAATATTTTAGGAAAGGAAATGAAAATGAAAAGACATTTTAGGGCCAACCTATTAATATAATAACTACCTAAATTATTTTAAAAAAATAATAATACCCTTCTATGATTAACCATTAATGCTTCTCACTCTTTTCCCACGTAAAAGTCGATCTTGTTATTTGAATGAAATCATTACATAAGAATTTATGAACTACGTATTTGCGAGAAGATATGCATATGAAGCGATTTGACAATACAATCATAGTGTCAATAATGTTGTGAGAATGTGGATACTTCCATCGAGTGGTATATATTAACCGACTATGAACATGAGTAAGTAGAATGAGTGATAACACCACTTGCCTCTCGAGGAGCGTACTATTTGGATATAATAAGACATTAAACATTATATTGTTTGTTATCTGCTCTTGGATAACTCGAAACGAGTAGAGAATACCTATTTCATGAATTCTAATTTTCATGCGTAAAAAGTAGCTTTCCGAGATTCATTGAAGACTAACAAATGTGTCCGGTATATGCAACGTGATTTTGGAATTGTTTACAGAGTAGCTTCTTCCATTCATCCATGCTACTCCACACACATGACTGCAAAATTAACACACATAATATGTGTAGTTAATATGTCACATCATTCATGATTAATGATCATTATATTATACACACATTCCCATAGTAGATTGACGATTCGAGTTGTAAGAACCAGAAAACAAAGAAATAAAATTTTAATTCTAATAGATGAAATGTATATTGGTACGGCCACATATGTGCTATTGTAAAGGAAATGAAATGAAAGAGAAATAAAATTCCTTTCATATTATTGAGGTTTTTATTTTTTAATGAAAGGAAAGAAAGGGAAAAGAAATGAGATTAATTAAACCTACAAGATGACTTGTTTTAAATATTTCCATCCATATATGGAGATATTACCATATTTGTAAGGAAAACTACTTACATTTTACGGAGTATAAAATTACATACAATTCTAACTACTTAAATTATAGTTTAAAATGTTTCCTAAGAATTTTTGCAAACCTTAGGACTTTCTCTCAAAAAGCATCTTTAGGTCACTTAAGTCCCATATTGTTATATCTCCGGTGTATATTTTGCCATAACATAATAAATGAAGTGCCGGACAAACTAAAGTACATATGCAGACCAAGAAACAACATTTAATGTATGGGGTGGAAATCCATTCTCGTGACCACTGAAACCTGACTCAGGTTCATTACCAGAGCTTTAGATAGTTTTGCAGTCTGAACAATGTAAACTTAGGCCTTCAGATTTGCATTTTTGGCTTCAAATATTGTTATTTATTTCAAGTTTATTTTATTCATATTAAAGTTTTATTGATTTCGTATACAGTTATTTCTATATTAAGTGAATTTTGAAGATAAATATTTTCTTAAAAATTATATTAAATTACGTTGTGACGCAATATATTACGTCAACAAAAGATATTTGTGAGCAACTATATTTAGTTATTTATACCCATGACTTGTCACAGTGCTAGTCACTTCGAAGCTATTAATCATGTTCATAGCACACAATTTTTCAGGATACCTGTGGATTGGTAGTAAATACAATACGTACCATTCTATTAACAACTCCCTCTCAAGTTATATAAATTATATAGAAGTTTCATGATGTAACACCCCCAAAATCAAAGTTTAGCGGAAGCAAGCTTTGGGGTGCTACTAATCAAATATCACAGCATAAAAGTAAAGCAAACGACATCTATATGCAACGTTTGTAAATAGTTACATTTCCATACATAAAATGTTTAAAACATATCGTTTCTGGTTACAAAATGAAGTCCCCTAGAGTCCGCGTATAAGGCGGGAGATTCTATTACATAATCATAATAAATACAAAAGATAATGCTAAGAATCTCCGTTAAATGCAAGGTAGAAATCATGCGACTCTAGCTAGTATCCTGAGGGAAAATCCTACTCCATCTGTGTACCTTAGATACAAAACTAAAAAGGTCAACACGAATGTTGGTAAATCTCACAGGTTTGTAAATAATGTAAGTGTTTGAACACAAGATTTCATCAGTAAAGCCCGCAGGCGTGAATCAGGTATTTGTAATCCCGCAATTGTAAAGTAAGTAAGTTATACCGTTGCCATGAGACTCATAATCGAAGCTTAACCCGTAAATAATAATTTGCTCCCGTGACATGTTTGAAATTGAGCAAGCATAAGTAACAAATGATAGTCGCCCGTTTATACAGAACGGTTCGTGGTAGCGCTACTACCCCGGGTGGAGAGGGTCATTTCCCTAATGGATCCATTAACTAGTGTTCGCGCTCAAGTACATAACTAACGATATATGATGGAGAGACTTCCGTAAAAGTAATTAACTCATGCAATCCCGTACAGTAAAATGATTAGTTCGTACTTGTGTTCAAGAAAATAAGCAATGTATCTCACCCCGTAAGTAAAACAGTAAAAGTGGGGCTATGAGACTCACCTGAGTCCAGTAAATGCGTATGTGTAATCAACCAGGTAAAGCGGTTGTAAGTCTGTGTATCGATTCTCAGAACCCTGCAACCTTCTGGCGTCCGAAACGCACAAGGTTGTAAGTAACAAGTAAACGAGTTGGTGTCTTAAAAGATCACCCATGCTAGTTGTCCACTCAACTAGGACGTGTCCAAGTGTTTGTTTAGTAAACCGTTTGTATTTTGAAAACAAGTATGGCCCGTTGGTGACGGTTTGTAAAAATAATCCGAGAGTGTTATTATTATGTGTATCGTTTTATTAAAATCGTATCTGGGATTTAAATTCGGAAAATTGATCAGGTCGGGTTATGGACTGAAATAGTGGTGCGAATTGAGTTCGCGGTGCGAGCCGAGTTCGGCTCACAAGGCAGTAGGCTGCGAACTGAATTCGATTCGCAACACCAGGTTCGGTTCGCAAGTTGACTCGCAGGTCAACTCGCAGGTCAACTCGCAAGTCCACTCGCAGGTCGACTTGGAAGTCAACTCGCAGGTCGACTCGCAAGTCAACTCGCAGGTGGGTTCGGTTCGCAGTTTGGGTTCGCGAGTTCAATTTTCGGTTCGCAGTTGGGTTCGCCTCACAGGACGAACAGATCTCGGTTCGCAGAACGAGCTGTTCGAACACTTATTTATGAAAATGCATTTTCAAGTCGATTTTTGGGCAAATCTTTGTTGAGTAAACGTTCTAGCATGTAAATAAAAGCTTCCTAAGTAATTTAAAAGAGTTTTTAAAGGTTCTTACCAACAAATCGAAAATCAAAGGAGGTGATGATGATGATGATGATGATTATCCCCTTGCTTGTGTCTTGATGATGATGAACGATTTTGATGATGATGTTCTTGTTATCTCAGTTTTTAAAGGGAGATATAGAGAATTAGTAGGGAGAGAGATGAGAGAAAATAGGTGTAAGTGTGTGTTTTGGTGTAAATGAGGTGGAAGTGGTGAAAGAATGGGGTTTAAAGGGGATGGGTCATGGGTTGGTTGGGGGCTGGGTTCGCGGGTCTCAGCCGACCCAACTCGGGTCTCCGGCTCGCGGGTTTGTGTTACCAAATTTTATATCACGAGTCTTTGTCGGTTGAATCCCGTAGTTGTTTAAACGTTGTTTCGCGTTATATGTTAAAGTGTATCTGAAATATTTTTAGCCGAAGTATTTTTATCCCAATTCTTAATGATGAGTTATAAAATTATAATCTTGAATTATTTTCTATTGCTAGGCGCGTTTCGGGTGCTCTCGTCGCGTTCGGAGTGTTTTAAACGATACTAGATATGTGTAATATATTCCCACAATATATTAAAGCTAATATTGTTTGTTTGGTTAATTCCAAATTATTAAAAAAAGTTTTTGTCACCAACGTCCAATCTAAATTGTATAGGACCTCGTCCATTTGGGAAGTGTATGATTTAGACGAATCGCGTACGCGTATAAGTAATTTTCACGAAAGCCTCATATACTTAGATTAATACAAAACTAAATACACGAAAGTACAAGTAGTTAGGCACAAATCAAAAGTCCTAATTTGGTGGGTGTTACATTCTCCCCTTGTTAAGGGAATTTCGTCCCGAAATTAGCTCAAAGTCGTGATGTGAGCCGGATTTGTGAACAAATGTGGGTACTTCAGTCGCATTTGGTCTTCTCATTCCCAAGTGAATTCAGGGCCGCGCCTCGAATTCCACCTGACCTTGACAATGGGAATACGACTCTGTTTTAAACGCTTGACCTCACGGTCCATTATTTCCGCGGGTTCCTCGACAAGGTGAAGTTTATCATCGATTTGTATTTCGTCGAGTGGTACAATCAGTGTCTCGTCAGACAGACATTTCTTCAAGTTAGAAATGTGAAAGGTAGGATGCACGCTACTAAGTTCGGTAGGTAGCTGTAGTCGATACGCCACTGGACCAATCCTCTCGAGAATTTCAAAAGGTCCAATGTACCTAGGGTTCAGTTTTCCTCGTTTTCCGAATCGAATAACACCTTTCCATGGTGCCACCTTAAGGAGTACCTTGTCCCCAACCTGGAACTCAAGGTGTTTGCGTCTCACGTCAGCGTAACTTTTCTGACGATCACGTGCGGCCTTCAGTCGGTTTTGGATACTAACGATTTTCTCGGTGGTTTCGTGAATGATTTCTGGACCAGTGAGTTGGGAATCCCCCACTTCAGTCCAGCAGATAGGTGATCGGCACTTACGTCCGTAGAGTGCCTCAAAAGGTGCGGCCTTGATGCTAGTATGGTAACTATTGTTGTAAGAGAATTCGCATAGAGGCAAGTGATCTTCCCAGTTTTTACCGAAGTCAACTACGCAGGCGCGTAGCATGTCCTCCAGTGTTTGAATAGTTCGTTCGCTTTGGCCGTCAGTTTGCGGATGATATGCAGTACTCATATCCAAACGAGTACCGAGAGATTTTTGTAGTGATTGCCAAAAGTTAGAAGTAAAACGACTGTCCCTATCCGAGATGATCGAGATAGGTACACCGTGTCGTGAGACAATTTCTTTGATGTAGATGCGATCCAAACGCTCCATCTTGTCAGTTTCCTTGATGGCTAGGAAATTGGCAGATTTCGTGAGACGATCTACAATCACCCAAATGGTATCGCAACCGCTCGAAGTTTTCGGTAGTTTGGTAATAAAATCCATGGAAAGTTGCTCCCATTTCCATTGAGGGATTTCAGTTTGTTGGAGCAATCCTGAGGGTCTTTGGTGTTTGGCCTTGACCTTGGAACAAGTTAGGCATTTACTGACGTACACGGCGATATCAGCTTTCATGTTAGGCCACCAATACGATCCTTTGATGTCGTGATACATCTTTTCAGAACCAGGATGTATAGAATATCGAGATTTGTGAGCTTCAGTCATCACCAAATCTTGTAAGTTTCCGAATTTGGGTAACCATACCCGGTTAGAGAAGTACCGAGTTCCATCAGGTTTGATTTCAAATTGTTTATCCATGCCTCGCAGGGCTTCATCGATGACGTTTTCAGGTTTGAGTGCTTCGAGTTGAGCGGCAAGAACCTGGGTGACGAGATCATTGCGGATGGTAATACTAAGGGCTCGGACCCGAAGGGGTTTCACTCGTTCTTTTCGGCTCAAGGCATCGGCAACTACGTTCGCCTTGCCTGGATGGTATTTGATTTCGCAGTCGTAGTCACTAAGTAACTCGACCCAACGACGTTGCCTCATGTTTAAATCCTTTTGATCGAATATGTGTTGGAGGCTTTTGTGATCGGTAAAGATGGTACTTTTCGTACCGTAAAGGTAATGTCTCCAGATTTTTAGCGCGAATACCACGGCACCTAATTCTAGGTCGTGTGTCGTATAGTTTTTCTCATGAATCTTCAGTTGTCGTGAGGCATAGGCAATGACTTTCTCCCGTTGCATTAACACGCAACCAAGTCCTTGGTGTGAGGCGTCGCAGTAAACCACGAAGTCATCGGTGCCTTCGGGTAGGGACAAGATTGGCGCACTGCAGAGTTTGTGTTTCAGTAATTGGAAGGCTGACTCTTGTTTGTCGGTCCAATCGAATTTCTTGTCTTTCTGAGTCAGTGAGGTTAAGGGTAAGGCTATTTTGGAGAAATTCTCAATGAATCGTCGATAGTAACAAACATAACACTAAATCATAATAATATAAGTTCTATAACCTTAAAATAACTTAAAGGAAAACGAGAGGTTTGCTCACAGTGGAGATGGAATTCGGGAGTGAGGGTGGTGGTGTCGAGGCGGTGATGCACGATGGTGATGATGATGTTGGTGTTCCTTGCTCTCTTCTCCTGGTTACAATGATGATACCCAAATTTGATGATGGTGGTCGGTTGTTGTTGTTGCTCTATGATGGTGACGGTGGTGGGTTGATTGTATGCCGAGAGAGAGAGTAGATGGTGAGATGGATGGAACGATGATGATGAATCTTGTGTTACTGTTGCTGAATTATTGTTGTTGCATTATTGTTGTTGTTTGATGAGAAATAAACCGAGAGAGAGACAGGTATATAGATGTGTGTTGGTACGTTGGATTGAAAAAAAAAATGAAAGAGAGTACAGAGGTATGGGAGCCGGCTTATTTAGTCAAAAGGTGGGGAATGATTTGTAGTGGGGGTGAGCATGGGTCGGTTTAAGTTGGTTACGACCCTTAACCGAACCCAAAACCGAAATTTCGGTTATGGAAATTTCTTAACCGTTCGGTTTCGGTTAAATCGGTTATGGTTAATCGGTTTTTGGGTAGATTTTGGGTCGGTTAACCGTTAACCATTGGTTAACCACTTGAAAAAGAAAAATTATGAAGTAATGGAATCATCGAGCTCCTAGTTATGGTGGTGGTGTCGATATCTTACGAAGAACATCACTATTTCTAAAGGTTGTATTTACGGGTAGAAGAGAAAGTGGCTTTAAATGTAACCTAAAAATGGAATGGACTACATAATTAACTAGTGGGCTTAAAGTTTGAGAGTTTCTTAATGGGTCATTATGCTACTAAGTATTAAATTGTATGCATTTATCAATTTAATCCAATGACTGTAAGTAGCAGTAGATTGGTGTTAAATGTGTAGTTTTTTCTACTATGGGTGTGGGATGTATTGATGCGGGTAAAGGTTTTTTGGATGCATCTATATGCTTGTTTAATTTCTGAAGGCCGGGAAAATCACGGAGTTAGTTTTGGTTGGAAAGCTATATTCGGCTCTGTCACAATCTGATAGTTTGGTGCCTTAGTAGAAATGTAAATAGTATTGTGTTATCATGCAGGGTGATTTTTATCTTTGTATAGATAGATTTATTTAGATAGATATCTCATGCTTGAATCTTTGTATATTTTGGTTGGTATTCAATAAATTTTTGCCTTTTCTAAAAAAAATTTAGCTCAACATATATTACCTATTTACATTACATATTTATTTGTATAATGAAAATATAAGTAAAAAACTAAGGGTGGGTCGGTTCGGTTAAATATGGTCGGTTAATGTGTCTTAACCGTAACCATAACCGATCTAATCGGTTAATGGAATTATAATAACCGAACCATCGGTTAAGCTTTGGGTCGGTTAAATTGGGTCGATTAATTCGGTTGTGGATCGGTTAATCGGTTTCTATGCTTACCCCTAATTTGTAGCTTCTTGTCCCAAATTTTACAGTATTAAAGCCCGTGTTCATTTACCCGATCGTTAAATAGTATAATGTTTTTGAATGAAAATTTCCTAAACATGAAATCGTATATACTTTCAATAGAAGTATTTTATAAAAATACATTTAGTGAGATATAAAATTATATCTTTATTTCAACTCATTTTGACGGATAAATGTGTTTAAGTTTTCAACTGAGTAAATAATTATTATTCTTATTAATAATATATTATTTAAAAATGTTTTGCACCAACGTCTGTATTTGAGATTGCGCGTTCTTTCAGATTTGTTTGTATGTGATTATTAAATAATCATTTAATGTTATATATAATATCCGAATACTTTCGTATTAACGCGTACTGAGTACGAATAATTTATGTTTAAATTGGCCGCTAATTTTGCCCTTTTTAACCGGGTGTCATAGAATGAGTCTTGTTAAGCCTTGTTTGTTAGTTGATTTTTGGGTTGTTGTTGTTGTCATTTGTTAGCTAAAAGTTCTTAATTTTCCAAAAGAGTTTATTAACAATATTTATATTAATGGTATATAGCTTAAAAGGGGACATTGGCATAATCATAAAGGGATACACTTTTATTTCATAAAATGAAACATATTTCAATTTAAGACCGTAAATGATAATTTTTGAAACAATTTTAATGCATGAAATACATACGTTTTTAAAAAAGCTAATTACATGATTATGCACGTCTAATGTTTTAATATTTGTACATATATGTACGTGTTTGTGTGAACATTATGAAACAAATCTCAATTTCTCATGGGCTTTCAACGAAAACTCTAAAATGGTTGAAAATTCATTGCAATTTCCCACGAATTATCAATGAAAGTTTCTATATAATTATCATTTAAAAGAAATATATACATACTTATACGTATATACTTTAATAAAAGTTGAAATACAAATTATATATATATATATATATATATAGTAAGGGGATAAAAAAGAAGAGTTTTTATTGAGAGAATGGGGAGAAACAATCCTGACCTTACACTCATTTAACTATCTGAAGGGTATGATGGATATTTTTATTTTCCAATTAATTAATATCAATATTAGTAGTAAATGAGAAATCAATAGTAAGTACGTGAAATTAGGAACAAATATTTGAGATGCATTCCTTACATATCTCAACGACCGTCATCACTCTCAATAATCTATTCAATTTTTATTCTTTTAATTCATTAGTACCATAAACGAATATGCATTTTTTATTTCAAAAAAAAGATTGATTTAATTCAATTCATTCGTTGCGGCAAAATTTTTGATGGTTCAATTCATTCGATATACGTATTTTTGTGTATGTGTTCATACACATAATTTTTTTAAAAATTGATTTATTAATTATAAAGAACGGAATCAGCCTACTTATTTTGCGAGATCAATTACAAATTGATACTATTCGACTTGGATTGTTTTGAAGAAACGATTTTGAAAAGATCAAGTAAATACGAAAAAGTTGAGTGATTTAGTTCATAGTATATACTAACAATGAATCTGTCGCACACCCAAATTCGGGTTGCGAAAGCGAATCGGGTCGGGGCGCGACTAATCAAGAATCACAAGCACATAAGATAAAGTGAACGACTCTATATGCGCCGTTTTAACAAAATACATAGATTGAAATACAAGTTTACAATAGTTATAATGATTACATAAACTCGGTACCCTGATCTGAAAGATTCTATAGCATTACTACTTATACAAAATATAATAATGCAGAAAAATCTATTGATGTTCGTGTTTGCATGCGACTCGAGCTAAGTAATATCCTGAGCAGTCCTACTACTGTTGTGTACCTGAGAATACATGCTAAAAGGTCAGCTAAAAGCTAGTGAGCTCACAGGTGTAAATGATAAACATAATGTATGAACCACAAGATTTAATAATGCGTTTGAAATTAATCAAATAAATGTGTATTTTACTGCCATGAATCCATAGTTTGAGCTTAACTGAGGGGTCAGGATCCGCCTTTAAGGACCTGAGCGAGGTGCCTCCGAGCGAGTGCCTAATCTACACTCTTGTGAACAAATGATAATGTGTCCGTTTGACATCACAGTCAAGGTAGCGCGACTACCCCGGACAGGGATTGTCAATCCCATATGGTACCATACACTAACATTCACGCTAAATCCATACTAACAAACTATGTGGTGAAGGACTTTATGATTAGTAAAACAACTAATGCAGTCAATATATCGTGTTTTGTACTTGTGTTCACATGTAAAACAAATCTGAGCATGTATTCCCACCCCGGGAGTAAAAATAGTAAAAATGCGGGGCTATGAGACTCACCTGAGTCTGATGCGTTTATCTCAACAAACGTGCGTTGCTAAACCAAGCAATGATGTCCGAAGACTGTAACCTGAGGGCGTCCAAGACGCACGTTGGTTAATATGTGAGTAGGTGTAACACCCACTAAATTAGGACTAGTAATTAGTGCCAAACTCTCTGTTGATACATGTAATTAGTTGGTTTAGGCTAATTAATGTATCGAAATATATATATATATATATATATATATATATATATATTGTTAAATATATACGAATGTGCGATTTAATTAAATCATACAAGTTTCAAATCGAATGTAATTCGATTCAAGTAAATACGGACGTTGGTGATCAATTTTATTAAATAATATAAAATTGTTTAATAACGATATCATACCCAAAATATTATTTTGATAATATTTCAACTACATTTCGTATCGTATAATAAACGTCAACGCGACTTAGACATTTAACACACAAACAAACAAAATCATTTAAGTTATTAAGTATTTGGTAAAATACTTCAACAAAAATATTGAACAAACATTTGTATTTTAAAACACATATTTAAACGTATAAAATAATTATTTAACGTTTAAACGACCGGGGAAACGAACACCGCACGGAGCGCAAATGCATGGAGTTAAAAAGTGGAGACCCACACTCCGGTGGGCCCCACCGAAAATCTGCCCAAATGGGGGGGAAAACCCCTCCCCCTTTTCCTTTTCCCTCACTTTCTCATCCCCTCCCCTTCTTTCTTCTTCCTTTTCCTCTCAACTTTCACCACACCTCCACCACAAACAATCACTAAAAACCACCACCAAACCACCTCGAATTCTCTCGCCCGTTTGAAGGAAAAGATCCACCGCGTCACGATCTACACTCCTACCTTTCCGGAATTTCGATTCATCACTTCGTAAGTTTCCGGCGAACTCTCGAAATTCATCGTTTTCACTTATTTTTACATGTTTATAGTTTGTTTAAGTTTAAAATGTCCAAATATGGGTTGGGTAAAAGTCTCAGGTCAAACGGAGGCCGGAAAACACCTTTTTGGGCCATTTTCCGGCCAACAGTCCGTAGTGTCGCAGAGGCTCCAGGCCACCTGCGATACTAGGCTTAATGTCGCAGGAATTGTCGTAATGTCGCATATAGCGACACTATACCTAGTGTCGCATAAATCGTAATGTCGCAGGATAGCGACACTACGCCTAATGTCGCATGAATTCGTAATGTCGCAGGATAGCGACACTATGCCTAGTGTCGCATACACCATCAATGTCGCATACACCATCAATGTCGCATAACTCAAGCTAGTGTCGCACTAACTAGTGTCGCATGTAGCGATACTAGCCCAGTGTCGCTGAAAACAGAACCAAGAAAACACAAATTTTACTAAGTGTCAAGGCCTAAAATTTCATCACTTGATTTCACCCAAATTCAAGTCGACCCCAGCCAGGGGCTCTGCCCTTTGGACCCCGCCAGGGGTTGCCGCCCCTTGGACCCCGCTACCAGGGGCGCTGCCCCCGGACCCCCGTCATTAACGGGCTTCGCCCTTACCCTAGGTTCACGAGTAACGGTGTTACATCTAAACTTTCACACAAAGTGTTGAACTTGTATAACATCAACCACGAATGCGACACAACTTCTAAAACACATTGGAACTTACTTTTAGGTATAACACTTCAAAATCATCAAAATAATAATGTGGGATTATTATTACAAACAATCACCAACGGGCCATACACATTTTCAAACACTTAAACAATCAACCAAATTGTAATCATTTGGACATTCTAGTTGGACAAACAACTACAAAGTAGTCTTATTAGATGCCTTCACATGTTTATAACCATCACGTGTCGTGGACACCCTCAGGTTACAAGTCTTTGGACTTCGATTCTTGGCTAATCAATCTCAGTTTATTTAGATAAACTCTTCAGGCTCAGGTGAGTCTCATGGCCCCTCTTTTTACTGTTTTACTAGGGGTGTGATACATTGCTCTGTTTTTAACACATGAACGCGAGTATATATTTCAATATACTACATGAGTTGTTTTCAACTAATCAAACCAAAGTCCTCCTTCAGTATAGTCTGATAATACGAAAGTAGTGTGAATATTAGTATATGGTACCATATAGGATTGACCCACCTCGTCCCGGTTAGTCGCGCTAACCTCTGCAACGGACATACTAATATTTGGGAAGACGAGAGTAGATTAGGCTCTCGTGGAGGCACCTCGCTCGGAATTCTCTATATGGGACCCGACCCCTCGAGTTAAGCTCAGACTATGCGCTCATGGTTGTATACATAACTATTATCATTTGTTGGATGCAAATCAACGATTAAATCTTGCGGTTCACACTAAATTTATTTGATATCTAAACCTATGAGCTCACCAACGTTAGCTGACCCATTTTAGCATGTATCACAGGTACGCAGCAGTAGAATTGGACTGCCCAACAGGATGCATATTAGCTCGAGTCTTCATGCAAGCATTCAAGAGATTTTACTTCATTATTAGATTTTGTACAACTAATTATGTATTCAAATCTCTTCATACTACGAACACGAGCTATGTGTAGGATGATTATTGTAAACATTTAAATATTAATATATTTTGTCAAAACGACGCATATAGAGTCGTTTACTATTAATCTGTGTGCTTTGTTATTGATTAGTAACACCCAAATCTTGCTTCCGCAAAACATTAAAATTGGGGGTGTTACAGTAGGTATCTCAAAAGATCACCTATGCTAGTTGTTCATCCAACTACTTATGTCCAAATACATTGATTCGTTTGATTGTTTGTTTATGTTTTGAAAACATGTACGACACGTTGGTGACAGTTTGTAATAATAATCTTACATCATTATTATTATGTGTTGTTTCGTTGTATACTATTAAAGTATGTGTTTCGTGTGTTGTATTGTATATAAGTGTTGAAGTATATATGTATCATGTACGAGTACATCGTATGTGGTTCAAAGGTTGTAAATGTTTGACACGCAGGGTATAAAGTATTTCCAAACTTTAATGATGGGGGTTCGGGGGCAGCTCCCCTGATTAGCGGGGTTCCAGGGGTGGCAACCCCTAGCGAGGTCCAAGGGGCAGAGCCCCTGGCTGGGGTTGAGGTGCCAGGTCAACTTGCAAAATTTTTATTTCTACTACATTGCTTTAGTGAAAAACGCATTTAAAATCTGAATTTGAGATTTGTAAGTGATAAAATTTCAAGTGTTGACACTTAGTAAAAATCCATGTTTTCAAGGTTCTGATTTGTGCGACACTGGATGCGACACCAAGTGCGACATAGGTTGTTGTGTCGTAGGTCAGGACTGCGACATAGGTCTTTGTGTCGCTATGTGCGACATCCGCAATTTAATGCGACATAAGATGTTGTGTCGCTACTGCGACATTCGCAATTTGATACGACATAGTGGCTTGTGTCTCTATGTGCGACGTAGCTTATTCTTAACGACATAAGGGCTTGTGTCGCAGAAGGTCCAGCCCTTCTGCGACATAACAGGCTGTCCAAAACAAAAAGTGTCGGGTTTGTGGTCAAACGACTTCGGTTTGACCCGAAACTTTTACACAGGTCTTAGATGAGTTTATAAAGCTTGCAGAAATTAATGGCTTGTGTCGGGAGTAACCCGAAGTGTTAGATCTATAACATGGTCAAAACCGACATTTTCGACAAATGTTTAGAAAACGAGTTTTAACACCTTATTTGGACATAATCTTGTCTTGCTAGAGTAACAACTAAACATGTAAATAAGTAAAATACAAGAGTTATCGAAAGTGTCAGGTTCTTACAAAGTGGTCGCGTGAAAAACCGAAAAGGTAGGAATGTAGAGCTCGTCGCGGTGATTGTTTTCTTCCAAAGGAGCTTGGTGATCCAAGGTGATTTGGTGGTAATTCTTGGGGGTGTTTGGGGCTGCCGATTTAGAGAGGGAAAGAGAGAGAGAGAGAGAGAGAGAGAGAGAGAGAGAGAGTAGAGAGAATGGGGTTGAGTGTGGTGGTGAAAGTGAGAAAGTGAGGGGGTGTTTAGAGTGTGTAAGTGAAGCAAGGGGAAATAGAGGGAGGTGGGGGGAAAGGTTGGGCCAGTTTAGGGGGGCCCACATGGTGTGGGAGTCTCCCAAATTGTTTCTCTGCGTTTGCGCTCCGTGTGATGTTCGTTTCCCCGATCGTTTGAACGTTTAATTATCGTTATACGTTTTAATACGTGTGTATCGTTAACAATTTAAATCGCAATATTTTTAATGAAACATTATTCTAAATATTTTACTTTAAGTTATTAAAATGTTGTCGGGTCTCGATTTGTGCGTTCGTTGCGTATTTGTACGTTTGTTTAACTCGTGTAACGTTTTTAAACGTTATGTTCGTATGTGTATAATCGTAATACTTTTACTTGGAGTATTTTATCAAAATACTTAATAATGAATTATAAAAAGATAATTTGGGTTTATTTCATTTGTCGAACGCGTTTCGCGCGTTTCTGTCGCGTACGGTTAATTTGCAACGATACGAAATGTGTTGGTATATATTATCCAAATAGTATATAAATAAAATGAGTTAATTAAATAATTTCCCATTCTATAAAAAATGGTTTACCAACGTCCGTATTTGTGATTGTGTCAGATTCCATCCGAATATGAAATGCACGATATAATTAAATCGCGTACGTGTGTATATATATAATCATATTCAAAATGTTACACATAATTAGCCCTAAACATAAATAATTACATGTATTAATACAATGATTGGATACTAAGTACTAGCCCTAATTTGGCGGGTGTCACAGAATCCACCGTAATCGATTCATATGTATAATATTGATTCGCATACTATATATCGTTGATTCACATATTACATATCATGGATTCACGATTCTCTGGTGTTGATTCACTAATTTATAATTAGTGATTCGTAAAGGTTATAGCATTGATTCAATATTTTGTGATGGTATAACAATACTAAGTTTATAGAAAATGAATCATCATTAACATTTATCAAAATATATACATTCATTTATCATTTTTTCACTATGTCGAACACCTTTCATTGCTAGTACATGATTCACAAATTTCGTCCAATAATTAATCTTAGATAGTGATTATATAACTTTTTTTGATGATTATTTATTGTCTAAAAAGAAATTTTGCTTATTGCATTAAATTTAAGTGGCTAAAAAAGAACACACCGACACACCGTCAAACATTTAATTGAAGACTCCAATTCTATTGTAAATTGTAATTATAATGTGAATTAGTTATTAGTTAGTGTATATTCACTAGAAAGAAAAAAAAAACTAAAGCTCCCCATCTTAGGAAAAAGTAACCGATCATAAATTGCATTAAAGAGGCTCTAGCAGTTTCTCTAGAAAGAATTATTGTGAAAGTCCCTTATTACCCTTTAAAATTGAACCCATGTGCCTTTAAATTACAAAACCATCGTTAAACTATTTGATCCGTTGATTATTCAATCCAACGTCCCAAAGTCCTTCTCTCTTTTCTCTCATAATATTTTCTTCTCCATAGATCCTAATCCTACATATACATATACATATACATATACATATACATATACATATACATATACATATACATATATATATATATATATATATATATATAGGGTAGTGATCGAGAGGGAAGCGCCTTTTTGGGGGGAAGGGGGGAAGCGTTAGTATGCATCAAGAAGCATATTACAATTATCAATCAAAACGTCAACAAAAAAACTATTTGTATCGGTAAATAGTAATCAAAATCGATGCTATAAAGTATATTTTAACGAATGAATTTCATTTTTAAGTCATAACATTAATTGATGAATATTTATTTAATAAATTGTTAATATGCAGTGTGATGCATATTAACTAATATGCATTGCGATGCATATTAAAACTTCACATTATTTGAAAAATATTTTTATTGTTAATATGCATCACAATGCATATTAACTAATATGCACCGCGATGCATATTAACGGATTTGGATCTAATATTCATTAATCGATGCTATAACTTGAAGAAATAGTTTATCAAGGAAGCTTAACATTTATAGCATCGATTCTGATTAACATTTACTAAATTTTAGTTTGCTTTTTTCGAGATTTGTATGAATGAAGGTAATATGCTTCCTGATACATACTAACGCTTCTCCCCTGCCCCCAAAAAATGCACTTCCCTCTGGATCATGCCACTATATATATATATATATATATATATATATATATATATATATATATATAGGGTAGTGATCTAAGAGGAAGTTCAAAAAATGAAGGAAGAGAGAAGTAAATCACCACCACTAATCTCATAAAGTCTATAATAATAAGTGTGGGGGTGCACACATTATCTCTATAATAATCAAAACACATTTATCCATTTATCCCTAAAACAAATTATCTCACAAACGACAAGTCGAAAAATTATGAAATTTGCACCATTAAACTCTGCGTTTTCTCCTCATCGATTTAAGATCCATCAATGCATATTTTCGACGAGATTTTTTTTCTTCATTTTTTGATGGGATAATAGTATGCATTGTGATGCATGCAAATTTATTCTTACATCAATGCATATTCATGTTCGTGTGTAATAATAGTATGCATTGTGATGCATGCAAATTTATTCTTACATCCTAGTGGTATATATTCATATTTTATTATAGTTCATTTTAATGTTACTAATAGTATGCAGCGTGATTCATATTAACTGTAGTGATGTATATTTATGTATTTTAAATTTTTTGTTGATTAATAATAATATGCACTACGATGCATGTTAAATTAATTTACGTATGTTAAATATATATTACCATTGGTTTTAATGTGTACTAATAGTATGCAAATGGATGCATATTAACTTATGTTTACATTCTAATAGTGTATGTTAAAATTAATGATGGCGATTACTAATAGTATGCACTTAGATGCGTGTTAACCTAGGTTTACATCGTAGCGGTGTATATTGATACAAATTAACATTCCTGTTTTTAAGTTTTAATAGTATGTACTTTGATGCATGTTATATCAAAGTGATGTATATTAATATTTTGTTAACACTCATAAGGATAAGTATTATTAATATGTAATTGATGCATATTAATTTAAGTTCATATTCTACTTTTTTAAATTAATGTACGTTAACATTTATGTTCACAAGTACTAATATTATGCATTTTGATGCATACTAATTTGTAAACCTATCAAAAAACGAAAAAAATAAAGTTTTCGAAAGTATGCCTTGAGTGATCTTAAATCTAAGAGGAGAAAACGCTGAATTTTATGATGCAATTTTCATAATTTTTCGACATGTTGTTTGTGAGATAATTTGTTTTAGGGATAAATGGGTTTTCTTTGTAAACGTGGCGTATTCTCATTGGTACTTCCATGCTGTCACTAAATTCTCATGAAGTGCATACCACTATAATATGGTGCACCTTACTTTAATTAGATAAGATGGATGGTTAGATCAACACTTCCCCCATTTCCTCCCAAATTGGGTGTTCCCTCTGGATCATGTCACTATATATATATATATATATGTGTGTGTGTGTGTGTGTATGTGTGTGTGTGTTATGTGTTTGTATATACCAATACCAACTATCATATGTTGAAGTCTAAACATGTTAAAGATATATTCATACTTAGATGTATAGATTCACACATAGTTGCATCCACATTATGAATATGTTAAACGTATATTAATTATAAGTATGAGTAAATGTATTCTCTTAATCTTATATATAAATACTTAGCATCATATTAACATACACATTAAATAGACACGTATCCTCATTTTATATGTACGAATACATACATTATTATTATTATGTATATATACATATAAATAATTGTGTGTGGATACTACAAAATCATTTCAATTTTTTATGGATGGTTGAATATCCATCAAAGTTTCCCACGGATTTTCAACAAAACCTCTAAAGTGGTTGAAAATCCGTTGAGAGTTCTCACGATTTTTTAACAATGTATTTTAAATGGTTGCCACGGAGAGTCAATGGCTAGGACAATTATTTAAATAATAATTATTTTATAATATACTTCCCACGGATTTTCAATAGAACCTCTAAAATTGTTGAAAATTCATTGAAAGTTCCCACAAACTTTCAACGGCACCTGTAAAATGATTTCCCACGAAATTTCAATAGCTAATTAATTTAATTATTATTTTATTTAGAAATATTCCCACGGATTTTCAATGAAATAAATTTGACCGTTACAAATCTGATGAAATTTTTTAGCTTTCCCACGGATTAGCAACGAATATTATATGCCAAATTGTATTCATTTATTCTAGATAATGACATAAATTTTCGTTAGAAACTCGTTGAAAAATAGTGGGATTTCATTTTTGTGTCATCGGATTTCTCACAGACTTTGTGCCGTCGAAATTTCATAGTAAATCCGTTACAAATGTTGTCTAAAATTTGGCATTCCTATTCCCGATTGTAATTTGACAAAAGTTCGTGGGAAATATACCCACCGAAAACTTATCGTGGGAAATCCGCAAGTATAATTAGATATTCTAGTAGTGAATAGACTTGATGTGATCTGTAACTATTAGTGAAGGTTCCGGGAAAGGTGATCTGATGACACGTAAAAAGTCATGTTTTTGTGTGCCATTATCTCACCATTTTGGCTCAATTATTAATGAAAACACTTAAAAATGAACTTAAATATCACATTTCATCATAAGGGGTAAAATATAGACGATGTTTTAAGAATCAGCAAAAACAACCTAAAAATGAGTAAAACAGAGCACAAACGATCATTGAATCTTCTGTTCACGTATTTTAGCACTTTTTGAGATACATAAAGAATTATGACCTCTAACTTATGTCATTTTGTTCGTTAGGAAAATACGAACGTGTGGATATAAAGAACGCTCAAAACGGATAAACGACGAAGAAGTTACGCCCGAACGAAGAAACGAAGAACCGAAGGGCCAGGATACGGCTAAGCACAGCCGTATACGGCTGAGCCAGACCGTATACGGCTGGACACCGACCGTATACGGCCTATGCAGACCGTATACGGCCTGTGCTCAGCCGTATATGGCCCAGTTCAGCCGTATTCACCCTATGCTCAGCCGTATACGGTCCAGTTCAGCCGTATACGGTCCAGCTCAGCCGTATCGTGCGTTTGGGTGATAAAAATCTGATTTTTATTCACCTTTGCGATACGGTTATGCGTTTGAAGGTTTGGATACGGTCCACGGATACGGCTGTGCGATCTCTATAAATACAAGCCTCATTTCATCATTCCAACACACTTCTACACTTCTCAACCAACAACACTACACACACACTTTCTCTCACTACTCTCTCTCTCTAGATTATGTTATAGTTAGTAGTAGATTAGCGGCTAGTTAGTAGAGGGGCAATCTTGTAATATCGCTTGGCGCAAACTAGGAGTTCTGCTCGTGTAACGTTCAAGTTGTATTCAGCTACGCTCTTATTACGGTTATATCTATCCTTTATCTATTTCATTATGATGATTGTTATTACTGTTGTCATGCTAGATTTAGGATTGATTGCCATGATTAGCGAGTAGTGATATTGCGTGTTTGCTATGATGTAGTTAGTCGTAAATTGGTTGGAATGATGTTATAGTGCTTTGATTTACTTTCTATCTATGATTTTAAACCTATTAAACTAATCGCCTTTCAACCAGTAAACGTGATTACGGCCTTAATGATGGGACGTCGCGAACCCCATCAAAGGTACTTAGTTATCTATGTCAAACATGAACATGGTCTGATTTGTTAATCGTGTACACATCGCTTTCTAAATGAACGCTAAGTCATCGTCATCGAGGAAATACTGTTTTCTAATTTGAACGCAAAGTACTCTGTGGCTATGGAAATATGGTTTTCAAACTGAACACTAAGTACACTGGAGCCGTAGAAATACTGTTTTCTACTTTGAACGCAAAGTACATTGTGCCCGTGGAAATATGGTTTTCTAACTGAACGTGAATATTACACTGTTGACAAATTAGGGATTTATTGGGACTTAAAAGTAAGGGCTGGTTTATATCATAGATGGACAATATTATGCTTAAATACAAACTTAGTTAAGTAGTATGGGTTAGCTTTTATGAAGCAATGTAAAGGTACCGTAAGTCGGCTGATTACTCGGTATAGCGTGGACAACACCTCCGGTGTAGTTAACACGTGGAAGCCGAGGAAAAGCCGCAGTTACTAAGCCTTGTGGAATAACGGCAACCCTGTGATCAGCACAGCTGGTACCGACTAAGTCCTTGGTTCAGCAATGGAAACACCTCCGGTGGAATACAGTGTAGTAATCACGGAAAGAGTCGTTGTTATCGGTCTATGTGAATCACGAGTCATGACTCAACACCCAGACTCACAAAACCATCGATAGAAAGCAATCAAGCACACTCTATAAACTTGGTCTTAAATGTTTTATTTAGATTAAATATTATTGTGGGGTTAAGAAAGGTCGGACATCGAGTTGGTTTGTCGCCTTATTCATGCACCCAGGGCTTCATCCCAGATAAGGGTCACTATACCTTCACCGGTTAGTGTTGTGGGCTGGATAAACTACTCCGATCAGAATCAGGATAGCCTAGTCGCCCAGTGACATACTGATCGAGAACTCTATCAGTAGGGGGCTAGTGCTTACTCCACAAATACCTGAAATAAATAAAATACAAACCTTTAGACCACGTTCTCATTCCAACCAATAAGGCTACCGAAATCATAGCAAACACCCTCTCTTGATTATCTGCTATTTACATTTATTTTATTCCGCTTTAGTTTAAATATTCTGCCTAAGTATAAAACAAAACCCCAATCAAATCTTTTAAAACCCGTTAGATTGATAAGTACGCCTGTTTCGTCCACGATCCACAATACACTGACTCAGAGAACGACCCTAGGTCATCCTTATTGCTATACACCAATAGTAACTAGGTATACTTAGGCCCCGCAAATATAAATTTTAAAACTCCACTGATGCCGCCGCTGACGGACGGTCCGACGACAGGGTAAAAACCTGATCAACCGTTGGTGGCGCATCATGATCTATATGTAAAAACAGTTTCAAGATTTCTGATTAGGTGTGCACTATAATACAGACTATACAGTAATTAACCAAGTACTATCATAAACCAACAATTCACCGGGTACTCTAGTATTTTTATGGCTCTCTACTTAATGCACCTAATAATAAAATTATTATTATTTTATTAGTTAATTTCACATTATTTTTCTACTTTTTACACTACAAAGAAAGACATATATGTAACAATTAAATTTGTAAAACAGTTTTATCTATGATTTTTCATTTTTCTTATACCCTCCAATTACACACAAACATAATAAAAGTTAAATAAATAACCAATTACCAAGAAGACATGGCAGGCACAAAAATGTTTAGTCTTTTCATGAAAAAATGTTTCACTTTCTATTTTCATGTCTTTAAATATAATCTTCATTTTATATTGGCTAGCCAAAAAGTATCTTAATCATTTTCGTTATGATTTCATACGATTGAATTCTCCCGTCATTCTTTAGACAATACTATGTATCAAATTGTTCAAATAACTATCTCAATCATAGAATCATGACTCGTGATAGTTAAGTGGATTAATTAAGTTGAATTGCATAATGAGCTTAGTCTAATATTTTACATAGTTTGTGATTGTTAAGGATTTGACTGGGGCTATATTTAAAAGTGTAGTTGCTCTAAATAACTCGTCAACCTATGTAATAGAGTGTCAACTTCCTGGTAACCATCAACCACATTCAGTTAAATAGTAAATTTTAACAAATTAAGTTAGTAATTTAAACACTTTTTATCAACCACCTATTAACTAATCATAGTCGTAAGCACTATTTATAGAAAAATCATTATTTAACGATTAGGTCTCATATTTTGAGTTCGCTTTAGGCCCTAAATACCTTGAGCCGCTCCTGCGCACAAGGAGCATCATATCAACGTTGGACAAACAACTTATTTACAAATCATCTACATGTGTTGAAGCACAGAACCCTTGTTGGTAAATATTTGGTTGAATGACAATTGATGCTCGTGAACATGAAAAGTTGGTAACCGGTTTTAGTAATGATCAATTAACAAACTTAATGATCATTATTTGTCAAGTTTAAAACTACCAAATAATGACCATTAACGACTTTGATTATTATCATTAATATTGTTAATGACCACCATTATGTGGTAAGTTATGACTTTTGTGTATATATATATACACACAAATCGTTTCTTTTGAAGATGAGGAAGCAAATGAAACTAATTCAACTACTATTACACTTGCAAAACTTTCTTACTTAGATATTAATAGTCACTTAAAAGCTTCATTAGTATACATATGTTCTGGCTACCAACTTGATTTTGGTCAGCCTAGTAACATACAATTTGTGTACTTATGAAGAACGGTTTCGACAATCTTTTCGGGCAAGTGTTTTAAGTCCGGCAGTACTACTGCTTCGGCCGTTGTACCCTGGGAAACAGATGACGTATAGACGGCGAATCTGTTTTAAGGGAACCGTGTTAAACACGGGCCTCGACTAATCATTCGTTGATATCTTTTCGCTACTCCTTTCTTTTGTTTATTACATTACATTGTGGGTTTGTAATTTGTATCGTATTATAATTCGTGATAATAGTGAAACTATATTCGGGTACATGATATTTTTCCCTACAACCCTAACATGTTAGTCACGCATATATGTGATCTATCGGTCTCACTTGAACCATGACCAATTAAAACTCGATATACGATCAATACGAGTATAAATTACACCGTCATTTGACGAAGTAATTACTAACACATGTTGCATACAGCTAGCATCACATATATCAGTTTTTTTTTATTTCTAATATCATACTACTCCATAATTTCTTTTCTTGACAATAATATATAAATGTCTGTTTCGTGATTCGATATTTTTAGAAAGTACTACACGATAGGACGGATGAACAATGCATTAACATTTTAAGAAAATGTGGAGAGGCTATTCCTAAAGATGGCAGGGTGATCATTGTAGATGCAATGGCAGGGTGATCATTGTAGATGCAATTGTGGGACGTAATGAAGATCATGAATATAAAGAAGCAGGGTTGATGTTCAGATGTTGGATATAGTGATGATGGCTCATACAAGTGATGGGAAAGAGCGAACTTTAGACGAATGGTCGTATGTGTTGCATGAGGCTAGCTGGATTCACTCGTTACACGATAAAACATATTCGAGCTTATCAATCCGTTATTGAAGTTTATCGTTGTTTTGTATGTTCAGATGGATCGAAATATCATTAAAGTCGATCGGATTTTACTACAATAACGTTTGATCTACTTGGTAATACTTAACGTACGTTAAATTGTGTTATAATAAAACTATAAAAGTGTGATTTGTGTTATGTGTAACCTGAAGTAACAGAGTGACGTCTATATATATCCAGGTAAAAAAATCAATTTAATTATTAGTTTTAAGCTGACTTAATTATAACATATCTGGAAAAATTAGAGTTAATGTAAATTAACATTTTAAATATCCATGATAACATGTACCTACATGTTATTAATCTACATGTTATTAATCTTTGAAAAATGATTGATGGGTCTAAATTTGTATGAGTACATATAGACCTAATGTGATTAGTAGGTTTGAAAAAATGATTGATTTGATGAGATTAAGAGAGAGAAAAATTCTAACTAGAAAATTAGGTCAACTTTTTAGGTATATGTAAGTAGTTGGCTCTATTTAACATTACTCTTAATCATTTGTTGGTGTTGTGGTTAATAAAAAATGGGTGAAGTTCCTTGGAGAATGAGAAAGGTGAGGGAAGTGAGATAAGTCAATGAGGAAGTAACAAATGTCCTTCTCATTTCTTCACAACTTTTTTCTCCCTCACCTTTCTCATTTCTTCACATTTTTTATCTATTTCTTTACCTTTCTTTATTTCTTCATTTTTTTTCTATTTCCCTTTTTCTAATTTTTTTTGTTAGAATTTTTTTTTATAAAAAATAATTAAAAAAGCAACTAAATTAGAAAAGAAAATTAACTTGTAAACTTCAACGACACTTATATCAAAAAAAATATATAATTAAATAAAACTAGTTAACACATTTTAGAAAAAAATTACCACTTTTAACAATTAAATAAAAAATTTATTTTTTAACATTTTTTTTTTAAAAAAAGTTAGTTTTAACATTTTTTTAAGAAATATCTACTGGTTATTTTTATTTCCTTTTTATATCATTTTCACATTTGTGATGTACAGGATATTATATATTATAATGCAGATGAATATCAAAATAAGATGCAATAAAAGTGATCCTTCCTTTTACTAGTCTTCTCGGTTAAAATCAAAAAGATTCTCCGCTCTTCTCCTACTCCTTCTCCGTTAGGATAGGGTCGTCGTTGGTCCTTTTTTGCACTAAAAAATTAAATTATTATTTTTTTCACGAACATTATAAAATATGATACGCTGATTTCTGAATATGATGCATCGAGTGTTTAAATATCATGCATCGACTTACAAAATATACTATAAAACATCGTTATTGAATTAAAACGTAGTGTGTCATAGTCATAAAACATGGTGCATCATAGTTATAATATATGACGTTCCGACTTGTAGATATAGTGTATAAATCTTGGTGCATCATAGTTATAAAATATAGTGTATCATAATTTTAATTTTACGAGGCATTGAAGTTATAATATGGGGTGGGTGGGTGTGTGTGTGTGTGTACATATGGTACATCACATAAATATTTTTTTATACTATTTCGTATAAAATTGTATTTTAATGTAACAACGTGAGGTAAACAACAATATAAAAAAGGTTGAAAACGTGAAAAAAAACTAAAACAAATGATAAACAAGTTGTGAAAAAAGTTAAATAAAAAGGTTGAAAAAAATAAACTAAAAAATCCGATAATAAGAACTTTAAAAAATGCAAAAAAAAAAAAAGAACGAATAAAATGTTAATAATAATAATAATTTTAAAAATAAAACAAAATAAAAAAAATTAAAAAGCAAAGGAATGAGAAGGAAAGAGAAATGAAGAAGGACATTTGTCACCTTCTCATTTGCTTCTCTTCTAAGAGCGTCTCCTACACTAAACGTACCTTTTCACACTAAAATAGTACAAAAGTGTAAAAAGTTACTCCAGTGTAAGTACTAAACGTTGCACTATAATAGTGCAATGGCAAATAGTGTTTATTGCAGCACCAAATATAGTGTTGCACTAAACTCTGCACTAAACACTATTCACGTTAAATGATAATATTTATAATAATTCAAATGTTTTAATATGATGTATTAATATATATTTGCGATTAATATTTTCAAAATTAGTAAATATAATGTTTGCTATCATATTTATTGAAGAAACTTCATAATTTTTATAAAACTTTCATTTATATTTTTAAAAATTTTCAATATAATGATTGTTATTATATCTCTTATGATTATTTAATACTTATATTAAAATTTTAGTATTATCTTGTTGAATTGGGTATTCTAAATCAATTAAAAAAGATTTAGTGTAAAGATTTAGTGCAACACATTGAAGCAACTTTTTTTAGTGTAAGCATATTCCTAAAAGATTCACTCTTTACACTAAAATAGTACAATTTGCTACACTAAAATAGTGTATACATTGGAGATGCTCTAAAACCCTTTCTCACAAGAACAAATACCGTACCATAAAAAATATATATAACGATAAGGATATGTTTGTACGTTGAATTTAGAATACGAGCTATGAAACTCGTTGGATTTGTTTATCTAAATCCTTATATACAAATTAATAAACTTTCTATTAAAATGTGTGTTTTTGGCTCAAAAGTGCTTTTTGCGGTATTGGATCTTGTTATTGTTGTTGTAATTTTGCGCTTATGTTTTCAAAATCTCAAGCTCGATCAAGTTTCAAACATTATTTTGACGACAACGTAAAACAAAATATGAAAGTACTTTTTTGATGAACCTTAATTATAATCTTATAAATTATATATAAGAAACACAATTATGATATCATCATTCAAATTTAATTTAATTTGTCAGTTAAGCCCTTTAATTTTTAAATTTAATTTGTCAGTTAAGCCCTTTAATTTTTAGATTTAATTTGTCAGTTAAGCCCTTTAATTTTTAAATTTAATTTGTCAGTTAAGCCCTTTAAGTTTTATAAATTTTAAAATGAGATCTCTAACTTTATAAATTTTTTTAATCAACTACTCACTTACACATAAAAAAAGTTAATTCAATAATTAAAACATTATCCAAATCGATAGGTAATGTTTCTATTTACAATTCATCAAGTAGGAATAAAATTAATTGAAAAGCTTAATATAACTTAAAATTATTAATTGTTTTCACTAACTTGGTTTCAAAATATTTTATAATTTTAATCTCTACTTATATAATCCATTTACATAAAATAAAGTTGTAATGAATCCAACTAAATGATTAATATACATATTAACTTACACACTTTATTGTTAGAAACAAGCTTCTAAATACGAAATCTCATTAAAAATCAATGTCGCGTGTGTATACACTGGTGTAAAGTCTCGTATAAGTATAAATATAAAATAGGAATCGAGGTTATAACATAATTATTCAAAATCAGATTCCATTAATCAATTAGGTTTTTTTATTCTAATTAAGTTAAAAAAATAAAACTTCTATTTTAATCAAACAATCAACACAATGTGTATATACGAGTTTAAAATCTAGTAAACCCGTGTACATGTACATCTTATATATGTTTGAGATTTGCACTTTAATGAAGAAAATGTGGTTATAAAATTGAATAAAATTTCAAACCGTAAGTTTTTTTGTTAATTAATTAGTACTTATATCAAAACTTAAAAGTTATAGTAATTAAACAGATAGCATTCTAAAAATCAAGTGGTCCTTCCAAAAGGAAACGTGCAAGCATTTCGCACGGTCCCTATCCAACATATGCCGACGGTAAGCAAACACGGCATGCTTTCACTATTTTTGTTTAAGACAATTCTTCATGGTTTGTTTTAGTTTATTTATTTTATTTATCATAGAAAGATCTAACCTTATAACAATTTTAAATTCTCCATCCGTCCTATAATAATTGTTCCCAATCAAATTACATAAAATCTATTATCAGTAGTTGAGTATATTGTGTAAGAAAAACAATGACACTATTACATTATTTTTTGTACAATTTTCTACTATTATATATGTGAAAAGGTAAATAATGAATAAATTACTAAAATTAAGTATATATTATCTTGAAAGTGAACACTTATTTTGGAACAATTAAAATGTAAATGTAGTACTTATTTAGACCTCTCCCAATGGTGACGGAAAGTGACAGAAACCGACGCGTCACATCAGCGTCACGTCAACTTTTTCACCCAACTGACAGAAACTGACAGGCCCCTCCCAACAGTCATCCGTCAGTTTCCCGTCAGTTTTATATTCCATGGACCCACACCAATAAACTTAATTAAATAATACACAATAATTAAAATAAAAACACATTTCATTAAAATTAAAAACATTACAATCCTAAAAAATAAAAACATTACAATCCTAAAAAATAAAAACATTAAACTCCTAAAAATAAAAACGTTACACTAAAAATAAAAGTACATTTATTTAAATTTAAACTAATCCGAGCTAGATTCTTCGTCTTGGTCTGCGGCCTCATTCTCGTTCTCATCTTCACCTTCATCTTCATTTGTCATTTTGTAGACATTTCCAAATTCTTCAACGACTTCTTTGCGTGCCAACTTAATAATTTGTAATTCCTTTTTGGAGGCCCGTTTCAGAAGACTTTTGCAAAGAAAACTCAAAGCCTTAAACGCCGCCTTTTTGATGTTGTTTTTCTTAATCGTTTCAAGTGTGTCCGCGGCTTTTAGGGCTTGTGATTTAACCGCTTCGATGGCTTCGAGTTTTTCGGACACAACACTGCTTCGTGACGAAGAACCGGCATCCGAAGATTGAGAAGTCTTTGACGCTTTTCGACCCGGTGGACGACGTATCGGGTCGTCGCGGAACAAGGTCCTCATGTTGGCTTCTAGAGATGACGAGATGTCGTTCGAGCCAAGATCAGTGGCTTCGAATTCGGGTTCGGGTTGGAACGGGCGTTTGTTGCTCATCACGCCTTGCTCGGTGAAGAACTTTGGGAAATGTCTTAGAACCTCCCAACAACTCTCGTAAGTAAATTTCCTTCTTGTTTGGTTGAGAAAAGCTTTCTTGGCCGCATCCACTACGTCTTTATCCCCGGCACCGCTTTGATGGCAACCCTCCCTAAACTTTCTGTGATGGCCTTCGAAAATTCGCACGTCGCTAGCTATTTTGTTCCATTTGCCCGTTAGTTGGTTGAGGTTACGTTTCGTCGGGACAATCGAATTGTAATCCGATTTGACACTTCGCCAAAAACTTTCATTTGTTTGATTGTTTCCGATGACGCCGTTTTCGGAACAATGTATCCACCGTTCGGCCAACATTCTCGCTTCGTCGTTGGACCACCTAACTTAAACCCGAAGTGGTGCGTCCGGATTTTTTCTTGGTTTTTTACCCTTT
Source organism: Pseudognaphalium luteoalbum (assembly GCA_963422505.1). Classification (NCBI taxonomy): domain Eukaryota; kingdom Viridiplantae; phylum Streptophyta; class Magnoliopsida; order Asterales; family Asteraceae; genus Pseudognaphalium; species Pseudognaphalium luteoalbum. The sequence goes on along the minus strand of OY730198.1, from coordinate 3,580,876 downwards.
TTCTTAGGGGCCTCGGGTTGGGTATCGGGTTCGGACTCGGGTTCTTGTTCGGGTTGGAATTGGTTTTCGTGATCGGAATCGTCGGAGCTGTCGAGAAGGTTTTGATGTTGGGTTTCGGGTACGACGAAATTTGGAGTTTGTGGAGGTTGTGAGTAACGGGTTGGTGTAGCTTGGTAGCCGTGTGGGTTTGATGAGGAGGTGTCGTGGTATGTGTTTGGTGAATAATCCATGGAAGGTGTGAATTGCGGGTTTTGATACCACCCGGGATGTTGGTAATTTCTTCGTGGGTCGTCGGGTGACATTTGATACGGGTTTACAATTGGTGCAAATTGAGCAAAACCCATCGGTGGAGGTTGATAGTTATTTGGATTTGGTAGCGGGTTGTTCACCAAGTTTTGCCACATATCGTAGCCAAATTGTTCTTGCTCATTTTGGTTTGATTTGGTTTTGGATTTTGATTTGGTTTTGGATTTGGAATTGGTGTTATTGTTGTTTGCCATTTTTTAGAAGTGAAAGTGATAAAAGATGAGAGAATTGGTGATGTTTGAGTGTGAAAAATGAGATGGATATATGTAGTATTTATAGAGAATGTTAAAAAAAAAAAAAGAATGGAGCCGTTTGTACTTTTTTAAAAAAAAAATTTTTTTTTTTTTTTTAGCCTCCAACGGCTGTTTTTAAAAAAAAAAAATTCTAGCCTCAACGGCTCTTTTTAAAAGAAAAAAAAAAAATTTATTCGTTCAAACGGACCCACGGCCTCACGTCCACACCCAAACACCTCGTCGGTTTTCCGACGGAAGAAACCGACGGACCGAACCGACGGCGTCGTGCTATCGGTGTCGGTTCCGTCGGTTTCAACCGACGGTCTCCGTTGGTACCCGTCTTAGGGACATATATGGTAGTTAATAATAAGACCACTCCCAATGGGAGCATCGGTCTCTCCGTCGGTTCCCGTCGGTTTGGTGACACCGATGGGAGCACTCCGTCGGTTTGCTCCGTCGGAAAACCGACGATCCTTTTGTTTTTTTTTTGTGTTTGTGTGTGTATAAATTGTTAAATGTGGGTCCAAAAATTAAAGTGACGGAGTTACTGATGGTAGGGGTCCGTCAGTTTCTGTCAGTTGGGTGAAAAAGCTGATGTGGTGCAGACGTGGCACGTCGGTTTCAGTCAGTTTCCGTCACTGTTGGGAGAGGTCTAAGAAGAGAAGACGGTACTTCGTAGTTAATAAGAAGAAAAAAAAAGCTACTAACGTTTTTTTTTTTCTTTTTTTCTAATAGCTACCATAGTCTAAATAAAGATGTTAACTTAATTAGTGGCATAGTTGGACATCTCATATCTCTTAAATTCTTTTTAATTTACCTCAAATTAGATAAATCAATGTTAACGTTTAACTATATAATTGTAATTTGTTTTGTTTTGTTCTTTTTTTTTCTCTTCAAAAAATAGACTAGTAGTTAGTTGATTGTTAAGTGGGTCCAGCCCACATGGGAGAACCATGGACTTTAGTTGATGATGGTTGAGTACTTGACCAACTCCTTATAAAACGACTTGATTAGGTTGATCACTTCCTATAACTTTGGGCAAAATTCTCCCCTGTAAAAACAGAGCAAAAGGAAAGATGGCCTTAACAACCAGCTGCTGTCTAAACCCCCGGCCGCCGACATCACCTCTCACCGCCACTCAACCGCTTGTTTCCGCCAGGTATGTCAATTTAATTCAACCATGATCGATAGATAGCCGTCTTTGATCAAATATATATTTTAAGCGAGTATTCTAGTTAATCGATAGTTATTTTTGGGTCCCCATCGTCGCACGTTAGCAACATCCATATCCATCTTGCTAACATGTACCGGACAAAATATAATATGAGCAAGAGCAACAATAGGTGAAAAAGTCTGTCACGTCAGCATCACACTGAACTCACCACACCTTGCGACAATATTATGATATTTTATTAACACACATGTACACTACAAATAAAGAACCGTGAAATATGTTTCACGAGTATTCTAGATCAATCTTACCATACCTAACTTGTAATTGATTTTGTATTTGACATTTTCCGGTTGTAATTGTGTAGACCGAATAGGGAAGTCTCTTGGAGGAAACAATGCGTAGTTGGGATGGCAAGTGTGATCATTAGCTTACAAATGGAGGGTATGATACGAAATAGCCACGACTATGCGATTGCTATTGAACCAAAAGATGTTATAGAGTCGAAGGTGAAAGTGAAGAGGTGGAGTGGTAAGAGAATGTGTCCAGCATGGCAACTGAATTCGTTAGAGACGATTGTCCCTGAAGACCTCCCACGACCATCATCCAAACGGAGATGGGAGGGAGTTGGTGATCATTTAAGAGTTGCTCCACCGGTTAAAGCCCCCACCACCGCCGCTACCGCCACTAGTAGTGATTGTTTCTCTATGTAGATTCTTGGTCACTAGAAAAAGTTCGATTTAGTATATACTTGTGGTTCAGTGACTGTAAATATCATACAAGATACCTGTTTATAACAAATACGTAGATTTGAACAAATTTGTCACTGTTTCGCAATGATAGATTAATAGTGCACAAATATTGCTGTTTTTAACCCTTCTTGTCCTATTTTGATTGAAAATTCAAAAGGGTTGTGCATTACAATGATGAAATGAGCGATTGACCAGTTACATGAAACGCGTGTCAAGATTATTTGAAAAACATTTCGAATTTCGCAAGAAATGGGTTTTGACTTTGAGAATACGTGTCAGGTTTTACATGAAACTCATAGATCATACAATCTACCGTATAACATGAGCGTGTTTGTCTGTATGCTACAATGTCAAAACTTGTTGGGTTATACAATTTTGGGTTAATACACATGAAGGGGATTATAATGAAGGGGATTATAGTATTCTAAAATATTTGTTTGGGGTATTAAAGTTTATGATTTGACAAAACTATAACCTAACTTTTAAAACTTTCTCCAAGTGAAAAATGAGTTGATAAAGATTCATCAATTTGAACAATTTTATAAACTTTGATTATCGTTGTAAACATTTTAATAAACTTTAGTTATCCTTGTAAATATATTAATAAACTTTAGTTACCTTTAAACACAATACGTATAGTTAAGGTATAGTTTTGTCAAATCATAAACTTTAATACCTCAAGCGAATATTTTGGGATACTTTAATTCCCTTCGTGTGTATTAATTTTAGGCATAACATGAATTATGTAAGTTTGATGGATACCGCTGAAGTCACTGTAATCGATCTCCATCACTTGGTAACACATCACTTTTGAATACACATGACTAACACTTTTGAATCCGTCTTAATAAAAGATAATTGAATTTTCGGGCGCCAAGTACTTTTATGCATCTACATCACGCGACTCATAGATAACCATTCACCGCAACAGAAATTGTACTATGTTAATTTGAATCATCTAACCTTATCTGAATACACTTATAGTAACTGTAGATGTAGATTTACATCATGCTATTACTTATTAAGATTATTGTTCGTTAGACGAATAAGTGTAACTGTATTTGTCATAATCATGTACTTCACATTATTATGTTCAATCTAGCTAACGAACAAAGTGTATTTGGAAAAAACATGAATAAAAATCTTTGGTAGGTGGACAAAATACCAAAATGTAGTTGTAGTACATAGCTTGTAAACTTGAAGTACATTTGCAGTACAAGAAAGAAGCTTGACCAGCCAACCACGGTCCACCCAACAGTTGTGGTTGTCTATTTGATTACTCTTTTAGAAGATGTTGATACTTTTGTTGTTTTTTGGATTCAACTCATATTCAAAATCGATCGAAATAGTAGTATAAAGTTGAAACCGTTAAGATCTAAAATTATGATCAACAATAGTCAATAGGGTCGACAAATGAATTTAAAAAGTCTCGTGCGATATAAAATAAAAAGCCCAAATAGACAAAAAAAGATTTCAAAAGAAAAAATGCATTAATATTACTAAAATTATATAAAGATACAAAAATACAAAATCATTATCTAGCGATTAGGAAAAACTAATCATTTTCATTCTTCTTTAAAAAGAGTTATTCTTCGAAACAAAATTTTAAATTAAGCCTTTAGAATCAATACCACTTAGTTGATTATTATCAATTGCTATCGTTGTCAATTCGTGACATTGTAGAGTGCAAATATAATTTCAACAACTTAAGTTTTGGAAAACTTATTTTCGCACTTGCTATAGTTATGGTAGAATACTCTATATGCAGTAATCGAATTAGGAAAGCAATCGTTTCATTTCAGATAATGTAGAATATCAATAGTCTCGTATAGGCACAAGGCAATAAATTTTTAAGCAACTTTAACTTTACATAGAGTTCATTTGCATCAAGTTGTCCACTAGTCATGAGTGTTGTATTTTAAGATGGCTACAATACGAACTAAGACTCTTGTCATCAAAAGAGTAATCTAGCTTGTTAGAAGTAAAAAAAAATAAACCAAAAGTGTTGTCATGCCGTATGTATTGTTTAAATCTTTTTTTTAAAGAAACAATTGTTCAACGATGCAAAATTAAATTTTTCAATTTACATGACTCCTCAGCAGAAAATGAAACATCTGCTTCATCAGCTGAATTATCTTCAAAATGTTCTATTCTAGAAAGTGCATGCTTTTATTTTTATTATTCAAGTATCATAATGGTTTTTTTTCATATTAAACCTATACACTAATATATATAACATCTCGTATAATTTTAAGGCCCCTAAATTTTGGTGACACTGTGCGTTGACACATACTGCACTTGCCAATATCTTCCACCGGCATATTAGATAATCACTAGATAAATTATGGCTCGTTCGGGTCACATTGGCCCGTTAATTTTTTGTAAATTTATATATAAGTTATAAAATGTTAAAATGGCCACAATGGCCCGATGTGTAGTTGGTGGTTGACTACCTGACTGGTTGGTGTTGTTCGGGCTTATATAATGGGCCTTACATGTAAACCTTATCATTTTATGGGCTTCTTCAATAAGCAATAAATAGATTTTCCTCAATAGTCAATTTTATGATTCTATCTGTATATTACTAGGGGTGCGAAAAAATAGGGTTTTTTCGGTTTTTAAAAAATCGGTTTTTGATCGGTTTAGATTTTTTTGGGTTTTGATTTTTCGGAATCGGTTTTTTTCGGTTTTAAATGTTCGAAATCGATTTTTTTCGGCTTTGACCCGATTTTAATCGGTTATATATTTCAGTTTTTTTCCGGATTCGAATTCGGTATAATGTATAACAAAATTTAAATAATACAAATGAAAATAAAATATACAAACATAACTTTTATCCAAAAAGTCTATATAATTCAAACACGTTTGAGCGTTAGGCGTTTTAAGAAAAATCAACGTTTGGGTCAAAAAAATTTCATTAACTTCGTAGAACATTAGTAATGGAAATATAATTGATCAATAACATAACCAAAAGGCTTGTAAATCTTCCTAAAAATATAATTGAATCTAAAAAGTCTATAAAATTCAAACACGTTTAATCGTTAGGCGTTTTAAGGAAAATCAACGTTTGGGTCAAACAAATTTCATTAACTTCGTAGAACATTAGTAATGGAAACATAATTGATCAATAACAAAACCAAAAGGCTTGTAAATCTTCCTAAAAATATTATTGAATCTAAAAAGTCTATAAAATTCAAAGTGAGTTGATACATTCAAGAAATTTTTTACTAAATTCAAGGAAACGTGTGCATAAAAAGTGGTACTGTAAGCACAAAGAGTTGTACTTTTCCGTGGATTTAGTAAAAACTTCCTTGCATTTATCAACTTCCGATTCTAAGTGGTTCGAACGTTAAGCTTTTTAAGGAAAAACAATGTTTGAGTCTAATTTTTTTATTGAATTCGTAGAACATTAGTAATGGAAACATAATTGAACAATAACTTAAACAAAAGTCTTATATAAGTCTTCTTAAAAATATTATTGAATCGAAAAAGTCTTCATAACTTTTATTTAAATAATGCAATTACAACTAAAAATGGAAACATACAAACATAACTTTTATTTGAATGATACAATTACAACTAAAAATATAAAATACAAATACGAATACATTTCAAGCTTCGGCATGGCCATCACCCGAAAATGTAATTGTGTAGCAAAGTATATCGAGCTTCGGCATGGTCATCACCCGGATACACTTAACTACTTATGTGACTATGTCGTCCCAAATTTCATCCTCATCCACGAATTCAACTTCAATTTCTTCAAATTCACATTCATCTAATTCGGTCGTTGGAGGTGATATCCCTAATGCGACTTCTTCATCTTGGATAATCTCTTCAACATTAACTAATAGTGGGCCTTCCAACGTTGTTACATTTTGTAACCTATCTACCTCATCCAAGTAATCTTTCAAACATACACATACTTCCACGGATTCAGCGGTTAGTCTTGACCTTCTTTCCGATATGATTCTACCGCTAATAGAAAAAGCCGATTCGGAAGCTACAGTCGAAGCTTGGACGGCTAATAAATCCCGAGCCATAGCGGATAAAATTGGAAATTGTTCTTCTCTTTCTTTCCACCAACTCAAAATGTCAAAATTACGAAAATATTCAACACTTAAAGTGGTTAAAAAGTTTGTAGACTTATAGTGTCCCAACTCGCTTGTTGGAGCCGATGTTCGTTGACGCTTTGTAGCGTCTTCAAGTAAAGCATTATAAAGGTTTATGCTTATATCACTAGATGATGCTCGAGATGTTCCTGCCCGCATGGAGTCAACAATTGGATTTGGTTGGTAACCAATTTTTGACGCATAAATCTCAAATAATTGTGTAAAACCATTTTCAAATCGAGTAATTTCATTTGGAATATAGCTGGTTTTAAACACAACGAGAATGAAAAAAAGCGCCATTTAAAATTGGTTTTAAACGTAATTTTAGTAAATTCATTGCTCTCGTATTGTTTGACACATTATCTAGTGAAATTGTAAAAACTTTATCGTCTAAATTATATTCAATTAAAGTGTCATTTAAAATTTTTCGCAAGTTACATCCCGTATGCGGATAACCAAACAATTTAAAAGCAATAGTACGTTTCATCAATAACCAAGACTCGGGATGAAACCAATGGGCCGTAACGGCTAAATAAGAATTTGTCGTACCATGTGGTGCGGTCCAAACATCACAAGTAATAGAAACGCCATGTTTATAGTTTAGAAAATCATCAATTATATCTTTTTTAGCATTTTTTTCATAAATTAAAAGCATCGTTTCTTAGGGTAGTACGACTTACTTGTTGGTATCGCGGTTCTAGTCTCTTTTTGATGATACCCGTAAGTCGTTGGTTGTCGAAGTGGTTGAATGGAAGCGCCTCTTGGATGACAAACTTTGTAAAATCTTCTCGAAGCGCATCATTGGCGTAAATAAAAACCCCACCATCCGAACCAAGTGTCGCTTGTGATGGATCTTGACTAATCGATTTACAAGCCGTGGTCATGTGAGCTCGTAATGTGAAGTTTGATGCAGCGTTATAAAAGTTCTCACATCTCTTGCAACGAGCCTTACTCGCCCCATCATTCATAACGCACAAAACACAATTCACCCATATTTCTTGGTTCCGGGCCGTTTTTTTAACATGCACGACATCTTCATTTGTGTAACTTTTCTTTCGTGCATTGCTAGCAACGGAACCTGAACCGGAAGCTTGAGAATATGTATTTTCCATTTCGGAAAATAAAAGTGTATATATATATAGAATATTGAGAATATGATAGAATAGGATAGAAAATGGTGTGATTTGAAGCTAAAGTAACAACTAGTATTTATAGGGTGAGTGAGGGGGCAAAAACACCCCCAAAACATCAAAAAACAGCGAAAAAATTCGAACCCCCGCTCCTCTAACGGCTACTGCCGTTTTTGTCAATTTTTTCGGAAAAAACCGGTTAAAACCAGTTTTTCCAAATAACCAGTTAAAACCGGTTTTAAAACCGGTAAAAAAATGATTCCCGCCCAAAGCTAAAACCGGTCAAACCGGTTAGGTTATTCAAAACCGGTTTCGGTTTTTAAATAACCGTTTTTTATAAAAACCGGTTTTGGTTTTTCATTCGGTTTTTTAAAAAACCGATTTTCGGTTTGCACGCCTATATAGGATATTACGGAGTACTATTTAAATTTTATTCAATCATCATGGATTCATATCTAAAGAAGATTAAAAAATTAAAAACACAAAAAAAAAAAAAAAAAAAAAAGTTAACATATAGTATAAAAGTATTTTTGTGAGTTGCTTCTAAATGAATTTTAAATTTAAGTCGTTACTTACAACCCTCAACCTTTATTTGGGTTCTTCATTGTTGTGTAGCAAGATTCATATCATATAAGTTGACTTCTTACTTGTTGATATACTAGTTGGACTATGGCTGTACGTACGCACAGCCTAGGATCCAGTATAGTTAATATAATATTTTTTAATAAAGCAATGTGATTTTAATAAATATCATTTCCAGAGTTGCTTTAAAACTAAATGTTGTTTTCTAAAAAATATCATTATTCTATGGTTAAAAAGAAGGTGATCAATGCACATATTAAAATAATATCATTATTCTATGGTTAAAAATAAGGTGATCAATGCACATATTAACATATTTTTGCTAATGAACTTAAGTTGGATTTTAGTGAAAAAAGTCATTGATCAAATATAATTAAAATTGTTCTATACAATGTAGTCTTTTATTATGATAGTGACTAAAAAATAATTTTCATGTTTCTCATGTACATTTGAATATTAAAAGTTTTGTCAATATCAAATATTTTTATGACTTGCGATTGCAAAACCAGGATGATATTTGTAAGAGCTCACCCAACGGTGGAAGTTGGTTTTCGTTAGTTAAATCTAACGGAGCCGACACTAATAACACCGACACATTGATTAGGTCCGTCAGTTTTTTCCATCGAAAAATCGATGTTCCATCGGTTTGTTTGTTGTTTTCTTTTCTTGTTTTATGTATATATAACTAAAGATTAATTGGTAAATATGAGACCCAAAAATTATAGTGACGGTGTCAATAATGCCAGGGATCCGTCAATTCCGTTAGTTTGAAAAAAGCAATGTGGTGTGTCAGTTTCTATCAGTTTTTATCACCATGGAATATGGTCTAAGAATGTATATTCGGTTGAATTGATTAAATTGAACTAAATAGGTGAGATCAATTGGTTTTCCCGAAAGAAAATAAAAATGTTAAAAAGAGTTTTTGTCTTATTTGATCATTTTATGATAGTATGAGAAAGTGTCGCTAAATGAAACCATAAGAAGACCAAGAGTATTAATAAGACGTTGTATTACACTTCGATAATGTTTGTATAGTTCAAAGTGATTAACAAAATATAAAAGTTGAGTATGTATATGTAGGACCAACCTAATTATTGTAAGGTGGACTTGTATATGGAGAACCTTATTTCTTTCATAATTTAAGTATATTTAGAAAATAAAGATTGGAAGACAAAAAAAATATAGAATTTAAGACATGTAGACGTATAGATAAATTTTCATATAATCTCATAAGTAATTATATTATATGAAATGTAAGACATAAAATTACTAAAGAAATAAGATAAAATGAAATCGAAATGATCATATAACAAATTTGAAGAATAAGTGATAAAATTAGTATACATGTTAGTTTATTGATTTATTTAGTTTTAATGAACCATCTAATAATTAGAGAAAAATATTTTTGTTGTTATAAAATTATTATGAAATGGAGACAAAATGAAACTAAAATGATGAAACATCATATAACAAATTAAAAGAGTAAGTGACAAGATAAATATACATGTTAGTTTGTTTTAAAAATTTCTTGATGATTAATGATATAATATTAAAGTTTTAGATTTCTTTTCTTTGAGAGTTGAGAAATGAAGTAATATAAATTAATTTATATGAAAGAAATAAGAAATATTATTACAAAATTGATAAGTTTGTAATAATGTATTATATTAAACTAATTAAATATTTTATGTTGATGATGTGTCAATATTTGGTGATACTATGTGTTAAGCTAAGAATGCATTTAGTGCTTCTTATATAAAAAGGAAAGAAAGATAAGGACTAATGAGCCATTAGTTCTAATAAACTACCATGGTTCAATTCTTTAATTAGTGATTTTCCAACTTTTGTAACTCAGTTTTTAACAATGTTGTTAATTTTAATAGTAAGCATTGTGAATTCTTTTTGTTTCACAATCACAATCAACTTGATCCTTCATCCGATAATGGACTTCAAATTTATAGCAAGCCGAAAAGCAAAAACGGGCATGATTTTAAATGAATGGACCATGAAGAGTTTCCATTGTAGGAGATCTAGACTAGCTAGGAGCAGGTTCATCATGTTTGATTAGTGGTTCGTGTAGCATGAGAGAGAGAGAGAGAAAAATCAACTTTAGAGATATTTTCAATAGAGAAATTAAGCCACCTATAAAGTAACCTCCCATGACGTCTCAATTACAATATCGTTATAGTACGAGATTGGTTGGTGGTTTATAAGTCTAGGTGTTTCATCCTCTTTCAAGTTAGCTTTTGGTAGTAATTTCTACACTCGAGCTTATAAGCTTGATATGGGCTAGGTTCGTATCAATTGGTATCAGAGTCATCTCCATCTTTCGAGCTTCCAACACCTCGGAGTGGTGGCTTGGACCCAAAAAGAAGTGTCAACCGTAACCAACATAGCAGTGACCAACGAGGATGTTGACTCTTCAAAGCGTGGGATATTGTTATGATCCCACATTGTCCAAGTATGAGATTGGTTGATGGCTTATAAGTCAAGGTATTCCCTCCTCCTTCAAGCTAGCTTTTGGGAGTGAGATCTACACTTAGGCTTATAGTCTGATATGGACCTAGTATGAGCTACGTCAATATGTATGCATTAAGTCGATTGGCCCGAGTGCGAAATATGCTTGTCATTCAAATTAAACTTCTATGGTGTAAATCTTTAATATGGTGAACGTATAGTGAAACTTATACTCGTGTAGGATTCATAACGCGAATGCGAAGTCGCTCAGTAGTTAAGAGATTATAACTTTCAGCGTGTGAATAGTTTAGGAAACACTAGAGGCGAGGACCTAAATTTACTCCTTTGTAGTACTTTTTACCCACCGCTTTATTTTTATTTTTTTACCCACTGCAATATGTAACAAATTCTGTAAATCTATTTTATAACCCAACCTAGGCATAAACAAAACCCGGGTTAAGCCCTAACCGACCCGACCCGACCCGAATACCCGAACCGGGTATTGGTCAACGGTCAACGAACCGGTTCCAGTAGAACCCGACTCGGACCCGACCCGGTTTTGGGTGGGGGAAAACCCAACCCTATAGTACTCGGTTCCAAATCGGGTACTCTTTACCCGCCGGGTAATCCTTGTTCCAGCCGGGTACTCACGCCTTCCCAGTGAGTACCCGCCGGGTATCCATGGTACCAGCCGGGTACCCCTGCTTGTTCCATTGGCTACCCCTACTTGTTTCTATGATCCACCTTTTTACCATTCACACCAATATTTACCTAAATCCAAGTGTTTTGGGATGTCGTTGTACAAAAAAGTACCCAAACGTCATCCCTAATCAAGTATTTCAAAATATGCAAACATAAAATTAAAAGTAGTTTGATAAACCGTTATCAATTAAAAGTGTCTAAATTACATGAGGCACGCAAGCACTCAAAATGGGGAATAGTCATAGGGGAATCCACGCTCCTCTTGCTCTCTCTCCTGCTACCTTCGATACTCTTCCTGCAGCTCTGCCAAGGCGGCACTCTCATCATAAACCGGTGGTGGATAGCTTGCTCCAGGCTTACCCCACATGGGTGGGTAGTTGTAGGCTGTAGGCCGGTAGTTGGGCACCACTTCAGAAAGTCTTTGGGTGTTGTGTGCCGACCAAGCGTTGTGGTAGCGCTGTGCTGCAAACTCATACCTGGTTTCCTGTGAAACATCATTATGGCTAACCTGAATGCCCTGAATACCCTGCATAAGATCTAGCATGGATGGTAGTGCTGCGCCCTGTTGCTGGTAACCTCCCTGCTCCGGCTGCTCGTATGCAGCTTCTTCCTCTTGATGGCCCTGTTCCACTTGCCGATGTCTTCTTCTTCTGGGTTGTTGAGCCAATTGTTCCTCTGATGGTTCCTGATAGGGCACGTAATTATTATTGACAACTGAAATAGCCTGTGCCCCCTGAAACTGAACTAACCCTACAGTTTTCGGTCTAGCCATCACTCGCTCTAAACCCTGAAAACTGATGTTGAAGGACTTGGCAATCCTAGTAACAAACTGTCCCCCACAGATAGGGGATGACCCTCTAATCCCGCTGGCATTATGATGTAAATACCAGGCAACAGCGTATGGCACATTGATATTCTCCTCCGCTACGAACTTCCTCAAATACCATAAGTCTGCGAAGCCGACTCTCTCTGTGTTCTCCCTTCTATGCGAAATGGTGTGCGCAAGACATCGTTGGATTACCCGCAACTGCATGTTATCCATGTCTTTGTATGAACTTCCACCTCTAGCATATGGTTTTGTTGAAAATTCGTGCCACACATCCTTGGGATAAAATTCAGTCTCGATCATCTCACTAGCCATCAAGTAATCCGCAAAATGATCTGCATCTAGCTGTTCTTGAGAATAAATGCCTAGACAGGCAGCAAGGTCCATCATACTCATTTTCCTTGGTTGACCTCCGAGTCGGAAAGTCATGAAAGTTTTATCAGTCGCCGTCTCAACATCCTCATTCATTTCATATGTGCAGTGGAATTCCACACATAGCTCCTTGTATACCTGCTCTTGAATTTGAAATATTCCTTCTCATTCTTCATATTCAAATGCTATGTGATCCACGAAATAACATTGCCTAATGATATCCTTTATTCCATTGGCTATCCCTGCGTGTTCTAGTGGCTCCCAATCGACCACCCTTGATAAATCACATTCTTTCCCCCTCAACAAATTCATTTTTTGACAGTACGTATTGTACTTTGTTAGCTTGTTACTAAATCTGAGCCATGGGTGAATTGTATCGGGAACAAGTAGAGCATCAATGCTCATCGGTTGAGGGCGGTCACCCTCTTCATCATTAGCAGTCCCAGATGTGGTGCCTTTTTGTCTCTTGCTTCTTCCCTACAAAACACAAATGAAAGAATTGCCATGAATAATTCATCCATCACATAAGAGCATAGCTATATACACGAACTATTAGTTTGAACACTAAGAATTGCTATGAATACTTCAAATTGCCATGAACAAATCTAAGCATATCATTACACAGATACGTTAATGGATTACAATTCTAAGCATATCATTACATTAATGGATAACAATTCTGAGCATATCATTACACAAAATTAATTTTCCCCAAAATGTGTGTCAAGAACCCTAAATTTGCAATCTTGCATAATCATGTAAACTAAACACGAATTCATGCTATCATAAGGTGTGACCACATATAACACACAATATAATCAGAGATATAAACAACTAAAACTTTCCCACATTCAATTTTAAGAAAACCTAAATTTGAAAGCTTCAATCAATCCATGAAAATTAAGAGCATTGAATGAAAAAGTTGTTAATCATACCTTAAACATGTTGTAGAAGTGTTATGCGGGTTGAATTCACTAGTTTTTGCTTGAAATATAGTTGATTTGGGGGTTTGGTGGTGTTTCTCACGGTTTTTGGAGAGATTTGGGTATATGGGTTTTGAAGAAAACTGCCTTGGAGGCGCCTAATATCAATCTGGAAACAAGAGTACCCGGCGGGTACAAGAAGTACACGGCGGGTACACTTATTTGGTTCCCGGTTAAGTATGAACTACCCGGTGGGTACACAAACGGGTAAACATAATGTACCCGGCGGGTACATGTTGTACCCGGCAGGTACTCAATGCATTTTGGTTTCTGTTGAAGAACAAGCATGAGTACCCGGTGGGTATACTTGTACCCTGCGGGTACTGGATACCATCCAGCTTTTTTTAAACCGAAATTCCGATGCGCATAACTTTTTACTCGTAAAGACTTAAGACTTGGAATTTTGCAGGCACCTCCAATATAACATAATAAAACTTTCCATTTTGATACTTTTTCAAATTTCACGATAACAAAGAATTCGGCCATGTGACTAATTTTTGAACCATTTAGACACTTTTTGACCCGTTTACCATAACAACAACACTTCCAATTATTTCTACATAACTTGACAACTACTTAAAACAAAGTCTTCTAAATCATCATAACAATATTCTTGAAACAAATAAGTCTTCATAATTCTTCAAAATCTTCAAGGTTTATTAATATCTTCGAATGCGTAGTCTTCATTCTTCAAAGGTCGAAATCTTCATCGGTGATGATCTCCCGTGCAGCTTCATCGAGAGCAATTTCTTCATCAGAAAGTGATATTGCCATACCCGCTTCCACCTCGACATCGTGTATATCTCCTTCGTATTCCATTTCACCTTCAAGACTTGAAATGTGTTGTACACGTTCCGCGGCGTCTAGGTGATCCTTCAAGCAAATGCACATCTCTAATGAGGCCGGTGTGAGTCTTGTTCTTCGTATGGATAGTACCCTGCCACTAAGTGAAAAAGCGGATTCCGAAGCTACCGTAGAAGCTTGGACGGTTAGTAAATCTCGGGCCATGATGGTTAGAACGGGAAATTGAGGTTCCCTCCCTTTCCACCAAGCCAAAATATCAAATTTTGCAAATTCATCGGGTTGTATAGTGTTTAAAAAATCGGTTCCGGTATATCTCCCATACTCACTAGTGTTCGTTTGATTACCATCACCCCTTGCCCGTTTATGGTTTTCTTGCCTTAAACTATTATATAAGTTAATCATTGGATCGCGAGAGGAAGATGAACCAAACATTGTAGAAGCCGAGCTAGAACAAGCATTTGTTGAACCATACTTTTGAAAATAATGACCAAATAAATCTTTAAAACATTTGTTAAAATGGTCTTTTGTATTTTGTGCAAAAAATGGGTCCTCGTCATTCAATTCCAAATCTTGACAAATGTTATCGATAAGCAATTCCACCCCGGAGACGTTCAAACATGGGTTTAATGCGGCGGCACAACTAATTACCGGTGGCATTTCTCTAAAATATTTTCTTAGTTTTTCTTTCATGGGAGAGACCATGATTGCGTATGCATTCCCAACAAATTCGTATTCACTTAGCTTTGAACACATTAAAAAAATTTGGTTAAGTACCAAATGAATCGTGGGATAATAAACACCCGATAACAAAGTAGTGACGGTTTTAAAAAGTTTGAGCAATTCGGTTACCTTTTGAATAATGTCCCAATATTCGATTGGAAATTCGTTTGCATAACCCCTTTGGACAAGTTGATGATGAAAAGCTTGTAAAGTCTCACGTTGGCGTAAACCACATACAAACATATTGTAAGTCAAAAAAACGGATATAAAACGGCTAAAACTTCAAACACAACGGCTAGTGAAAAAACCGGGTCCAAACCGGGTATTTAAACCGGTTTTTGGAACCGGTTCGGGTACAACCCGGGTACAACCCGATTTGAAGTGTCTGGGTGTGTACCCGGTTGGGTACCCCCCGGGTACTCCTAAAAACCGAACCGGGTATTGACTACCCGGGTATAATTCGGGTCGGTTTTCCGGGTTGTCACCGGATCGGTTACCCAACCCGATTTTTTTGATCACGCCTAACCCAACCCAGCATCGTGGCCTGTGGACTTGAGTATTGGGCTTATCATAGAATACAAATCAACAATGCACCCGAGTTTCATTTACCTTAAGGGTTTATTGTTTCATTAGGTATTAAAGTTTACGCTTTTTACTATTGCATGGGACATACTTTCTTTTATTCCATTATATGTAGTGAATAAATATATTATTGTATATTGTATGTATAATTTCCTTTTTATATAAGGCCAAAAAAATGGAACTTTTTTATTTGGGTTTTACTTAAAGAGAATTTTAATTGTTCAATACACACAATAGAAGTTTTCATAGTTCGATTTATACAATAGTAAAAAATATAAAATTTAATAAATAACAAAATAATAAAGGTCATAAACCCTTACCGTAATAACTTAGATATGTAAAAAAAAAAATCATTACTTATATTTTAAGACAAGGAACGTACTACATGAATTCATCAACATTCGGATATTCATAGATTTGTTATTTATTTGTTGGATCTATTATTGAAACTTTACCTTAAAATTTGTCGTTTTATTGTAGTGAAAAAAATACAATGTCAGTCGGTATCTATTTCACGCTTGACGGTCAATATTATTTAATAGTATCCTATTCCTAGCTAGCTACGTATGATATTGTTGAAGAAATTTAATTAATTAGTACCAACCAATTTCACTGTTCTAATGGAAATGTATGTCACCCTTTCTAATCATACAACAGACAACAACTTTGTTACTTGAAAAGGCCATGATTGATATAATGATTCGATCATTTCGCGACTAACAGTATGATTTTCGAGGTTTTATACTTCCGAAAATGAACGCTTTGAGAGCGATTCGAATTTTCATTCACACTGTTTTACCCAGACTGTTGATCTTACAAACTTATCTGATTTAAACGGACTCCGAAACACTCCGAAACAAGTATATGTATGCTAATTACTAATTGGACCAAACCATATTTGTATAGTGTGATCGAGTACTTAATTTATCGAACGGTTTACTTTTACATGTTCGTGTTTTTGTGCGTTTTTATGATCACTTACTCTAAACTAAGCACATTTCTTAAGGTTCAAAGTGTGCATGTTTATAGTTCATTTTGGCCCTGTAAAATCTGATAAAACGTTATATTGTCCTCCAAATGATGAACAGCAAGGATAAATCCAGTCTAGTATCGACATGAAAGGAATATTCCGAAAGAGATTCACGCCAGTAAAATTGCTATCGATATATCTGTCTCAAGCCACATGAAATGGGAAGTGCTTTATTGGGTGCACTTTATCATACCACACATGAGCTAGTGACTAGTTAAACAGTCGTGGAGCGTGACTGCGTGGCATCGGGCAAAAAAATGCCCCCGGCCCCTTCCTAACTTGTGCAAGTTGAAACTAGGCAAGAATATTTATGATTGCAATATGGAAAATAATGCATGATTTAGTGGAACTTTGGCAGATCAATTGGGGCATAGATAGTGAAGTATTTGGTTGTCACCAATATGTGCATCAGTAGTTCAATTATAAATTTATAACATTCGAAGTTGCCTAAATATAGACCAACATTTGTTAAAACACGTGATAGATCGATGTTTATTCCAGCATAAGTACGTTATAAGAATCAAAGCACGATGAGTTAATAATGACAACAGAATCTTGGGATTGTTTTATTGCGCTACATATAGTGGCTAAAACTGTAGAAAATAGTATATTCAGTAGCAACTGAATCTGATATGCTGGAAAAAGTAGATCATGCAGCGTGCGCTACTGCGCTAGCTTTATTATCAATGAAATTTATCAGATATTTTGATCATGCTATGTGAAGATAGTAATGGGATCTCAGATGTCTGAAACATATATGCATAATTCCATCATGTATCTTTATCTTCCACTATGACATGTAGACATTGAGAACGAGAAGACAGTACTGATAAAAAAAATTCTAGGAAGTTACGACTGAAATTTTCTACAAAGAAGCTTATTTGTTTGAGCGGATCGATTAAGTAATTATATAACAAAAACCTTTTGTAATACATCAATGTCCATCCAGAATAGATGTATCATGAACATAAGCACATTCATTTTCGACTATCTGATAGCAACAGTACAGCCTAGTTTTCAAGTTATAACATCCATTTGCAACACATACAGAGACCATTATAACGCTGCACGTATCATAAGTAAAAATTTTAGAGCTTGTTATGACCGTTCAGAGTCAGTTGGAAAACTGAATCTCACCATGACTCCTTGAGACGAATAAGCTTAATAGATCACCTGAAGCTGGTTTTAACATTTTCTTGATCACCTAATTATACCCTGAAAATCCAACGCGGGTCATGCATGAAGGTTTATGTTTATTGTTCTAAATATGGTTAGAGATCTTCAATGACAGCACTAAAGCTATCATAACCGATAAATATTACTCGTAACATATTCTTCATAGCTTGATATTAACAGAGTGAAAGAAATTAAGCTTAAGTTTTAGACTTTAAGCTATATTAACATAATAGTTGGTTAATCACGCGGTGACCTAGCTAGGTGACATGAGCAAGTGTGGACGTTAACATGAGTGCGCACTCATATATATGACATGAGGCCAACGACTAAGATCGCGTTGCTTTGCTTACAGAAATCACTATAGATGTGAGATTGATAGTGAGACATAACGGAAATGGGTATCATTTATAACCCGCCATGTCCCTAGTTGGGTTTGAAAACCTTCACTTTAAGGGTTTCAATTTCAATTTCTAAAACCCACACTCAAACAAACACCTCCCTATTTCATTCGCTTTTATTCACATTGTCTTTACCAAATACTCCGTATCAAAACCCCTTATCTAAACGCACCCTAAATGTGATGCACCCTAAATGTGAAGCTCATATACAGTGAAACCCTAGTACAAAATATTCGGAATTAAATACGAGGCTCAGTTACAAAAAAGTGTTTTGACTATCACAACTTGCGGAGCGTAATCAAGAGACGATTGGGTCATAGATCTTACAAGTAAGAATTAAGGAGGCTGAATTTGGTGATGAAATGATAAAAATTAAAGATCGATTGATCGATCGACCCAAAGGTCAAAATGTGGTTCGATCAAGCAAGACACATGATTCAACCGTTGTAAACGTAATCAAATTCAACTCTCTACCAAACGATAAATATGTGAAATCTAGCTTAATCAAAATTTGGTGATGATTGAGATTTTTAGGCTTTTAAAAACCACATATGTTCGATAAATAGTGACCTCGTTAGATATTTCAATAAAAGCCCAAATCTACCAACTAGATCCAACAAACAATTATAGTATCAAACTTAGGATTGCAATTGTTCATTCAATAGGTATATAGAATCACGAAGCAAATCTTTGCCTAAATCCTATTAAATTTTCTTTGTCCTATTTTAACGTGATAAATCTAATTGTGACATTTTGGTCATCCAAAACATCCAAGTGTGATGCACATAAACAAGTACTACGAGCTACTTATTTCAATAACACCCCTCTACTATTATAATTGGCATATGTTATCCATTTACTTCTTATCATTCCAAATAGCACCTCACATATGTTGACAGCAAATTGACCAACCCCAAAATCTGAGTTACCTAACCAAATCGCGTTATATGTTTTTTCATAGGCATTTGGTTTTCTTTCAAGTAGGCATTACAAAAAACATTTTATTTTTACGTAAACAATACTCCTGTTTCATTTTAAAGGCGTCACAAATAATCGAACCCGAATAGCCCGTATTAAGTAAACCCAAGTCATGTCTTATTTGAGTTGAGTTATAGATAAATATTTTAGAATTTCGGTAACTTGAATAACCACCTAAGTTATTTACTTCGTAACTATAACCACATGTAAATATATATTTATAAGTTATTCATGTTTTATATGAATACATTTTTATATTTAGTATATACAAATTACTTATGATGATCTACATAAAATATCAATGTCATTTTGTAAACTTTAAGTTTTGTTCAAGATGCGAAAATTTAAGATATATTCTTATTTAGCTTAAAATAAATTACCCCACTATATTTGTGAGTAAGATCATAAACTTGAAAGTCAGAATAACACGAAACCCGAATGAATTAACCAAATAACACCCCTAGGTTATTCGTCTAGTGTTCGGAGTACTTGAGATGACTCAAGTAGACACAACTCATGTTCGACTCGTTTACATTTTCAAGTCTAATTCTAGCCTTATCATGTGCTAGTTCAATTTAGAAATTGAGATACATGTAGATATCATAAATAAATAAATATTTATTTCCATATATATATATATACTAATTGATCAATATTTGTGAAATGAATGCGTACCATTAAAATATGATATACGATAAACCGTACCTCATATTACCGTTTATATTATTCTACATGAATAGTTGAATACTTTCATCTTCAAGAAATACAGTATATAAATACATACTAGAGTTGATTAATAGTTGATGACTAACTTTTGATACCCCACCTAATACTGAAGAGTAGGCGCGTGAAGCAAACACTCAATGATGCGAGTGTCTATAAATTCAAACTCCACCTACACATAAATGTATTTATAGCTTTCCCTCCCTTCTTCACTTTGCCCCTTCACTTCACTTCAACTTCAAATCCCCTTCTTTCTTACCCTTTTTCTCTGCACACAAAAAAAGCCTCAGAAGAAAGAGCCTTGAGAAAGTGAACCAAATCCTTTCCTTAACCTTCACGCCTCCATATTTACACCTTTCTTTTTCTCTTTCTACATTTAAATACCGTCAGAAAGATAACCCACATTTCCCTTTTCTCAAACACCTTTTAAACTCTCAGTTCCTAAAGTTCTTTGAACCAAAAAAACAGAGCAAAAAACAGAGCTTTTCTTGAATTCTTTTCAAGATTTCTATAAAGTTGCTTGCTTTTGTTGTTTCTTGGTGTTTTCCTTTGTTGGTTTTGATAAATCTTTGATGGGTTCTTGTGAAAAAGAACAAATGTTGATGAAATTTGATGGGCCAATAATTGTTGGTGCTGGTCCTTCTGGTATAGCAGTTGCAGCTTGTCTTAAAGAAAATGGAATCCCATCAATTGTTCTTGAAAGAAGTAACTGCATTGCATCTTTATGGCAACATAAAACTTATGATAGGTTAAAGCTTCATCTCCCTAAACAATTTTGTGAGTTACCATTATTTGGGTACCCAAAAAACTTCCCAAAATACCCCACAAAAAAACAGTTTGTTTCTTACATGGAAGCTTATGCAAACCACTTTGAAATCAGGCCCAAATTTAACCAATCCGTGGTTACTGCTGAATTTGACTTGAAAAATGATGTATGGAGAGTAACTACACAAGATTCTGTTTATGAATCACGGTGGTTAGTGGTGGCTACCGGAGAAAATGCAGAGGCGGTGGTGCCGGAGATTCAAGGGATTGAGAAGTTTGAAGGGGTGGTTAGACATACAAGTGAGTATAAAAGTGGTTGTGAGTTTAGAAAACAAAGGGTTTTAGTGGTTGGTTGTGGTAATTCTGGTATGGAAGTTAGTTTGGACCTTTGCCGTTACAATGCAAGTCCTTTTATGGTTGTTAGAAACTCTGTAAGTGCATCATCATCATCATAACACTTTTTTATACTTTTTAGTGTGTGTTTAGTTATGATTAGGGAATTATTGGTGTAATTTTATATGTCAAAGTCAAGCTTCATTTTACCTTTTACTTCACTCTATCATTTGTGCCTTTTTTATGAAAAAGGAAAAAGATGGTCAATTGTATTTAAACTCACAAAACCCCCCAAATTTTTTGCTATTTTAATGACAAAAGTAATTCATGTGGGTGTTTCTTGAATTTTTTTTTGTTTTCATGTTGTAATGACTAAAGTTTATATTTTTCTACTTGGGTATATGATTTCTTGTCACATGCTTGAAAATTTGAACATTAAATGAGTAGAATGATATTTTTGACTATTTCAATGTAATAAGATTTTTTTTATTGATAAGATTTTGACTTAATGAGCTACTTGTGTGGTTGTTTCAATGCAATTACAGGTTCATGTTCTACCTAGAGAAATGTTTGGATTCACAACATTTGGTATAGCTATGGTTCTTCTCAAATGGCTACCTCTTAGGGTGGTGGACAAATTAATCTTATTTATGGCCAATTTGACACTTGGAAACACCGATAAATTAGGTCTAAGGAGGCCGAAAACCGGGCCCCTTGAGCTAAAAAATGCCACCGGAAAAACTCCTGTTCTTGACACCGGAGCCTTATCTCTAATCAAATCCGGTAACATCAAGGTAACTATTGAAAGATTCCTGACATGTACATGTATAGTTTGTACTATATAAATTTTGTTGTAATTTATTTTGTGATTTATATTCTTGTTTGTAGGTTGTGGAGCAAGGAGTAAGAGAAGTCACAAAAAAGGGGGCCAAATTCATGGATGGTCAAGAAATTGCATTTGATTCTATTGTATTGGCAACAGGGTACAGGAGTAATGTGCCATTTTGGCTCAAGGTAATTTCATGACACCAATAATGAAACACAACTACCTTTAAATTTATATATTTTCTCATATAAATCATGCATGACAATATTAGTATTAGTATTATTATTTAATAAAAAAACATGGTTTAAAGATTTGTACTCCTATAGTCCTATGTTGCTGTATAGTATTTGTACGGTTATGTTTTTAATCAAATTTTATCTTATTCTCCTTCTTACATCACTTTCCAAGTCTTACACATTAAGAAGCCTACAAAATGGTTTTTAGTAACCAAAAAGGTGAAAAACTGATGCCACTTGTTTGGATCTCTTAACATTTTTGTTGTCATTTTATGATGTGTTACTATCAACAAGTATTCTCACGATTAATTTCTTTTAATTTACGTTGCCTTGTAGAGATTGAATTCAGAAAACTACCTAATCACAAGAGTTAATTTGTTTAATCAAGAGTAATATACAAGTCTTGATGCATAATGTATACATCATTATAGCAACATTGTTCTGGTTTTAGTTATCTTGTTTCTACAATAGGAATTATCATAGAAATATTCCTTTTTTTCTGTTTTCTAGAGAAAGAATAGAATTGAATATGTGGTGTGCGTATAATGATCTCATTATTTTGTCTTTGATAATGAGTTGGATCATTGAGTATGACCCACAGATTTCAAATATTTCTATGGTATATACAAACAATTTTATTCTTGATTTGTATTTCTAAAGTTTGAATGTTGTCAATTTTCATATATAAGACGCATATTTCCTTTGCTTGACTGTTATATCTTACGAATCGGTCGTTATCATTGTAATGCAGGGCAGTGACTTTTTCACCGAAGAAGGAATGCCGAAAACACCATTTCCAAATGGATGGAAAGGAAAGAACAAATTATACACCGTTGGGTTCACTCGAAGAGGTCTACTAGGAACGACGTGTGATGCCCTAAAGATTGCTAAGGATGTTACGGATCAATGGCGATCAACGAAGTGCACATCTAAGCATGAGTTTAGGTCAATATGATGTATTGAGATGGGAATTAATAATGATGAGAAAATGAAAAAGAAAAAGAGATAAATAGGATTTATAATTTTCTTTAGATGGTGTAGGGTATTGTGGTATTTTACTTAGGGATTTTATTTTCTAGTTTAGAAGTTAGATGTTTCTTGGAGGGATTGTGGGATTTAGCTAGAAATGTAAATTAACAAGTTTTGTAATTCACTCTTTTGAATATGTTTTCTTTAGTTTCATGTTTTGATTGTATTGTACATATCCATGTCTTCAATCAATTAGTTCCTTTTTGTGTTTTATCCTCTTCTATGTCATATTTCATGATTTTTATTTTTTATTTTTATTTTTTTTATTATTATTATTATTATTATTATTATTATTATTATAAAAAAGTATAAACCAAATATAATACATAAATTTATCACACACATAAATTTGGTTTTAAATTTAAATACTACTGTAGAAAAGTAGATAGTACTCAACTTTGTTTGATGTAATCATGTAAACGTATTTATGCCTACGGCTCTTTGGCGAAATTCGAGATACATTTTATTATTATGCCTAAATATTTGATATTTCTCAAGACTTGTATTTAAAGAATGTTGCTACTCTCCATACTTTATTTATTTTTAAATTATTATTTTTTTACTTTTTCTATACTTTATTTCATTACTCTTTCTTATACTATGTATTATTTCTATACTTTTCCATACTTTTCTATACTTTTTTAATTCAAAATTAATATGGTGAATATAATTGATTGGTATGAAAAGATATTTCCTTAAAGAATTCATCATTAAATATAATGTTTTTGGCAAAACAGAGAGGTAATCATCATGTATAAACTAATGACTTATTGATAATAAAGTACGTACGGAGTATTTATTATTAACTAAAGATAAACAAATTATAATTATTGTGAATATAGAAATGATTGTACATTTGTACGTACACTTTTTGTAGCAAACCACCAATATAAAATGAGAAGAAACGATGATATATTCATCATCACCATCATCATAGATGAATAAAGTAGGCAAATAAATCCAAAAACAACCTTTAAGATTTTATTAACAAATGTTAGATACTATTTTTGTGAAAAGAACAAACGTTGGATTCCAAGTTCCTACCCAACACTCAACCTACCAAACATGGATCATATCATTGTCCAAATTTATTTTTTAAAGATATTATTTTTAACTATATATATCTAATTAATCAAGGGATTTTGTCCGAGCTAGTTAGAATATTCGATGGTTGTTTTCAATCGTCATCATATATATCGACATCTTATCTTGCATATTATCAAGTTCATATATATTTTAGTCGCGATCTCTGCGAAAAATTTTGACGTTTCAAGAAGTTTGGACATAGTGTGAAGTATAGAGGTTGTTATGCGATGGACCGTCTGTGACGATCCATACTCATGGCATGATGGTTGCGTGATTAGCAAGTCGGTTATGATTTTCTTTATATCGGTTATCCTGTAAACTAAACTTAACCCCGATTCACTATAAATCCTAAGCCATAGAAACGTGTTGTGTCATCATTGTAAATGAGTAATCTACAAATTTAGAATCACCAATCATTTTCCATTATAATAGTGGAAATTATTCGCGTTTTGCCCATTTGTATTGTTTAGGCTTGAACAAAAAAACCGGGTTCTATAACCTACCCGGTTTTATACCCGAATACCCGACCCGATGCTACCCGGTTTTACCCTACCCGATTCGGGTTTTCTTAGTACCCGGCGAGTACCAAACCGGGTATGGTTTTTTGAATTCGAAATCAGATTGAACCCGGGTTGAAATAGGGTCGGGTTGTAAACCCGGTCAAAATCCGGAAAAAACCTGAAAACCCGATTTGAACCCGGTCAAAAACCCGGCTGAAACCCGGTTCGACTTGGTCAAAACTTTAATAACCCAACTTAATAAATAAATACTTATATGTATTATATTATAAATGATGGCTAAGATAATAACAGGTAAAAGAAAGTTAATGCATACTATATTATAAATTAATTAATGATACCAATAATAAAATACGTTTACATTGAATTAATCATCAGGGAATAAATAATAAAAGAAATGAATCCTAAAAGGAATGCCGTGTGGTTTAAAAATAATAAAAACGGAGATAAACTCAAATCCCGTTCTTTTTGCGGTCGTCTTAAATTTTCGATCAATTCCATTTATATTATAAAAGTCTAGGAATAAGTCATTTCATTCATCCAAAATTACACAAAAGAATAAACACTCTCAGAAACTTGTGTCGGGAGAAAACGGGGAGCAAGCTAGACGAAACAAAATTTTACGATCATAAATTAGTGTCGACCTTCAAAGGTAAACCTTTTTTTTTATTATTAGAAATGTCAATTTTGATTAGTTTGTTTGCTAACGTCATTCATATCATAATTAAAACGAACTGTGACCAACCGTTTGAGTCGTTAATTTTGATGACGATGTCGGAAAGTTTGGAGTCATAAAATGCATCATTTGATAATGAGTCTGGGCGTAAAATGGATATTCATGAACTGTACCATGTTAAACTTAGTTTTATGCAATCAAATGAATTAAACAACGAAAGAGATCGAGTCACATTAAACGGCATATGGTCCGTGCGTTTCATCAAATTGTAGGATATGAGATCATGAAGTTGTTTTAAGAACTTTCGTTAAAGCGCTCTAATTTATGTTTTCATTCAGAAACTACCATAAGATGATTGTTATTTTGGTTTAGTAGTTCAATTCAGACAAATAAAATAGAGTATAATTGAAGACATATATATATTTTGAGGTCAGTATCTTATTAGCGTCTAGGATATCAATATTTTGAGGTTAAGTCAAGTAAATGAAATTAAACCCATGTTAATGATTTGTAAACATCCGGTCAAGCATGGTATCTGAACTATTAAATTATGATATATGATTTGGCTACTAAATTATATTTAGCATGTTTTCGTATTTAAACACCTTATTATTAAATGTTGTTATAATAATTAGGTTGATGTCGGTGGACAAGACTAGATAAGTCATATTAATTCGACATGTTAATATAACTACCTCCTTAAACTGATATAAAGAAACGAAGGTTTAATAATAGGATAGGTACAGGTATCTAAAATACAACAATTAAGTCCTTTAAATCAATATTCCTAACTTAGTTTAATCATTATATATGTAGACTTGTGAAGAATTAAGGAGCATCTTGTTAATCTTGAGAGCTTTAAACTTACGGATTTTCATACTCTTCGTTCAGCGTTATCTTAACATGTTTCATTTATATTCTTGCGTTCTTTTGACATCTTTGTGGTTCTTTTGATATTTTGATATATTTGTGTGATTTGATTCCTCTATTTGAGCTAAATTGGTTTGAGCAAAGTGTTATTTGAGAATAAATAAATTGTGGAAATTTTTGAGGAAACTTGCGTGAAAAATGATTTTTTGAAAAAACTTGGAGAATTCATTATTGTGAGCTATCTTGTATACATTTGATTCAGGTTCCATACGCATGGTGGACATACTTTGTTGTGTGGTTGATTTATATGTCCACTGTGTAATCATAGAACCCTAGATTTTGTAGACAGGAGATAGGTATACCGAGTCAGCTTCCTGTGGAGGACCACAGGGGCGTCATTGCGGCACAACCCCTCGTTATAAAATACCTCAACCCCTCGTTGCCTCAGCCTTTATTTCATTTGTTTACTCTGGTGTAAAGGTGGTGTTATTCGATGGTGAATTTTAAGAAATTAAATTATTTAATAATTCGCTTCATTCTTACTTTGAGATATTATTACTGTTATTGTTTATCATCCGCGCACTGAGCAATTAGCTCAGCCACATTTTTCCTTTCCTGCGGCAGGTAATCAGGGTACAATGGGATGAGTGCGAGAGTTCCAAGACTTTGAAGATGCCTTAGAGACCTACCCTTTTATTTACTAGTTTGGACTTATATTTATGATTTGAGAATTTAAGTTATCATTTGGAGATAAAATTTATGTTTTCTTTTAGACATCGATTATTAATTATTTCAAGACTTCATTATGATTTTTTTTATTTAGCAATAAATGTGACCTTTCGTTTCATGTTTGGAACGGGGGTGTTACAAAAACCCGGTTTGACCGGGTTTTGACGAAAACCAGTTTCGGGTCGGATCGGGCGAATACCCGATTTTGTTCATGCCTAGTATTGTTTGATCAATCAAATCATGTCTATTGTCAAACATCATATGTCTTCACATACACATATGTTTATGCACGAGTCGAGTTCAAATCAATACAATGTCAATAGAACAAACTAAATACACGTTAAAGCTTCATGTGAGTCGTTCGCATTTCTTCCTCTTAATCATATTGGATGCAAATCGCTAGAATGTAAGTTATGTGTCACAAATTTTAACAATTTAAATTGTAAATATGATGAATATGAAGTGTAGATGTGACAAGTAATATTCACATATATTATTGATTTCCTTATCTTATATATACATAAAATTTTAAGTTCTCTCGTGGGTTTTCAAGTATTTAATGAAGTTGAAAATAATTCAAGGTTGTGTAAACGAAAGAATGGTGCAGGTGAAAATATTTACTAAAGGAAAGAAATGGCGTATGAGACTGGTAGTAAGTGACATAAATTTTAACTCCCTTATTTAACAAATACTTTACGGTAAAAACGATTTTACAGTAACCTCCCATTAACCGATCTTGTAGCTAACATGACAGAGGTAAGTCGAACAACCCCAATTACAAAGGAACATTGGGATGACGCTAATTGAACTCCTAATCTTTGCCTTTACGATGCATTTCTCCCACCACAAGGTCATATCGCGCGGACAATTTTTTTAAAAAGAAATATATTAATCAAAATTATATTTATACATTGTAAGTTATTGTTATAATTTTATTCAGGCAAATACTATACTATAGATAAGTAACTTGATTTTCATCATTTCCTGAGTTATGCAACTTATCGATTTCATACAAGTGGCTAATCAACTTTTGTGATGATGTGCATCTTAAAACCATTAAAGTACCAATTTGGGATACCTAAAGTGATATCGTCACCGTAAATGCCCATCCAAACTTCACATGTATGATTGGAATGTTAGATGTTCGAAAATCTGCTACTCATGATATGTGGATAGTTTGTTGATATGTGATTTGTTCGGCATTGATGCTCCTTGCGGGGTGTAGTGAACGTGTACCAATTACCCTAAAAAACAATAATAATATAACGTGCAAGTATTTGAATTTTTTACTTACGTCTTACCTTGATTGTATCCACCTCCATAAAACACATGGGGCTCTGGAGGAACTTGCTGTATAAAGGTCCATTCGAACTCTAGACGTCCTCACTGTGCCAGGGGAGTTGCCTGGAGTTATCCTTGTGAGGTGGATAATGGTTGGTGACAAAGACACACGAGACTAGGGTGTTCTTACCAATTTATACCTTTTGCTGGGAAAAAAGGGAGATAGATAAGAAAAAGAAACCACAAATAATTTTGATTGGTTCTTTTCGTATGTCATGTCATTTTGTGAAAAGATTTTTGTAAAATATTTGTGAGTGTAGCATTGCTCGGGAATAAAATGGATAGTGGATTAATGGTCTACATCATTTACCCTTTTATTTATTTACACGGATAAGATTATCTAAAAATGATGTTAATATGATGAATATTAGTACTAGTTTAGAGTAACCACATTCTTCAATTTTGGTTTTATGTCATCCATTTCACTCATAGTTCATTGCGCGGTCGAGTTTGCTGAGCGTTCATTTCCTTAAATCTAGTTCTCATTTAACTCCCGGTTACCCCATTCTTTATGAAAGGACTAAAATACACTTAATTATTTGAAGACTTTTTTTACTATTTGAGACACAGAAAATGAAATAAAAATACAAATGTAGGAATTGAACCCATAAAAAATCTGACTCAGGGACCAGATGTGAAATTAGATAACGTACCATCGGAGTATTTATTTATTTAGTCAGATAAAATTTTCTAAAAAAGCTGTTAACATGATGAATACTAGTACTAATTTAGAAAAGAATACTGTAGTTTAATAATAATAATAATAATTAAAAAGAAAATAAGAAAAGAGAAAAGGTAAAGTGTAAAACCTGGTGGTTTTTTGTTAGTGACGAAAAGTATGAGGAACGGGGGTCCGTACATGGGCACCACGCGTGTGAATACCGAAAGAGGTATTCTGTGGAAGCGTGTCCACTGTAAGATCCCTGTACCCGAGTTTAGTAAAGCCAATGATAGTAAGTCTTCAACCCCTGCCTGCTTTCACTGCCATTGTAAGTAGTACTATACTTAATTGCTTACGTCACCACTCTCTCAGTACTCCATATCAAACTTACCAGTCTACTGTGAATGAAGAGAAAGCCTATATTAATCACTACCAAATTATTTATATTTCTGTTTCTATTTCCATTTTCATTTCCATTTTCTTTGATCTCCATTTTATAATTCTTGTATATACAAGAGTTAGGGGTAGTTTCGTTTTAAAATAAGTGTCAATCTTTCTATTTAAATTTGTTTCAAAATAAATGTATACTACCAAAATTACGGATTAAAATATTTACATTACCATTTCACCATTTTAATTCAATGAGTATCGAAATATAGTATTTTATTGTAAATAGTGACTCAACGATAATTGAATACTCATGATGATGAGTTGGTAGATATAGTTTGCTTGTATCAATATTACAAATACATTTGATAAAAAAGTGATAAATGTGAAATTGCTAAATTAAGTTATATTGTAAAAAATAAAAATTGAAGTCAAACAAAGTAGATAATGAAGAGTCGACTCTTACTCTTAATGATATATATATAAGAACTTTTGATTTACTAGTAATACAGAATTATTAAAATTGTGAATTGGTCTCATTTACGATAAGTTAGATAATGATTATAACATCTCTCATTTTACATTTCAATTTAAACATTTTTAATTTGGAAGCGTCAGTCTATATTTCAACATTTTGACTTATAATCTTTACATATTTACTACATACTATTTCAAAACTATATGACATCAAACTGGGTGTTATATAACTCCACAAAACTTTTCAGATTTAATCAAATCAGATATCAGAGTAAACACTGGTCGTCAAACCTTCCATTCAATCCAACTTCTTGCCCACCCGATAATAAATTCACAACCTGCAAGAAGTGTTAATGTGTGGGATTAGCACAACGTTAAGTGAGTAAATCAATAAACAACGGTCCAACTTAGCATAACAACTTTGTTTACATCAAATAACCGTAAACACATAATTATACATTACAACTTTTCAACAATGAGGATCGGTGACTCTTGAGAAACCCTACTGCCGCGGTGGCTCTCAAAGAACACTTTCCCAACAATCTGTATGGTCAATACAAAATAGACCGATAGCTAATGGTTATTATACTCAAACACAGGTTCTACACACAACGAATGAAGCAAGACCCTGTGTAATTCTCACAATAACCAACTAGCCCAACCAACATGTTGACCTCAATAACAACTGATGCCCGAAGGCCAACTATATCACGTGATCACATATCCACCTACTCATCATGTCACCTATCAGACCAATCAGTACATCGACAATATTATTACTAACAACCATAATCATCATGGCAAAATGACACAGTAATAATACGTTACCCGTTGTAACCAAACCTGTTACAACTAATTTACACTGAGGATTAAATATCCACTCACCAACACCTCAGTTGTCCATTCAGTAGTTTAATGTCATTGAGTCTTCTCCATTTCTAAGAATACAACAGAATAACACAAGTTAGTCAATTGTCTCAGAATTTATATAACGTCATTTTCATATGTTTACATCAAGCAAGTCTAAAATACTCAATTATCCAAATTCTTGAATTATCCCTTAATCATGATTAATTATCATGAAAATCACTTTGCAAATACAAATCAAATAAGTTATCACTCACTTGTAGTAATTTAACACAATTCATTCCAAGATCATGAGTAACCACATTAACATCATATCTTGTTACCTATTAAGGTGAATTACTACATATTCCTCACATTTTTACCAAACTCAATTTAATTACAACTCATGTAACTTGATTAATCCACTTTTAGGTTAGATTAAGATTACTAACCATCTTATTAACAACAATTATCAATCGTATGCCACTAATATTGCTTACTGACTTTGCTTCTTGAAAATCATATTAATTCATGACTTTATTCGCAATCATACATCAACCTTTTTAATTCTAAACTAATTTTTAACTACAAATCATGAATTAAACATTAATTAACAATTCTAACATAACCACAAGCTTTAATTCATGAATAATCAACTAAACCTAAACTTTTCTCATGATCATACTTTAAATTCTTCATTTTTAAACTAGGGTTTGAGTTATAATCCAGATATAAGCATCAACCAACAATTATACAAGCATTACAAACTTTAATTTCCTATCAATCATCCTAATTTCATCAAATAGACAAAAACCCATTTTCTAGGTTTATAAAAATCAAAGAATTAACACTTACAATGAGTTAAGATGATGAAGAAATGATTAATTCACGTTTTGGAAGCTTGAATTCAAGTTCTACAAACTCACTTTAACCTTGTTTTGCAACTTGAAACTCGTCCATGTGGTTTAATACGTACGGCCAGACCAAAATCAAGAAGAACAAGGAATTGTTTCCCAAAAATTTGATGATTTAGGTTTGAATCAAGGTTTTGATTCTTTCTCTCTGTTGATGAAAGTCTTCGTTTGGATTACTTCTCGGTCGACGATATTCCAGGTCAACCAAGACCACTAGCTGTAGATTATTCACATGCTAATCTATCTTTTATTCAGCGAATGGTTAATGAGGAAAGTTAGGCATCCGAGCCTGAATCTGATTTTGAAGTTAATGATGATGTTGAGATTGAGGAAGAGGAGATGCGTTCTGATGAGTTTTATGATGATGCTCCGACACTCAAGACTGATTCTTCTGAATATGAAGCAGAGCCAGCTGAAACTTCGTAAACTGTTTCAGAGACTACACCGGCTTCTGAAACTGCTTCTACATCAACTTCTGAACGACCGGTGATAAGCTATATTCCTGGTGAACATATTCCTGTTACTTGCAAGTCATATAAAGTTAGTGAGAATTACACGGGAATTATTAAAAGATGGAAAACCTACAAGGGTATTTTTATGATTAAGAGAAGTGATAGTATTCAGTATTTTAAAAGGTCATTCAAGAAGCTGAGTACGTTGCCTAAGGGAGAGATAAATCGTCTAGCTCAACTGGAATTGATAAATCCAATCAGAGATTCACGAGCTGACTTTGTACAGACGGTTTTGCGTCGTGAAGTGAAGAGTAAACGTTATAACTTTATCAATCCGACGCTTGGAACGAGATTCATATTCAAGAAAATGCTTGATCCAGTAACAAGACAGCCGATCTGCAAAGTACAATATCCGTCAGCTGATTGTTTGACTGAGATTCCGCTTGAGACTGTTCCCTTTAACTTTCTTAGGAGATTTCATCATTGGGAACTTGATCCGCATACAGGCGAAGCGGTATTTGTTTTTGTTCCAGAATCTGAGCATCCGGAGACGACTTCGCTGTATGGTTTGAAGAAAGCTCAATTCAGAGTATTTGATCCTATGAGCTTGATTAATCTGTCACAGAAAGATTTGAGGAAATTGTTTGATAGTCCAATTCGCTTCAACGTAAGAAATGTAGTGAATTCGACTCTTGCTCGATAATTTCAGAAGGTTGTGACTGTGTGTGTTACGCTTGGGATTCATGTTAGAGGCAGGTTTCCCGAAGGCTGGGTTTGAATGGAAGAAATTTTGAAGACCAAACTGAAGACACGGGGGAGTTTGTTGGTGCATCTTAATGTGTATGTCAGTTGGTCTAAGTCTGTAATGCGTTAGATATGTAATTACGTTAGTTATGACGTTTGTATTTAGAAAGTAATTACATTTTGTGTTTTGGCGACACAAGGGTTTTGTGTCGCAAGAGTCAACTTGGCGACATAACTTGTGTCGCATGAGTCGGCTTGGCGACACAGCTTGTGTCGCATAGATCGGATTAGGTGTCGAGTATAAATAGATGAGTTTGGCTCATTTGCTAGGGTTGACGAACCTAGGTGAAGAGCTTTTGCAATTAATTTGATCGGTAATCATTTAGGTATTCATATACTTTGTATTTGTTTGTTTTTAATCGTTTTAACGTTTATATTCAATCATTGGATTCCGCACGTTGATTGAGTATTATGATTCAATTAAGTCCGGCCACAGGGGATCTACACTCTCGCTCTCACGAACTCATTGGGATGTTTTTAGAAGTCTCGGACATATTTTACACATATATCACACAATATGTGTACTAGTTTTTGTCCCCTTTTAGATCTATTGTCTGGAACTTAAACCCATTTGCGAGGAAAAACTATTTTATTTTACTGTCAACTATATTAATTTAAAACAGTTAATAATTTACTAGTCACAATAAATTATTTAACTATTTTCTCAGTTATTTTCAAATAACACAACAAAACTTTTTTGTGACATATTAAATAATAATTCAAAGTCAGAAAATATTAAAAGACTAATAGACCCAAGAAATGGGTGTTAAAATAACGATTTGATCAAGATGGAGATTTTTTGTTAATATTTTAATTTTTTGTTATATAATAAGATTTAATAGTGAATACTCTTAGTATCATTATAATCATAATAGATGATCATGCTTTACTCCGTATTAATCTTTTCACATTCTAACTAATTTCTGAAGCATTAATACATTTTTACTTTTTACAGCTTTAACTGGTAGATAAGAGGCAGTCAAAATGGCGTTATGGGTATGAGCGAAAATCCCTGAATCCTTTTACTACTCTTCTTTCTCAGAATCTCAAGTTGATCATATAGTGTTTATCTAAAGCACTCAAAAGTGAATTTATTTTAGGTTTGACCTATGTCACATCATATTTAATTGACTAAAAATATTAACATTTATTATTTAATTTTATTTATGATTCCTTAAATGTTCAGATATCCTTTTGCCAACTTTTATCTAATCTCTCTGCACAAAGTAAATGCTATATGTTATTTGTAGAAGTGCAATTTGAAAGGCATTATGTTGTGTAGTGTGTATAGGGATGAACTACCACTATAACACTATTGCATGCATAAATATAACATTTTTGATATAAAGCCATTAATTCACTTTAGCCTAAAGTTGTCATCTTTTACATGGGAATTCTAAAATTAAAACCCTTCATTTCTCCCCAAATTTAAGATAGATCCTTACATTTATGGAAACTTATCATATAGGGGGATAGAGTTCATCTAGGGTCTAGGACTAGGAGACTAGGATGATGAAAGGTTCAAAAGTCCAAATATGATCATGAATCTAGACTCTAGAGCATGCTTAACATTAATTTCTTGTGTAAAAATTTGGTTAGGTGCAAATTGAACTTAGGTGAACAATTTATGAGTTTGTAATACAAAGCTTATAGGAAAACTAATTAATCCTAGTATTGACTCCTATAAGAGTACAAGTATCCAAGAATGCTAGATTTGGGATGTATGATACATGTAAAAGCAACAACCTACATAACGTCCATGATAGAGAAATGATGACGCCTTTCAATAATATATACGCCCGTTCATGGTGTAATAGACAGTTTAAAAATGTGCAATAGTTACAATTTTGATCAGTCAGATGTCTCTATTATTTTTAAAAATATACAAACTTTCACGAGAATGGGGAGTTTGACAAATTATTTTTGAAATGGACATGAGAAATCAAAATAGAAATATGTACGTTTATTTTGGAACAAAGTAAATAACAATTTTACAGTGTACTAATTTTTCCGAATTCTAGAGACAGTTGTTGTATACTCCGTATTAGTTTAGAAGGTTTTTCATGGTATTTAGGAAATGTAATGAAGAGAGGTATAAATATTTTATCTTATGAATAACTTGTTCACTTGCAAAAATGACAACAAACAAAAAAAAGTCTTGTACAAGTTACAATCCACTATAATACATAGGTGGAGTAATAAATTAATTAATATACAGACTTAACAATATAATTAAATAATAAGAAAATTGTGGTGAAAAAAACAGGGTAAATGGTGAAAAATGGAGGTTGAGTATGGAGCATGGAGTGATGCATAGACTTGACAAGAGAAGAGGAAGGAGATTAGCTAAAAAAGTGGTGTGTTTATGATGATGTTGTACTCCAATGGAGAAGAGAAAAACCAGGCCCATTTGCCCATTTTTAGTACCCTCTCTTCATTCCTACTGATTATTGGGACAATGATGGGCCACTGTCACATACCCTTTTTTTACTTTTGGTACTTGTACTTCACATTTACATTTACATTCCCCCCTCCATTCTTTATTGAAAATGCAAATATTTATTTTAGGTATCAGTAGAAATTGCTACACGTTCATTTGTTACATGCAGCGTAAATGTGTTTATAAAAACAGAATTTTTTGTCGAATTATTTGTTTGTGCTACGGGCTTACAGATATTGAGTATATATGCCTGATATGGGTCACTTCAAATCTTGAATCCGTCACTTTGCATTATCATTTTTTTGGTTAATACGAAGGATTAGATGTGTGGATTTCACAATTTGACTTGATTCCGTTTCAAACATAAAAAGGTAATGGAACGAGGCCATTAGGATTTTACCAAAGTGATGGAGCGACAAGGTTGGCTTTTTGTGTTAGATTTTAATTTAGGTTGATAGCAAAGGTGCTAATGATTCGATTAGTTCAAGAGGCTGAGCGTTTCTAGTTCACTGGTCAGCTTGATAAACACTACGTTCACCTGTTACGATCTTCTATATATGTTAGAAACTGGTTTTGGAGACTAAATACTTGTAAGAAATTGCGAGTCTGCTATGTGTATGAGATACAAAGACGAATTATATACGTACACATATTTTGCGGTTTTATGTTTGTGTCTAAATTTAAAAGTAACTCTATCAAATTATCTTAAAGTGAATTTCGTGAAACACAGACAACTAGGACTAAAATAAACTACTACTATCAAAAAGTTATATGTCTAAAAATACAATAATAAAGTCATATTTACTTACTACTCTCTCTGTCTTATTACAAGTGTCATGTTTTAACTTTTTGAAGTCTTTCATTTTTAATTTTGACGTTAAATATTATAATTTGTGTTATATAATACTTTATGCAAGGTATATGAATGGATTGGATTTTAAATGTATTTTCATCCATGTAGCTTTTCATCAACTATTATATAACACAAACAAAAATATTTAATGTCAAAGTTGAAAAAAAAACTTTGAAAAGTCAAAACAATACACTTGTAATTGGACGGAGATAGTATTAATTAATAGTTAATACATACATAAACTTATAAACTTCAATTATCCTTTTATCTTACGTTCACCGATTACCTTTAATACACAAATTTAAACATATGTATTTATATACTTGGTGCCTCAAAAAATTTAATAGATGATATAGATTAATATACTCTCTGTTCAAGTTCAAGTATTCACTTTGACTATGCACACACTTTTAATAATCTTTGCTAACTAATTAAACTTTTCACCAATCTAATATCTTCTCTACCTACTAAAGTTCATTTTTAGTACAATTTAAATAGCGATATCAACATTTGTGATTGGATCGAAGAGCAATACTCCTTCCGTCTCATTTAAAATGTCAACTTTGACTTTTCACATAGTTTTAGGATTCTCCACTAACTTCATTTTTCACCGATCAAATATTAAATCTACCTATTAAAGTCTTTTTCGCTTGGTTAAATATCAAAGTGCACATTCGACATTCCAAAATAGTAATGTGAATATTTCAAATGGGACGGAAGTAGTATTAAACAATGTTAAAATTACTCCTAATATAGAAGGTTAGACTTAAAGTGGTTATCCACTAAATTTGCATACACGTATTGCATAGCGTGTAAAATGCGGTTAGATTTAATGTGAATCGATCGGGTCACCGAGTGCCGCCAAAGACAAATGGTTCGGGGCTAAAAAATGAGAATTATGGTGGAATTGAAGTTTCATGGGATACGGTGCAAAATTAGGGTGACGTCATAATCATGGCAGCCCCCTATTCTACGCTTCTACCACCATTGATCTCACCCAGTCCTATTACAGTAGACTCACTGAGTCACTGACCCTTTCTGACCCACCTCCACTGACCACTCCCTCTCTCTATCTATTCCTTCATATTATGTCATTATATTACTTATATTGTAATATATATATATATATATATATATATATATATATATATATATATAATTACAATTAAAAATTTACCCTCGTATATCTGCAAATTAACTATGGGGGGTATTCTTGATCACCAAAATATATGTAAATAGTACTCGTTCGTCTCACTCGTAAAGAATATCAACGTCGGGTAAATCACATGTTCACAAATTACCTACATTTGATGAAATACAAATTCAATCTCATAGCTTGTCGATCACACACGTGGGTTCTAGGCATAGGCGGAGCTAGGAGGGCAGTGGGGACAGTCGCCCTCTCAAAATAAAAAATCATCGAAAAAATAAATTTTTGTAAGGTAATTAGTGTCAGTTTCAGATTTTGACCCCTCTAATGTGATAGCAAGAAAAAAAATTGTTTATGCTTCTAAAAATTCCAAGCTCCGCCCCTGGTTCTAAGCGTTTCTAGAGGCGGTACCACTTGAGCTTCTCTCATATACATAGTAAATTATGGGTATGTTTGGTAACCCCATTTGAATGGATTGTTAGGGATTCTAACAGATTGATAATCTAATTTTAAGAAACTCAATCTGCTATAAAATCATAATCCTAGTTTGGCATATAAAATAGTAGGGATTCTTAAAAAACAATCTCTTCGAGATAATCCTTTGAAACTAGCTTCCCTCAATAATCTCAGTTATATGCTTATTAATTTTTAATAATTAAATATTATAGTTATATAATGTCATGTCTATTTACGTCATTTTACATTCATAAGTGTAACACTTGTCACATTAGGGCTATAATTAGAACCTAAACTACTTGTAATTACGTGATATTTTGTGTAATTACGTACACGCTTACGCGATTTGATTTAAATCGTGCATTTATGTACCGGACGGAGTCCGACACTATTTTACTATGGACGTTGGTGACAAAGTTAATAATAATGTGGAATTATCCAAACAAACATTATTTACTATGATATATTACGATAATATATTACACGAATTTTCGTATTTATTTAAGACATATTCTAAGCGATGACATGCACCCCAACGAACGATTAATAACAAAAAGTATATTTTTATAATTTTATAACTTGAAATAAAATATTTTGATAAAATACTTCGGTTAAAATATTTCGGATATACTTTAACATATTTATAAATCTTAAAAAGATTTCGCGATTAAACGACTACGGGATTTAACCGACTACGAGACATACACACGATATTCGGAAACACAAACACGCGAGCCCGAGACCCAAGTTGGGTCGGCCCAAACCCACGAGCCCAACCCAACCGACCTGTGACCCAACTCCTCCTCTTTTATTCCATTTCTTCATTCCATTTCATTTACACACACACTCAAACACATACATTCTCTTTCTCCCTCTCAAATCGCAGCCCAAATCACACAAAATTGTCACCAAAAATTCATCATCTTGCGGAGAAGATTCAAGAGGAAACGACCAACACATCACGAGCATCATCTCCATCTTCTTCGTTTTCATTTTTGTGGTATGAGACTTTAAAACTCTTTTAAATTACTTATAAAGCTTTTATTTACATACTAGAGCGTTTACTTAACAAGATTATGTCCAAAATCCGACTTAAAATGCGTTTTTAAAATGCGATCAGTTCGTCCTGCGAACTGAGATCCCAGATCCCAATTCGTCCTGCGAAGCAAACCAAAATTTCGACTCGCGAAGCCAAACTGCAAACCGACTTACGAGTTGACTTGTGAGTTGACTTGCGAGCCGAACTTTGTCCTGCGAACCCAACTCAGTTCGCAGCCTACCTATAACACCTCTCATTTACTAAACCATTATAATAATGATTTTGACTCGGAAGCATGCTTTAAAACATATATCATCGTAATTGTACATGAATTTGTTTTTTTCAAAACTTGATATCCAACATGACAACAACTATTACAATAATAATAATAAAACCACGACGAGATGTTATATAAATTCATCAATTCTTATTAAAATATATCTGAGTTGACGCTTGATTGTCAAACATTCCATCCAGTCCAACTTCTTGCCCACCCATTATTATATACTTAACCTGCAAGAAGTGTTAATGTGGGGGATTAGCATAACGCTAAGTGAGTGGACATATAATCACTAGTCTAACTTAGCAATAAAAGATCTTACAACAAAAAAATGGTAAACACGTAATATCAATGAGATAACATCTCAATAACACACTATATCAATGACGATCGGTGGTTCTTGAGATATCATAGTACCCGGGGATTCTCCAAAAACACTTATCGT
This sequence comes from Pseudognaphalium luteoalbum, assembly GCA_963422505.1. NCBI lineage: Eukaryota > Viridiplantae > Streptophyta > Magnoliopsida > Asterales > Asteraceae > Pseudognaphalium > Pseudognaphalium luteoalbum. Next base: position 3,541,226 of record OY730198.1, on the reverse strand, counting down.
ACATATCCATATGGCCATAACGGACGAGACCGATAGTTTGGTACTAATCTCATACGACCTAATTTCCTATTAACGATGAGTACAAGGAAATTTCTGTCGTCTTACAATAGTAACCAAACCCAACCGTCAGGTTGACCCCAATACAATAATGTCTGAAGGCCAAATATCAAGTGATCACATATTCACATATTCAATCAGGTCAACATATCAGACTATGTCGCACCCCCAAATTCGGGTTGCGGAAGCGAATCGGGTCGGAGCGCGACTAATCAATAATCACAGCTCAAAGATATAATAAACGACTCTATATGCGTCGTTTTACAACTTGTATTAATAAAATCAAAGCTTACATCAAAATATAGTTTACATTAGCTCAGTTCCTGAATTGAGAGATTTACATACATAATTAATCTATACAAATATAATAATGCAGCTAAATCTCTGAATGTTTTGCATGATGATTCGAGCTAATGATATCCTGAATGGCAGTCCAACCTACTGCTGAGTACCTGTGATACATGCTAAAATGGGTCAGCGAAACGCTGGTGAGCTCACAGGTTTGTATGTTAACACATATATCGTATGAACCGCAAGATTTAATTGAATTTAAATTGCAATTAAGCAAAATAAAAGTCTTACAACCATGAGCACATAGTCTGAGCTTAACTCGAGGTGTCAGGTCCACATTTAAGGAATCTACACTCGTCTGAACAAATATTAGTACATCCGTTTACCCAGTTAGTGCATACTAACCCAGACGAGGAGGGTCAATCCTATATGGTACCATATACTAATATTCATGCTACAACGTATTACCAAACTATGATGAGGAGGGCTTTATGAGATTAGTGAGATAACTCATGTAGTAGTTATTTATTTTCGTACTTGCATTCATATAGTTAAAATAAAACGAGCAATGATATCACACCCCTGAGTAAAAAAATAAAATAGGGGCTATGAGACTCACCTGGGTCTTGAAGTGTTTATCTATAAACTTGAGTTGATTAGCCGAGTAGTGATGTCCGAAGACTTGTAACCTGAGGGTGTCCACGACACGCGATGGTTATCAATTGATTAGGTATCTTAAAAGACTACCTTTGTAGTTGCTCGTCCAACTAGAATGTCCAAATGACTACGATTTGGTTGATTAATCTTGAATTTTGAAAATGTGTACGGCCCGTTGGTGATTTATTTGTAATAATAATCCCACATTATTATTTTGATTTTCGAAAGGTGTTATACTTAAGAGTATTTATAAACATTAGGTGACGGGGGTCCGGGGGCAGCGCCCCTGGTTAGCGGGGTCTCAGGGGTGGCAACCCCTGGCGGGGTCCAAGGGGCTGGCCCCTGGTTGAATTTGGGTGAAAAGCGCACCTTGATGAAAATCGCACCTTGATGAAAAGCGCACCTTGACTTGAATTTGGGTGAAATCAAGTGATAAAATTTTACGTCTCGACACTTAGTAAAATCTGTATTTTCTTGGTTCTGTTTTATGCGACACTAAAGCTTGTGTCACTAGGTGCGACATAGTCTATTATGTTGCAGATCATGTCTGCGACATAAGTCTTTGTGTCGCTAAGTGCGACATCCGCAATTTAATGCGACATAAGGTGTTGTGTCGCTATGTGCGACGGGAATGAGTTCTGCGACACAATCACTTGTGTCGCTATATGCGACATAAGTAAGGGTTTTGCGACATAAGACCTTGTGTCGCAGGTGGCCTGGAGCCTCTGCGACACAACGAGCTGTTGGCTGGGAAATGAGCCGAAAATGTGTTTTTCGGTTTCCGTTTGACTTGAAACTTTTATCCAACCCATATTTGGACATTATAAGCTTAAATAACCCATAAACAAATGAAAATAATGGAAATCGGAGTGTTTCGGGTTTTGTCGGAAACTTACAAACTTAACGACGGAGGAATTCGGAAAGATGGAAATGTAGATCATGTCGCGGTGAATCTTTTCTTCCAAACGAGTGTAGTGATTCGAGTGAGTTTGATGGTGGTTGTAGGTGGTGGTGGTGGTGTTTGTTTTTGAGAGGAAAAGAAGAGAAGTAAGAAAGAGAGAGAGAAGGAGAATGATGAAAATGGGGTGGGGGGGGGGGGGGGGGAGGTTTTGGGCAGATTTTTGGGGAAAAGGGGGAGGGAATCTCCCAAATTTTAATCCCTTGCGTTTACGCTTTGTGCGGTGTTCGTTTCCCCGATCGTTTAATCGTATAAATAATTATTTTAAAATATAAATATTTGATAAGGTTTTTGTTGAAGTATTTCATCAAATACTTTTACTTAAGTTATAAAATATAACTTATTCTCGTTTCGATTTTTTTACGCGTTTATTATTTTAATCGCGTAATTGTTGTTTGTACGATACGAACTTGAGTTGAAATATTATCTAAATAATATTTTGGATAAGATTGAGTTATTAAATAATATCGTATTATTTAATAAAGTTGTTCACCAACGTCCATATTAATTGAACCGAATTGCATTTGATTTGAAACTTGTACGATTTAATCAAATCGCATACTTGTATATATTCAACAATATATATATTGATACATTAATTAGCCTAACACAGAACTAATTACATGTATTACACTTGATTAGGCACTAATTACTAGTCCTAATTTGAAGGATGTTACAGACTAACCAGTCTATCAACAGTATTATTACTATTAAACCAAAATCATCATGACAAACCAAAAGCATTAATAATACGTTTACTCGTTGTAACAAAACCTGTTACAACTAAATCACACTGAGGATTATAAATCCACTCACCGACTACCTCAGTTGTCCACTCAGTAGTCTTAAATCACTAAGTCTTTCTCCATATCTGAGAATACAATATAAATAAACAATGAGTTAGTAACTAACTGTAACACCCCCAAATTTTAATGTTTTGCGGAAGCATAATTTGGGTGTTATTAATCAATAATCAAAGCACATAGATATATAGCAAACGACTCTATATGCGTCGTTTCAACAAAATATATGGATATTAAAAGGTTTACAACAGTTTGAACCAGTACATAGCTCGTGTTCGTAATATAAGAGATTTAAATACATAATTAGTTATACAAAATTTAATAATGCAATGAAATCTCTAAAGTTTGCATGGAGACTCGAGCTAATATGCATCCTGATGGGCAGTCCAAATCTACTGCTGAGTACCTGTGATACATTACAAAATGGGTCAGCTAACGCTAACGCTGGTGAGCTCACAGGTTTAGATATCAATTAATAGTGTGTGAACCGCAAGATTTAAATGTTGATTTGCATCCAGCAAATGATAATGATAGTGTATACAACCATGAGCGCATAGTCTGAGCTTAACTTGAGGGTCGGGTCCCATATAGAGAATTCCGAGCGAGGTGCCTCCACGAGTGCCTAATCTACACTCGTTTTCCCAAATATTAGTACGTCCGTTACAGAGGTCAGCGCGACTAACCCGGACGAGGTGGGTCAATCCTATATGGTACCATATACTAATATTCACGCTACTTTCGTATTACCAAACTATACTGACGGAGGGCTTTGATTTGATTAGTTGAAAACAACTCATGTAGTATATTGAAATATGTGCTCGCGTTCACGTGTTAAAAACAGAGCAATGTATCTCACCCCTAGTAAAACAGTAAAAAAGGGGCCATGAGACTCACCTGAGCCTGAAGAGTTTATCTAAATCAACTGAGATTGATTAGCCAATAATCGAAGTCCAAAGACTTGTAACCTAAGAGTGTCCACGACACGCGATGGTTATAAACATGTGAAGGCATCTAATAAGACTACTTTGTAGTTGTTTTTCCAACTAGAATGTCCAAATGATTACAATTTGGTTGATTGTCTAAGTGTTTGAAAATGTGTACGGCCCGTTGGTGATTGTTTGTAATAATAATCCCACATTATTATTTTGATGATTTTGAAGTGTTATACCTAAAAGTAAGTTCCAATGTGTTTTAGAAGTTGTGTCGCATTCGTGTTTTATGTTATACAAGTTTAACACCTTGTGTGAAAGTTTAGATGTAACACCGTTACTCGTGACCCTAGGGTAAGGGCGAAGCCCGTTAATGACGGGGGTCCGGGGGCAGCGCCCCTGGTAGCGGGGTCTAAGGGGCGGCAGCCCCTGGCGGGGTCCAAGGGGCAGAGCCCTTGGCTGGGGTCGAGCTTTGGTGAAAAACGCATATGGACTTGAATTTGGGTGAAATCGAGTGATAAAATTTTAGGTCTCGACACTTGGTAAAATTTGTGTTTTCTTGGTTCTGTTTCATGCGACATAGCGTGCGACATACGGCTTTGTGTCGCTAAGTGCGACATAGTCTGTTGTGTCGCAGATCATATCTGCGACATAAGGGCTTGCGTCGCTAAGGGCGACATCCGCAGTTCAGTGCGACGTAGGGCGTTGTGTCGCTATATGCGACGTCCGTAATTTCTGCGACATAACTATTTATGTCGCTATATGCGACATCCGTGATTAGTGCGACATAGTGGCTTATGTCTCTATATGCGACATAAGGTCTGATTTAGCGACATAAAGGCTTATGTCGCAGGTGGCCTGGAGCCTCTGCGACATAACGCGCTGTTAGCCGGAAAATGAGCCGAAAAGGTGTTTTTCGACCTCCGTTTGACCTGAGACTTTTACCCAACCCATATTTGGACATTTCAAGCTTAACTAAACAATTATAAGTTGAAAACAATAGAAAACGAGAGGTGTCGGGATTTGTCGGAAACTTACAAAGTGGTGAATCGAGAATCCGAAAAGATGGAAATGTAGATCGTGGCGCGGTGAATCTTTTTTTCCAAAGGAGTAAAACGATTTGAGCGAGTTTGGAGGTGTTATTTTGTAAATTATGGTGATGGTGGTTTGTTGGTGGAATGAGAGAAAAAGAGAGGAAAAGAAAGAGAGATAGAGAGGATAGTGAGAAAGTGAGGGTGAGGGGATGGGGTCCCTCCCCTTTGTGGCTGATTCGGTGGGGGCCCACCGGAGTGTGGGTCTCTACTTTTTAACTCCGTGTATTCGCACTCCGTGCGGCGTTCGTTTAAACGTTAAATAATTATTTTATACATTTAAATATATGTTTTAAAATACAAATGTTTATTCATTATTTTTGTTGAAGCATTTTACCAAATACTTAATAACTTAAATGGTTTTGTTTGTTTGTGGGTTAAATGTCTAAGTCGCGTTGACGTTTATTACACGATACGAAATGGAATTAAAATATTATCAAAATAATATTTTTGGGTATGATATCGTTATTAAATAATTTTATGTTATTTAATAAAATTGATTCACCAACGTCCGTATTTACTTGAACCGAATTACATTCGACTTGAAACTTGTATGATTTAATCAAATCGCATGTTCGTATATATTCAACAATATATATATCGGTACATCAATTAGCCTAACACATAATTAATTACATGTATTTACAGAGAGTTAGGCAATAATCACTAATCCTAATTTAGCGGGTGTTATATTATCCATAATAATCAACTCATGTTAAAGTCGTACAACATGATTCATAATCTAAATTTCAATGAGTTATTACTCAATTCATTATTCACTTAAAATTCTTATTTATCCTTGTATCATTTCAAGATTATGAATAATCACCTTAACATCATTAATTCACAATCACTTCAATTAACTTTAATTATCACAATTTAACATGGTTAGACCTTTAACAAGGTCATTAACCTCAAATATCAAGAATTCATCAAAACCACAATACTAGGTTTTATGACTTCTTAAGCAACCATGTTCTAACTTTATTCTTTGATTATCAATTAAGTGTTCTAAATCATAAATAATACTAATTTTATCATATAACCCATAATAATCATCATAATCCATATAGTTCTCAATAATACTTAATCATGACTATGACTTTTAACTTGAACAATGTTAGTCATCATCATTAATCACCCATATTATGATTATTAACAACACTTATCAATCATACATCACTAGCTTAAGCTTAAAAGATTCAATCCATGAATAACCAAGCAAATTTATAACTTTATTCATGTAAATATATCAATTTCACCATTTCTAGCTTAGGGTTTCACTTATAATCATGAACTAACTATTAACTAACCATTTTAACATGATTACAACCTTCACTTTATAAACAACCAACTAAACCCATCACTTTATATATAATCATACATGCAATTCTTCAATTCTATGTTAATGTTTAGTTAGAAATCATGAATTAATCCTTAACTAACATCAATTTAACAAAACCAAGCTTTAATTTCGGATTTTAACCCATCAATTAGTTAAAACCCCAAAACCCCCAAATTCCAGATTAAATAAATGAAGAACACATAATCATACCTTGATTATAATGATGATAGAAGCTTAAATTCTTGTTTAGCAACTTCAATTTGATGGAAGAAAGTGAATTCATGAATCAATTTAGGGTTCTTGTGTGTATGTATGCACTTATCGTATGTATGTATGTATGTATGTATGTATGTATGTATGTATGTATGTATGTCGGTATATGAGAAATAAACCGATTCACTCCTGTGAGTATGCAATATAAATGATTTAATTTCATTCCCCATACTTATCATTGTCTGGAACTTAAAAACCATTTGCGGGGAAACATTATTTTATTTTACCGTCAAATGAATTAATTTAGAACAATCAATAATTTATTAGTCACAATAAATTGTTCAACTCTTTTCCTCATTTATTTTCAAATAACACAACTAATCTATTTTCTGACATATTAAATAATAGTTCACCGCTAGAAAATATTAAAATACTACCAGACCTGAGGAATGGGTGTTACAAATCTCTCCCCCTTAAAGAGATTTCGTCCTCGAAATCTGATCACACTTAGTCAATCTAGTGTAACCGAATCACCTATTCACTCCCATTTCAATTCACTATTAATATAGTTCTCATACACTTCTAACCACATACGTATTCATTACTATATGCACACAAGATGTGGTTATAATTTAATTCACGTATGCATATCTTTAATCACACAAACACCAAATGTACCTACATATATTTATATAGATATATGTTATTTCATCAACTTACTTAATCACAATAATATTTACACATATCCTGCGTCACTTCCTTGAGCAACTTATAAGTATAGATACACGTTTTCAATTCTTTCTACATGCACATATCCGAATGTACATGATTCTATCGTTTCCCACCTACACCAATCCTGTGCATATACCCTGTGCATAGTTACTGTGCACAAACACTATGCACAAATACTGTCTCTAATAAGTTATCTAACAACTTACATAATCATTCATAACTAGCCATGTAACAATTTAAAATACATAATCACTGTGATAAATGTAACACATATCCATGTGAACATTTCAACTTTACAACACTAGTAAAGGTGGTAATGAATACTACAACATTCACATTAACAATAAAATTTATCTCAACTTATAACTAGTAATTTAGCTAATAATCATGTATTTCTTTAGCTAATAACTTTCTAAAAATTTTCACTTTTGCAACTATTTAATTATCACTTTACAACTTGTAATTATAAACACAACCTGATTATATGAAACTCTTAATTCGAGAAAATCACAATTCATATAATCATAAACACATAAGAATAAGCAATAAGCAGTATGTAGAGGTCAAATCTTATGGTTGAAACCATTATTATATAATCAACTAGCATCCTATCACACCAAATTGGATGCTAAATCAACACCTGTCAATACCACGCGTCATCAGTATTGGTATTTCAACAACACAAGGTGCTGTCATTAATCACCTATTAAACAATATCAACACCTTGTGTATTCACAGTCAACTGACCTCTACTTTCCTTAAATCAACTTTTAATTCTTACTATGGTTAATGCATCACACATATACATCAATTGTACAATAGATACCACATTAGCAACAACAACTTAGTGGCTTATTACTCTTTCATTTTAGTCAATCTTTGACTATTTCTCAATTACAGGTCAACATATCTTACCTGTTATTTTAAACCACTTAACTTTATCTGGTACTTAGCAGCCTCAACAATTCCATGTGAAATGACATAATATAAATACGTTGGCCAGACGTCAACATATTATGTCAATTACACTTCATTTTCAGGCCACTTCATACCATCAAACTTCAAAGTGATTAATCTTTACTCTAACATGTATTACCAATTTGTACACCTATAATATCACTTTTGCAACAAGTACGTGATCAAGTATTAACTTGCTACCATTTTCCGTTTATCACTTTGAATGAACAACTAATCACATAATCAGGTAGATATAACTCTTTTCACCATTTCATTAGCACAGATGTAATGTCCAACACAATTACATTAATCAACACTTTTATTACCTAATTCAATATTAATCACTATTATGACAATTAATTCTTATAGTACTTGATTGATCATTTAGTATTAATATCTTGTCAACATCATATGTATTATTCAACATATTCATTAATCTATACACCTTTAGTTGAATTACAATTGAGCATTTTAGGTTCAATTATCACATAGATATAAACTCCTGTACTTATCTTACAAATTCTTAAAATGCTCAATTCAATACTTTCTAATACTTTACATGATTCAAATACTTCATCATGTTCAACTACTTCACATAATATAATCCACATAATTCCATAATCAATGTTTACTAATCTTAGTTAGCAACAATTAACAATACCATTTACTGATATATTTTGCAGTTAAATAAACCGCCTGAGAACAACTCATACACAATAACATATGTGGACCTTTTAAAACAAGTTTTAATATTGCACATAGCTACAGGAATGATCTCTGGGCATAAAGAAACAAAAGCCCAATAGAAAACATAAGTCAAAAGTCCGAAATAAGGTCCGAAAAACAATAAAATGCCATTAGACCCAAACGACCCCGAACTGCCCAAAACTGTCAGGGCTCATGGCGAAGCGAAGAGCTTTGACCGTTGGGCCATTTTTGAGTGACCATATAAATTTCGTCTTAATCGGACACATAAATTTTATAACGTAATTTCTACGTCGAACAAAAATATTTTATCACAAAAAAAGCCACCAGCCGCCGGCTTATAAGGGGGACCCGCCGGGTTCTAGGGTCGAAAAGCCGGGTTCTAATACCCATCAGCCGGGTACATTGAAATTTGGGCGAACAGAAGCAAATGGCCGTATTTGGGCTATAGGAGCCGCCGGCTTGGGGTCACTAGCAGCCGGGTTCATACTAGAACCTGCCGGTTTGGTGGTCTAAGCAGCCGGGTTCAGGTCTGCACAGCAGACCCCCAGGCCTGCACCACTTTATGCAAAAATACAAAATTCAAACGCGCATATCTCACAAACCGTAACGAGTTAGGCTGTGAATTTTGCAGGCACGTTCATATAACCAAAATTAAACTTTCTCTTTTTGCAATTTTTCAATTTACACGTTTTACGAGAAAACGGGCGTACGACTCATTTTGGATCATTTTTAGCTCATTTTGTTGACACGCCATATTCCAAATGGCTTGGTTTCTGACTCTAACATTTTAACAACATGTTTACACATATATTTGTGACGTGTGGGCATATTCGTCACCCTCATATACCCATTCTATCATGTTTTAACTCGTTGACCCGTTTAAGGGTCCAATTGGGAACTTTTAACAAAAACAACTACATTGACTACCCAAAACACTTTTAACACACATTTTCACCACATGTAAGTTTTAAAGTAACTTAAACATTCATTCTACTTGAACCACCAAACATTTATCCTTTTAACCAATAAGTGACTCATTTGGGCACTTTAACAACCCATTTGGGTTTCCTCCCATATATTCACTATTCCAACGTCCATTTCACACTACTTTGACTATTATAAGTCAAACTAATACACTTTCACTATTGGTGTCATATTATAACTCTAAAACACCAATTTCACATTAAAATCATCATGTTTATATTAATTACAACAAATTTTCAACTTTGACTTTTTTTTTACAAACTTGTCAACGCATATAAAGACTCGTTGACCACTTTGACTTTCTACTTTACCATTTTTAATTCCTAGATCATAATTCAACCGAAATCATGATCAATACTACACACAAACATCTAGCCGCATTTATCACTTTATAACATAGTCATTACACAATTTGACTATACCAATTTCAACTTTGACTTTTCTAAGTCAATTGCACACTTTTCGACCATTTGATACTTTCTAATTTAAACAATAACACGACTCCATAACTTATTAGTTGAGATATACCAACATCTCATTTCACTACATGGAGTCATACTAAGCGCGAACATTATGGATAGATCTATCGGGAATTGACCTTCCGCCGTCCGGGTTAGTCGCTCTAACCACTATACAGACGCATAATTTTTCGTAATTGAGTGTAAAGGGATGCACTTACTAGGGGCACCAACTGGTTAAGCTTCAGACTATGAGCTGATGACAATAGTGTACTACTTTGGCAACTGTGCTACTACGATAACTCTGATACAGTGTGTTCAAAACTATATTTTACTATGATTTCAACTATGCAAACCTATGAACTCACAAACATTATGTTGACTTTTTAGAATGTAATTCTCAGGTTTACAGGTGATGTAGGATGCTTTTGGAAGCACTAGCTCGAGTCGCATGTTTTGCAAACTACGGAGATTTTCTTGCATTATTGTTTTGTAATAGTGGTTATGTATTAAAATCTCCAGACTTAGTTGTGAACTCGCAAATGATATTTTGTAAACTTATTATTTTATGAAATGTATTTTATAAAACGTCTCATTTAGAGGTCGTTTGTTGTTTACTTTGGTGCTTTGATTACTTGATTAGTAGCACCCCAAACCTTGCTTCCGCTAAACACATAATTTGGGGGTGTTACAATAAGTTTCAGCGAAAATAAATATCCTCAACACTTCTAAAAAATAAAATCTTTAACTCCAGCCTCAATAAAAAAAACTCCAATTTCTGCTTCAAACTTCAGTCTCCATCTCTTATTCCATCTTCATATATTGATCTCCAACTCCAGTTAATTTTGCCTAACACATCCTTTGTACAAGATAGGCAAACTATCAGTGCACTACAATAACACAATTGATGGTGTGATGATATCTTCAAATGATAAGTAATTTTTTACTTATGAAAAAGGTGAAAGTTATGAATATAAATTATAAAATCTTATGTGGTTGCTGATTGGCCAGTGGCACAAATTTTGTGTGTAATTAACAACAAAAGTCATATGCCCTTTTAAAATGTACGTGATTAATAGATTTTAATCGCTTTCAAATTAGTTTCTAAAACTTACAATTAGTGCATGGAACTACAAATAATTGACAGCTTTGAATTTTTAGTCGGTTACCATCTTTTTAAGAAATTTTTATGGTAACACAATTTTTCTAAAAATGCAATTCTTCTAGCAAAATTTCACACCAATTTGATATATCTCTTCTTCTCCGGTGAATCCAAACATAAATAGTTCCAAACATACCTGTGACCCACTATACATGACACATCATTATCTCGTTGACACCATTTTTCCAACGCCATCTTCATCGACACTGTTAAAGCACAAAATTTTCTTTGGTTTTCTTTTTTAGACAATGTATACATTTGTTTACATATTCGTTAATTGATACCAACAAAGTTCAAACTTGTTTGCTTGTGACTTCATGCCCCAATCATACATTTACGTTTACTTTGTGTCTTTGTCCTTTGTTATAAAAATATAAATATTATTATGCGTATCCATTCTTTTATATATATATATCTGGACTGACTAAAAGTCTAAAAGCTTTTTTATGAAAAGGTGACATGAATCATAATACAAATTAATTAGTAACCCTCAATAACTATCTGTTGTCATTTTGTTTCCTTTTATCCTTTTGAGTGTCTTAGAAAAGTGGATTTGATTACCGTATGATAGATTATTCTGTTTGCAGTTTCTTTATTTTAATCACCTGTCAATATTTATCCAACTTTTACTTTTATACAAAAGACAATTTATTTAGTTGATATGTAATCCAATTGGGAGCATTAAATACATCCAATATTTCTATTAGATAATTTTTCTATTAGATAAATCAAAAGTATCAAACTGATATATTTGTGACAGAAAGTTGATAATTGGTAATTAAACTAGATTGGCCATTAATATTCAATTGTATATTGATAATGTAACATAAGTCAATCAATTATCGAGCCTACCTGACTCAATTAATGGTTATGCTTATGGGGATGTCAGGACTCAAACTCATAATTGATGACCTTGTGCCAAATTTTGTAATATACCGAATTTCCAATAATATAAATGAATGTCATATATTATTACTAGATCTCAAACCCGACTATACACACGGATGTTGATTGTTTAATTAAAATAAAGGTTTAAATTTTAATTCAATTAAAATAAATGGACTTAACTGATTAATTAAGTTTGATTTAAGTTGATGATGTCATAACCATGTTTCCTATATATAATTTAAGATCTTAAGAATATTAATTATTGTAGTAGGTAAAATTCAATCTTAAGATTTAGTTAAATGTAAAGGTTGGATCAATTTTGTGAAGAATAATAAACCGTAGGGTTAATAATGGTTTAATCATCAAAGTTTTACTTTTTGTTTGTTTTAACACTTCAATTTTTTTTCCACGTTTTAACACTTCAAGTTAATGATTGACTAAATTTTTTATCCCTTAAGTTTAGATGATCATTAAAAATAACATTTTGAGCAATTGGTGACCGGTAGATCAAGTTCTCACTAATGACGTGGCAAATTTCACCAAAGTTAATAATGGTTTAATCATTAAAGTTTCACTCTTTTTTTTGTTTTAACACTCTAACTTTTTTTTACGCTTTAACACTTCAAATTTTAATATTTATACTGTAGCGGGCGTATTTGACTTTTAGTGTCATGCTTTATTGCACTCAAATTTTAATATTTGTTTTGCTTTACATTTGACGGATGCAAACATTCTATATGTCCCTAATATAATACCCCCAAAGTCAAATAATTCAATCAAAGTTAAGCTCCTTTGATCGCGAAAACAAAAAGGATAGAAGGGATAAACGGTTCCATATTATGGAACGAATTGTCATGCATGAGGAGGTTTGAACATATATTTTTAAATCGTTATTAAAAATATGTGTTCAACATTACGGTTTTTACTTTTGTTATTCACAGGATGATATGCATAGTTCGACCGTGAAAAGTAAATTAAGGTTAAAATGCCGCGGTTTTGGAAGATGAAGTAATCTATATCATACGCAAAATATCATTCGATTTAAGCCAAATACGGCCATTACATTACATAATCGAATGACAAGGAGTTTGACATGTCATTAGTGAGAACTTGACGTGTTAAAATGTGAAAAAAAAAGTTGAAGTGTTAAAACGTAAAAAAAAATAAAACTTTAATTGGTGATTAAACCATTATCAACTTTGGAGATATACCGGCTACATCAGGTCATAACCACGACAAAGAGTCAAATTAAACGGTCAGCATTAACTTGAAGTGCTAAAACATGGAGAGAAAAAGTTGAAGTGTAAAAACAAAAAAAAAAAAAAAAGAGAAACTTTGATGATTAAACCATTATTAACCCTAAACTGTAATGGGCCTTAACTAACAAAATATGAAAGTTAAAGGCTAAAGTGCAATAATTGAATTTTGTAAAGTACTCCCTCCGTCCCAAAATAAGTGTCTCATGTCAAAATGCACACAGTTTAAGGAAAGTCACTATTTACCAATAACATCTTATCTTTACCCACTAAAGTCTTTTCTGATTGGCTGAAAGGGAATCTGAACATTTATTTTGGGACGTCCCAAAATAGTAAGTGAAACACTTATTATGAGATGGAGGGAGTATTAATTAGAGGAGATTAAGAAAGGGTAATCAGTCATATCATCAATTTTTATCCGTATACAACTAGCTGCTCATGATGATATAATGTAGATTACTGTAAAACATGATTGATAATGTATGAACAAAAACAAAGGTATTATCACCTATTTATTTGATAAATACAATACAAATGTACACATCAAGTACACAAGTACTTAATGTATAATTGTTATGGATATATCAATTTTATTGGTGGAAATAGGGTTAATAAGGGTTTAACCTTCAAAGTTTCACTTTTTTCGTTTTAACCACTCAACTTTTTTTAAATGTTTTAACTACTTAACTTATGGTCAATAATGATTTAATCCATGAACTTTCAATTTGTTTTCATTTTAACCACTCAACTTTGTTTTAAACGTTTTAACCACTCAACTTATGAGTTGACCACATTTTAACCATCAAAGTTCATTTGCCCATTTAAAAAAAAACCCTTCCATTAACTTATAATGAAAGTTTAGATCAGCATATATAAACTTTAAACTCATTTTTTTAGTGACCAAGGTTGTCAAGATAGAGATCTTACATATGATCGTGTTTGTCTTTATAAGATCGAAATCGTAAGATCAAATCGGGATCGTAAGATCTTACGATTTCGATTTAAGCATAGGATCTAACGATGTCGATCCGATCCGATCTTACTTAACATGAATATAAGTTAAGAAAATATAAATTAGTTAAGTTTTGTCCAATAAAAGGTTAATAGGTTTATTATTTAATTAATTACTACACGTAAAACTATTCAATTTTTAAACTAAATTAGTTTATCGCGTGAAAATATATATATTTAATTATAAATATAGTAATTTAAGTATGATAAGTATGAATTGATGCTATGATGTTTAAACTATAATAGTTTAATTATTTGTCATGCAATTAATCTTTTATATGCATTATAATACACATTTATAAGATCATAATCGAAATCGTAAAATCTTACGATCCTGATTTGATCTTACGATTTCGATTTTGTGAAGACAAAAATCATCATATGTAAGATCTCTATCTGGACAATCTTGGTCGATAAAAAAAATCATTTCAAAGTGTATACATCGATCTAAACTTTAATTATAAGTTAACGAAATGGTTTTTTTTAAATGGGCAACTAAACTTTAGTGGTTAAGTATGGTCAACTCATAAGTTGAGTGGTTAAAACGAAAACAAATTGAACGTTCGGGCATTAAACCATTATTGACCCTAAGTTGAGTGATTTAAACATTTTTAAAAAAAGTTGAGTGGTTAAAATGAAAAAAAATGAAACTTTAAGTATTAAACCATTATTAACCTGTGAAAATATCACAACCAAAAAAGAATGGTGTGAATCATTCACCACTAATAAAACCTTAATCTCTTCATATTATATAGGATACAAGTCGTTCAAGAGGAGAAAATGAGAAGGGCAGTTTTTAGGGGTTGTGTTCGATAGCAAATTAATTAACATATGATATCAACCAAAAAAAGAGAAGAAGATGAAGGACATGGAAAACGGTACAATCAAAGATGAAGATGAAATGATGACAATGGATAATTAAATTTTTGTATATTCTAATTAAGAAAGGTTAATGATTCGTATAATATTTCTTCCGTCCCATTACAAATGTCCACTATTGACTTTTTGAAGTTTTTTTTTTTTTTCAATTTTGACCTTAAAATTTTTTGTTTGTGTTATATAATACTTGATAAAAATTATATCAATGAAAATACATTTAAAATCAAATTTATTCATATATTTTGCATTAAATATTATATAACACAAACAAAAATATTTATGGTTAAAGTCGTAAAATAAAAACTTTTAAAAGTCAATAGTGGACATTTGTAATGAGATGGAGGGAGTATTAAAGATGATGATGAATTGATGACAACGGATAATTATTTATTTATATATATGTTGATTAAAAACGGATAATGCTTCGTATATCCTTAAGTTTTATCCGTTTATAGTTATGCTCTAAAACTTGTGCAAAATTGATTATGCAAGGTATGGATTTCAAATTTGGTTTCTAAGTGTATAGTAATTCGATATCCTTTAGAGTACACAGTACGCACACACTAGGTATCAACGTTATCCATTGAGAATGTCGTGCGACGGTGTTCTGGCACACCGTGCTGACGTTCTCATCGGCGTTTCCACGGCATTCTGGGCTCGACGTTCGAGTCCGGACATTGTTTTCGTTCAGTGTTTTTTTTTCACCACACCACAAAATCTTCACTTTTAACATTCTCTAGAACACTATTCAGAACACCGTTCCCCACACCCTGTGCTCGTATAAGTTGTTCATGTTTTAGATTTGTAGTATTGGGGATGTGTTATCACCATTGTTGAGAAAAGATGGGAGACATTTGTCTTTTTCAGAAAAATATTTTTCTTTTGTAAAACTGAGAGCGCGTGAAATGACGCGTTATACTGTGAGAGTGGGGAAGCTAGAAAATGAGATTGTTAAGGAGTGATGGACCTGAATGAAGGAAGATGGTATAGTATGTGCATGTGAATGGCAAGTATAGATTGGCATGACATGGCATGCAGTTGTAGTAATCAGTGGAATGCCATGCATGCCATTTTTCCATGCAATTTAGATATATTCACTGCACACTAACAATTTGTTTCAGTACAAAATGCTTCTTGTTTTATTTTTGGATCTTTATTACTACAGTTATTATTTATATTATATTATATTATATTATATTAACTATTAACTAATACTAAATAACTAGAATAGATCTATTTTTGATTAAGTTGTAATTAAGCTCCATATATAATTCAAACTGCTACAGTTTCAAAAGTATAAGATAGGTCGATGATACTATATTATGTATTTATGTGTATTAGTAGTTCACTACAAATATTAACTTAATAAAGCTCCTCATTTTCGTTTTTAAAGGACGTTCGATCGTGTGATAACAGTTCGATTTCGATAAGTTAAAACCAATAATTAAAAAGACAAAGGTATAAAAAGAAGTATCAAAACAACTAAATTGTTAAGAGCATTATATAATAACATGGGCTCTCATCCAAATACTCTGATAATTTGTGTGGGGGCCCATTGGGTTTCTTTTGAACAGTATTCAAAATTTAAACCTATCAAGTATTAATCAACTTCTTTTACTCTTGTATTCCATATGACCATATATATCGAACTAATGAACTTCACCAGTGAGCACAAACTACACCAAGAAGCGCGCAAAGGCCTTGTATGTAGGACAATTGACGTATATGAATTTATAAGTTGTTATGGTTCGTACGTACAATGTTCATTTTTAGTAGCTCAAATAAGGTCAGTGAACGAGAGGTAAGTGATTAACAAGTTTTTGATTTGAGTATTTAACATGGAAAATTCACTTGCAAAGCTTTTTTAAAAGATTGATCTTCTGGAATTCATTGAGCCCAAGCTATTCAAAAGCTAGAAGAAAATATTGAAATTCGCAATTGATCTGTTATTTTTAATTTCTCATAAGATTAGAGACCAAAATGCCTTTACAATATAAATAAGATAAAGGTCATGCCACAACAATTTTAGGAATTAACAAGCTAGCTATAAGCTATCATAGTATCATATGTCTAATACTACATAAATAACCATATATTATTGAAACATTAACTAGATGACTAATAGCACATGTTTAGCAAGAACTGCACTTCTTGATATGTATTAAGGCTTCATTTCATCTTTCCAAAAGTCCAAAATCTATAATATCATGTAAAAAATCTCAAGATAACAACCTTACCATGTGCATGTATTGCGTCTGAGATAATAACGAATCAAAGGAAATATCCGTACGAAAAAGCTAGGAGTATTATTGAACGGAAACGGTTGGATAGTAACGATGTACACGTCTTTAAACATTCAGATCCCAAAATTTGGCTGTCAAAGTGAAGAGGAGCCTAGAAGAGTGTTTGTCTTTTAGAGATAAGAATGAAAAGGTCCACACACTACACAGAATCCATATATTCATTCAAAGATACATTGCAGAAGACAAATCAATATCTCACTGTCATTTTTGGACTTCTGAAAATTCATATTGTATGGGACAATTTGTTCACCACCTTATCAATGTTAACGACAACTTCCATATATATTCCTATGTAGTATATACACATGTATGATTAATATATTTGTATGTGTGTATATGCATAAAATACATGCCTTTTTATTACTAGTAGTATTGAGGCAGGACCCAATTTGCAACTGAGATAAACACTTTATAAAAATATCTATTTTGTATACATACAAATGAGACCTTTATATAAAGGATGCTATTATTATTTTATTGATTCATATACGAATAATTCAAATTACACCAAACTTGTTTACATTTCCGCCAAAATAAAGAAGATTGAAGGATGATATTAAGCTCACATTGATCACACAAAAAATGGAATAAAATAAACAATGAACAACTCTAAATTAACATCGGGAAAGTTGTTATAATCATGGATCCATTTGAAGGAATGTGTGTCGACGTCAAGACCTTTATGTTAGCTAGTTATTGTAGGCAGTATGTGTGTTCAAGTCTCACTTGAAGCAAAATCGTACGTTCAACAGGATGCGTTCAAGTCTCAAAGCGTGACAGTATATAGTAGGTGGTTTGGGATGTGAAAATATCTACGGTTCTAAGGATCAGAGTTGGTCCTCCATTAAAATTCATACATTCTCTGGTCTATTTGTTTGACAATTGTCATACCAATGTAGTTCAATAAATATAATTGCCAAAGGCAAAATGTGCTTCACAATATGTAAGAGGTGAAGATTTTCATTTCCTTCAATTGTCGCCAGGCGATCTATCCTCTGCGATACGATAAACGTATAGATTGTAAGGTTATAGGTACAAGTCAAGACTCAAGATCAATGCATGGAGGAATGTTACAATTTTGGAGGTTTTTGTGTTGCATTAAATATAGATGAATGCATAGTAGGGTCATTGTCCTAATAAGAGAGGATGATGGTGATATTATTCTTATATGATCAGATCAGCAGTATGAAGGAAAAAGGTCCACATTACTGCAAAAATATTCACTGTTTTAATTCTCTTGTGGTTATTAATTTTTAGGCCCACTAGTTATTTTTTTTAAATAATAATAATTATTTATTTATTTATTTTACATGTTGTCTTAGTGAGTAGTATGTTGTTTTTGAGGGATCAACTTCATAGACTGACATACATACATTCCAAAGATACTAATTCTTCAATGGTACCATTGCAATCACCAGCCCCATGATGCAGTGAGAAGCTAGCAATGCATACAGATAATCAAGTTGAGGAGCATTAATGGATGTTTGTAGAAGTTGAAGATTTATATGCTTGACATATATGCTAATTTCAATTATTAAGAATTAAAAAAGGTAATATGTCATGAATTACTACTACTAGATAAGTTAAGGTAAAGCTAGAAAGTTATATAATTCGATATAGTGTAAATTATGAAAACATTAGAAATTAAAGTACTTTAATTGGAAACAAAACTTGAAATGCGGATTGAACATGTAGCAAACTTGGATGAAATTTCTGTTTATATGTTTTACCACTCGATCATCATGTATAGTTACGCGAAGTCGTACTCTTGAAGTATTATGCAAACCATCATTTTTTCTTTTATAGGTGTCGTATTTTAATTAATTAAAGCTAACTTGTCATTATAATGAGTAAACTATGAATCTATCTCTAGAAACAAAAAATATCATTAGAATATTTGCTTAAATTAGAGAACATAATTTGAGTGTATTTTATTCATTTGTTTTTCCTCCCTTGATCGTTTATCTTAAAGAGAAAGAAGCCCAAATAAATATACATATGGGCCGGTTTTTACATCAATAAACCCAAAAAATGTAAGCCAGTCTTGTTGGGTTATTAAAACTTCTTTGTGGCTTCAACAAAATAAAATATATAAATTACTACAGTATTTTACAAACAAATTTACTACCCTCCACTTTGTTTACTATGTACGATTTCATCTCTACATGACTGGAATCGCTCTACATACCATACAATTGTTTTACAAACAAATTTACTACCATGGACTTTGTTTACTATGTACGATTTCATCTCTACATGACTGGAATCGCTCTACTTATCATACACTTACAGTTGTAAGATATGGAGGATAACATATCTATATTTAGAATTTAGAACTAAGTTAAATTGATTTCTATTCCTTTATAATGGTGACTTGTCTAAATTAATTTCGGTAATATTGATTATTAACGGTAATTCTTAGTTATAAATTTGGAAGTAACAAAAGTGGTATGCTTAGGGCTATTACCATTTTCTAACGATGATATTGTTGTCTATTTATTTATAGTTGATGATTTATGTGTTTTGTACCATTTAAAAGCAATAACTTTGACGTATATTCTCCCAAGTTTACTGATTTATAATTTCTAACAATATGTGTTGTAAGATGCTCAAATGGAACATTCTTGAATCTTGATATGAACGGGGAGATAGCAGTTAAAAAAGGTGATGTAGCGGTGGATTCAGGCAGCTTTATTTTTATTTATTTTTTATTTATTTTTTTTATTTTTTTGAGTTTTGGAGATGTTAAGATCTATTTTGTTTCAATGTCCCAAAGAGTTAAGGACCTCGATCTCCTTCTGAATTTATAAAGACAACCCATTTATAGGCATTGACAGGTAGACGTACGATTTTGCCAATTCTGCTTGTGTTCTGATCTCCCAAAGTTACCGTGTTAAATCAAAATTTTAAGATTAGAGGTGGCAAAGATAGGACACCAACATTAACAAAAAATAAAATATAAAAGATGGATGGGTGGGTGGGTTAAATTGATAATAATCTCCAAAAGCTGCATCTGGATAGGACAAATCGTCAAAAAAAATTACCGAGAGCAAATCGTTATATTTGTTTGCAATTTGTGGTAGATTACTCAAGTTTCTTTAGCTAGCGTTTCTTTGGCCCACTAAGCCCGGTAGCTGAAAATGACAAGCCCAATTAAATTATTAGCATTGTCAATTAGCTACTGGGTTACCAATTTACGAATAGCCCATCCGAGATGCCCCTCGCAAATAAAGTATAGTGGGCGGTTACTCGATTCCAGGGGAGTAACCTCTTGTGAAGATAATCGGGTGAGTCAAAATAGTTCGTCAGTGATTTCACAACTGCCTTTAAAAAAAAACTCTAAATAATTTTCAAATATAATATAAGAAACATTTGATAATATTAAATTAAATATAATATATGAAATATTTGATGATGTCATCAAATACATTCAATTAACCAATATGTTTTGTTTAATTTTATCAAATTGACTAAAATTAAGAGTTTGTTTGGCAAAATTAGCTGATAGCTGAAACTTATATTTTAAGTTAAAAGCTGAAGATTATTTTTTAACAGTGTTTGGTAAAACTAGCTGGAACTTAAAGATGTAAATTGACATAAAAGGATAAAAAAATGTATAATTAATAATATTTTAAAGGGTATTTATGTAATTTTTCATTTTATAAACTCGGAGATTCTTTTTATAAGCTACTTCGAGTTGCTTATTTTTTTAATTAGCTCCTCAAGTTTTATCTACCAAATAAGGTTAGAAACTTAAGCTTATAGAAAAATAAGTATAAGCTTCTATAAGCTCCAATAAGTTTGTTGCAAACACACCCTAAAGAAAAGATTACATCATAAATTACAATTTTAAAATTTCTTAAAATAAATTTTTAGCAAATATAAAAATATTAACTTTAGAATCCATATTTGCATCAAGTCTTAACATGTCTAATTTATATGTACTTTACATCGACATATATATAGGATATATAATTTATAATTAATAATTATTTAAAATGTTCACATTACTATTTTGGGATGTTACATTATAAATGTCCACTTAGATTTTAACCAATCAAAAAGGATTTTGGTAGGTAGATTTAATATTTGATTGGTGGAAAATATAGTTGGTGGAGAATTTCTAAAACTATGTGCAAAGTCAAATTGAACATTTTAAATGAGACGGATGGAGTAATAATTAATAATGGCTTAAGGTCTGTTTGTACACGAGCTTAAAAGCTAGTTTAGTTATATGGAAATGTTATTGACTAGGGGTGTTGATAAATACAACATCAAATTTGTTTTATACAACAAAGTTATGTTTATGCAAACTTGTATATTTGTCGGTGATTCAGATATCTAGTCTTTGGATGAACATATGGGTGTTACAAGATTACGAAAAGGGGGAATGGGATATGATAGACAGGGTGAGTTTGCGTTGTATTCGTAAAATGGTGCCTGCAATTGTCCCAATAAGTCAAGGGAGTGATTACGTGTATCTTGCTGGACATAAGCAGGTCATGGTGTTATTGAATAATAATGATTTCATTGCCTTCATTCAACACCTAAACCCACAATATATACGATTACACAGATGGTTCTAGAATAACAATGCATGGGCTAGGCCTAATATAATACAAAAGGGCCATAATACAAAACTAATACATATGTCAGCTAATACGCCCCTGCAGTAGGAGCGGGAGGAGGTCGGACGCTCAAACTGGACCGAAAATCTTCGAATAAGACCGAAGGGAGTCCCTTAGTGAAGATATCAGCATACTGATAGCGAGAGGGAACATGGAGGATACGAACGTGACCAGCAGTAACCATGTCACGGACAAAATGTATGTCTATCTCGATATGTTTAGTCCGTTGATGTTGAACAGGATTTGCAGACATATAAATGGCACTAACATTGTCACAGTAGACAATGCCGATGATAAAGGTGAATGGAGCTCACGAAGTAGATTACGAATCCATGCCGTCTCGGCCACCACGTTAGCAACACCCCGGTATTCCGCTTCAGCACTGGAGCGAGAGAGAGTGTGCTGGCGTTTAGATGACCAAGATAATAAATTATCACCCAAAAATACACAATATCCTGAAGTGGACCGACGAGTAGACGGACAACCTGCCCAATCAGCATCAGTATAACCAACCAGAGAAGTAGTAGCGGAAGCATATAAGTGGAGACCAAAATCTAAAGTACCCTGAACGTAGCGCAAGATCCGTTTGAGAGCAGCAAAATGAGGTTCCCGTGGATCGTGCATGTAAAGGCAAATCTGCTGTACGGCATAAGATAGATCTGGACGTGTGAAAGTGAGGTACTGTAGACCACCTGCAAGACTACGGTACAAGGTAGGATCCTGAACAGGAACACCTTCCGGACCCAGTTTAGACTCTGTATCAACGGGAGTCCGACATGGGTTGCAGTTAGTCATGTGGGCACGCTCAAGAAGCTGAAGAGCATACTTCTTCTGTGATAAGAACAAGCCCGTAGAATGCCGAGTAGCAGAGATACCAAGAAAATAATTAAGTGCCCCGAGATCAGTCATGTCAAACTCATTATGCAGAGAACTAATAATCTGCTGGAGGAGAGTAGTAGATGAAGCTGTAAGAATAATGTCATCCACATAGATGAGTAAATATGCAACCTCAGATCCCTGTCTATAAATAAATAATGAAGAATCACATTTGCTCTGGTGAAAACCGACCCGGGTGGCATAACCTGCGAATCGCTGAAACCAAGCACGAGGTGCTTGTTTAAGGCCATATAATGATCTCTGCAAAAGACACACATGGTGAGGATATCGAGAGTCAACGAAACCAGGGGGCTGATGCATATACACAGTCTCAGATAAATCACCGTTAAGAAATGCATTCTTAACGTCAAGTTGATGAATGGGCCATTGGCGAGATATAGCAAGGCTAAGTATAGTACGAATGGTGGCCGGTTTGACAACCGGGCTAAATGTCTCATCAAAGTCAACACCAAGTTGTTGACTGCTTCCATTGGCAACTAAACGAGCCTTATATCGGCTCAAAGTCCCATCAGCAAGAAACTTATGCTTAAATAACCACATCGAGCGAACAATGTTAACATCTGAGGGCCTTGGGACAAGAATCCAAGTTCCATTTTTAACTAACGCATTATACTCATCATACATAGCATGACGCCATTGAGGGTCTTGTAAAGCAAGAAAAGGAGATTTAGGAATAGGGGAAATAGTAGACGTATGAAGAGATAAACGATCGATAGGTTTGACAATACCCGATTGAGACCGAGTGACCATACGGTGAGTTCGCGGTTCGTTAGGATGCGGTGTGGGTTGCCCGGAAGGGCCGGCTGTGTTTGGGTCGTTGGTGGGCTGGGCATTGGAGTGAGAGGGTAGAGTAGTTTGTTGGTGGGCTAGAGTAGATGGAGGATTTGGAGTAGGGTGGTCTGAACTGTTCGGTTGTGGTTGAGCTAGATTAGGTGGGCCGTTGGTGGTAGCAGGAGGGGTGAGCTGCTCGATTGTAGTGGGGGGAAGGTTGGATGCAAGAGACGATAGTAGGGGGAAGGTAACGGGTCGAGAAAGGTGTATGAAGGTGTCGTGGCTGGGGTCATGGATTTGTAAGGAAATTGTGTTTCGTCAAAGGTGACATGTCTTGAGAGGATTATTTTGTTTGTCTCGAGGTTTAGGCATCGGAAGCCACAGTGATAGGCGGGGTAGCCTAAGAAGATACATGGAGTGGCTCGCGGGGCAAGTTTGTGAGGGGAGTGAAGGTGAGGGTAACATAGGCATCCAAAAATTCGAAGGCGGGAATAGTCGGGAAGTTTGTTGAAGAGAAGAGTGAAAGGTATTTGATTGTTGATTGCGGTAGATGGGAGGAGGTTTAGAAGGTAGGTGGCCATGTGGAGGGCTTCAACCCAAAAGGTGGGGGGAAGGTGTGCTTGAAAGAGTAGAGTACGAATGATGTTATTAATTGTTCGTATCATACGCTCCGCCTTGCCATTTTGTTGGGAAGTTTTAGGGCATGAAAAACGGAATTGGATACCATTTTTTGAAAAGAGGGAGTGGAGTCGGTTATTATCGAACTCACCACCATGATCACACTGGAAACTTTTAATTTCACATTTAAATTGATTTTTAACATATGTGCGAAAATGCAAAAATTTATCAAACATATCAGATTTAGAACGAAGAGGATAAATCCATACATAATGAGAGAAATGATCAAGGAAAAGTACATAATATTTAAAACCACTAGAGCTAACAATGGGAGAGGTCCATAAATCAGAATGAATAATGTCAAAACAATGTTGAACAGTAGAATTTGAAACATGAAAGGGAAGCTTCACATGTTTGCCAAGTTGACAAGCATGACAAATATGTGTAGACTTCGTTTTATTACATGAAATAAAATTACGAGAAGCAAGGCAGCGTAGTACTTCATCACCCGGATGACCAAGACGTTGATGCCATGTGGAAGAACTGGTAGAAAGGAGAGCAGTAGGGATGGTTGACGGCTTGGTAACTGGATAGAGATCGCCCGAGCTGTCACATCGAAGGAGGATATGGCGAGTCAAGAAATCCTTCACAGAAAATCCAAACGCGTCAAATTCAATTGTACAATTATTATCTTTAGTAAACTGACGAACAGAAATAAGATTTTTAATGATATTGGGAGTAACAAGAACATTATGAAGATGGAGAGGGCGATGAAAAGAGGGAATGATGCTATGTCCGGTGTTGGTGACGGGAATGGAATTGCCGTTACCAACATAAACAGATGGGTATAAGCGTTTATCAAAAATGGTACCTGAATTACTTGTATTAGAATTTAAGTGAGAGGAAGCACCTGTATCCATATGCCAAGTCGGGTCCTGTAGGGTCATGGTGCTAAAAGCACTAGGGAGAGTGGTCGGTTGAGACCCGTACTGAATAGGAGCGGCACCAAGTACACCCAATCCGGGTTGTGGCCGTGGAGGACCAGCATACTGTGGAAGAACCTGGTGGGCTGTAGGTTGTCCCTGGGCCGGCTGGTTGTAGTCGATCAGCCCATATTGAGGTGGGTGATTTGGGCTAGTGGGCTGAGCAGAGGGGAGCCGAGAGTTGAAGAAGCCTGGTGGTACTGATGTGTGCCATGAAAGGTGCGACAAATAACCAAGGGTGCGTTTGTTTCTGCCTTCAACAGTCCCAGCAGCTCCATTGAAGCGGGAATTTAAACCCGACCGATTCCTATGGTCATGTATGTATTTGCACCGATCACCAAACTTACATGTCCCTTTAATAAAATGATGACAAACTTGAGGAAGATTAGATGACTTGTTGTTGTTACCTCGTTGGTTAGAAGAACTGGAGGCCATGAGGACGGTTGGGGAAGACGAACTACTTTCAAAGGTATTAGTGACTCCGGGCTCGTCGGTGAAAGAAGATTCTTTCAACAGTAGCATGTTGCGAACAGCTTCGAAGGTGGGGAGAGGCTCACGATGTCGAATTATTTCAGCAAGTGTAGCAAAACGGGAGTCAAGACCATTAACCGCATATATTACCAAGTTCTTCTCGCTTACGTTACAATCAAGGTTTTTGAGCCGATTTGCCATAGATTGAATTTTGGTGCAATATTCGTTAACTGTCATTTTTCCAATCTTGATGGAGCGAAGTTCGTTGTCGAGAGTGATAGCTCGAGCATCTTTGTTATCATGGAAAAGACTTTTGAGATGGTCCCATAATGCTTTTGCATTGCCCGGTGTGGTAACGACTTGTTCTTGAAGAGAATCACATAAGGATCCAAGGATCCACATCTTGATGAGATCATCAAGTTGACACCATTCCGCGTTTATGGACACGGTATCTTATTCTACATGAGATTTGAGGCCTAGGCTACCAAGGTGAATAAGGGAAAAAGAGCTCCAAGAATTGTAATTATGTTTTTCAAGATCCAATTTAATAGGGACTTTGTTAGGGATGCTGAAAGGTATGATTTTGTCGGTGGAAGAGGGGGGTGGGGGTGTTGAAGGAATGTTGTCATTAGCCATGGATGCAGATTAGTTATTTTAGGGTTGGAGGGAGCGTGATGAAGATGGTGGGGGAAGAAAAGAAGTCGTGGGTTAAAGAAAGAAATTAGGAGAAAATTATGGCTCTGATACTATATTGGATAATAATGATTTCATTGCCTTCATTCAACACCTAAACCCACAATATATACGATTACACAGATGGTTCTAGAATAACAATGCATGGGCTAGGCCTAATATAATACAAAAGGGCCATAATACAAAACTAATACATATGTCAGCTAATAGGTGTATCAAAGGAAAACAAGAAGTTGGAACGAAATGCATTCTGTGAAAAATAACTCTGCCATGACTTTGTGGTTCTCTGCGCATTCTTTCCGTGGCACTATCTTTTCATGTCGTTAAGGTGCGTGAATCGTGATGACTAATTTACCGTGTTTCATACAGTTCAAGATGATTTGAGTGAAACTAAGTGAACTTGCTAGATCTTGTATATAAGTTATTTACTTATTTGTAGTCCTACAGTTCAAGATGATTTGAGTGAAACTAAGTGATATATTTATAATAATAATAAGAGGATTGTAAACTTTTGGAATTAAATCATACAAATTATCAAGTGTAACACCAACATCTTTTATAGCATCTTCTTCCATTGCTATCCTCTCAGCGTCATCAAGTGTATCACTCTCATTATGTCATACCATTTGCACTACCATGTATTACTACTAGATATCCATTTCTACGTACGGAATTCTTTCTAAAAGGATTTGTTAAGTTTAAGCTAGACAACTATAAAATTTGATATAGTGTTATGAAAACACTAAAAACTACTTTAGCTGATAACTAAAATTGAAATGAGAATTGAACATGAAGAAACTTGGATGAAGTTTTCGTTTCCTATATGTTTTACGACTCGACCACCATGAATAGTTCCGCGAAGTAAAACAACCTTTTTTGTTTTACAGGTATTATTTTAATGTCAAGTTGCTATAACTGATTAAACTATGAATCTATCTTTAAAAAAATATCATTAATATAGAACTTTTGCTTAAAATATATAGATCGAGGATATAACTGAGTTTTTCATTTGTTTTCCTCCCTAGATCTTAATATTACAGTAATTATTAAAGTGAAGAAAGCCCAAATAAATAACACGGACAATTTCTATGGTAAACATGGGCCGGTTTCACATCAATAAGCCCAACATATGTAAGCTAGTTATGTTGCCTTGTTAGTTATTAAGAGGTGGTAAAAAAAACCTGGTTGGGTAACCGACCCGGTTAATACCCGGAAACCCGACCCAATCTATACCCAGGTTGGTTGTACCTGATTCGGGTTTTACTAGTACCCGGCGGGTACCCAATCGGGTACGCCCCCAGACGCTGCAAATCGGGTTGTACCTGGGTTGTACCCGGGTTGTACCCGAACCGGTTCCAAAAACCGGTTTTTAAACCCAGTTTGAACCCGTTTTTTTCACTAGCCGTTGTGTTTGACATTCTAGCCGTTCTATATCCATTTTTTTTGACTTTTTTTACCATTTTGCCATCCTAAAACTAATATAAATAGATACCTTGGGTTTGGGTTAGTTACAACACTCAAACTTACTCATTCTAGTGAAAAAACACTCAAAACGCTTACGATTTACATACGAAACTCTCAAAACTTTACTCTCGTCCTCTAAAAACGCTCTCAAAATGGCAACTCAAAGTTCCTCAACTAACGATTTTGTTGGTTCGTCAAATGCACCAACTATTGTTCAAGTTTTGCAAACAAAACATAATCCAGAGATTTGGTGTAACTTTGACAAAGTGTTGTTGTCAGATGGTTCGACTAAGGCGCATTGTAAACGATGTGGGAGTTTTTTAAAAGCCGACTCCAACTCAACGTTGAGCAAACATACTTTAAAGTATTGTAGTTCAAACAAAACTAATCCGGAGGAGGGTCAAGCAACCATTTCACGGGATGGAGGTATTTTCACATACCAAGCGAGCGGTGTCGAGAAGCATTTGCCGGCTTAGTGATTCAAGAAGCTTTGCCGTTCAACCACTTCGACAACCCTCGGTTTACTAAGGTTATTCAAAATACTCTTCAACCCCGATATAATCATGTAAGTCGTCTTACCCTTAGACGTGATGCACTTAAGTTGTGGAAAAAAGTTAAAATTCAACTAATAACCGGTTTTGAAAACTTAACTACAAGTGTATCATTAACAACTGATGTTTGGTCGGCTCCTCATGGTTTGCCCGGTTCGTACCTTTGTGTTACCGCGCATTGGGTTGATCCCGCAACTTGGCAAATGATGAAACGTACCATTGCTTTTGAAAACTTTGACTATCCTCACACGGGTCAAAATCTATTTTGCATGTTACGAGATGTAATGAAAATGTTTAAATTAGAACAAAAGGTTTTTTCTATCTCGTTTGATAACGCGAGTAATAACACAAATGCCGTTCAAAAATTAATACTAAAATATGCACCACCTTTGAAAGGAATTTTCTACCATAGTAGATGTGTTGCACACATCATTAACTTGGTTGTGCAAGACGGATTAGTGGTTCCACAAATAAGTGTAGTAAAAGACACGTATAAAACTATGTTACAAGATATATTTTGCAAGGGTAAGGCTAGATACAAACATTACATGAGATTGTGTAAGGAAACGGATTCCATTTTTTAACCCCTAATTGGGACATGCCCGTAAGATGGAATTCGACTTACAATATGTTTGTATGTGGTTTACGCCAACGTGAGACTTTACAAGCTTTTCATTTTCAACTTGTCCAAAGGGGTTATGCTAACGAATTTTCAATCGAATATTGGGACATTATTCAAAAGATAACCGAATTGCTCAAACTTTTTAAAACCGCCACTACTTTGTTATCGGGTGTTTATTACCACGATTCATTTGGTACTTAACCAAATTTTTTTAATGTGTTCAAAGCTAAGCGAATACGAATTTGTTGGGAATGCATACGTAATAATGGTCTCTCCCATGAAAGAAAAATTATGAAAATATTTTAAAGAAATGCCACCGGTAATTAGTTGTGTCGCCGCATTAAACCCATGTTTGAACGTTTCCGGGGTGGAATTGCTTATCGATAACATTTGTCAAGATTTGGAATTGAATGACGAGGACCCATTTTTTGCACAAAATACAAAAGACCATTTTAACAAATGTTTAAAGATTTATTTGTCCATTATTTTCAAATATGGTTCAACAAATGCTTGTTCTAGTTCGGCTTCCACAATGTTTGGTTCATCTTCCTCTCGCGATCCAATTATTAACTTATATAATAGTTAAAGACAAGAAAACCATAAACGGGCAAGGGGTGATGGTAATCAAACGAACACTAGTGAGTATGGGAGATATACCGGAACCGATTTTTTAAACACTATACAACCCGATGAATTTGCAAAATTCGATATTTTGGCTTGGTGGAAAGGGAGGGAACCTCAATTTCCCGTTCTAACCATCATGACCCGAGATTTACTAACCGTCCAAGCTTCTACGGTAGCTTCGGAATCCGCTTTTTCACTTAGTGGCAGGGTACTATCTATATGAAGAACAAGACTCACACCGGCCTCGTTAGATATGTGCATTTGCTTGAAGGATCACCTAGACGCCGCAGAACGTATACAACACATTTCAAGTCTTGAAGGTGAAATGGAATACGAAGGAGATATACACGATGTCAAGGTGGAAGTGGGTATGGCAATATCACTTTCTGATGAAGAAATTGCTCTCGATGAAGCTTCACGGGAGATCATCACCGATGAAGATTTCGACATTTGAAGAATGAAGACTACGCATTCGAATATATTAATAAACCTTAAAGATTTTGAAGAATTATGAAGACTTATTTGTTTCAAGAATATCGTTATGATGATTTAGAAGACTTTGTTTTAAGTAATTGTCAAGTTATGTAGAAATAAGTCGAAGTGTTGTTGTTATGGTAAACGGGTCAAAAGGTGTCCAAATGGTTCAAAAAGTAGTCACATGTCCGAATTATTCGTAAACGTGAAATTTGAAAAAGTATCAAAATGGAAAGTTTTATTATGTTATAGTGGAGGTGCCTGCAAAATTTCAGGTCTTAAGTATTTACGAGTAAAATGTTATGCGCGTCGGAATTTCGCCTTTAAAAAACCTAGATGGCATTCAGTACCCGCCATGTACATGAGTACCCACCGGATACTCATGCTTAATCCGGAAACAGAAACTAAGTGGCATTCAGTACCCGCCGTGTACAAGAGTACCCGCCGGGTACAAGTTGTTTACCCATGTGACTTCACTCCGGGTAGTTCATACTTGTCCGGGAACCAAACATGTGTACCCGCCATGTACTTTAGTACCAGCCGGGTACTCTGTTTTTCCAGGTCAATATTAGGCGCCTCGCAGACATTTTTCTTCAAACATTTTTCTCACCAAACTCTCCAAAAACCGTGAGTAACACCACCAAACCCCCAAATCAACCATTTTTCAAGCAAAAACTAGTGAATTAAACCGGCAAAACACTTCTACAACATGATTAAGGTATGATTAACAACTTTTTCATTCAATGCTCTTAATTTTCATGGATTGATTGAAGCTTTCAAATTTAGGTTTTCCTGAAATTGAATGTGGGAAAGTTTTAGTTGTTTATATTTCTGATTATATTGTGTGTTATATGTAGTCACACATTCTGATTGCATGAATTCGTGTTTAGTTTACATGATTATGAAAATTGCAAATTTAGGGTTCTTGAAACACATTTTGGGGAAATTAATTTTGTGTAATGATATGCTTAAAATTGTAATCCATTAAATAATACTCATGATTGTTAAGCTCACTTGTCACTTGTAATGCATAATAACAAGTTTAGCTTGATATTAATGTATTTGTGAAAGAGGATGAGTTTGATTTTGCAAATAACAAGTGTTTATGGCTATGCTCTTATGTGATGGATGAATTGTTCATGGAAATTCTCTCATTTGTGTTTTGCAGGGAAGAAGCAAGAGGCAAAAAGGCACCACCTCTGGGACTGCTAATGATGAAGAGGGTGACCGCCCTCAACCGATGAGCATTGATGCTCTACTTGTTCCAGAAACAATTCACCCATGGCTCAGATTTAGTAACAAGCTAACAAAGTACAATACATACTGTCAAAAACTGAACTTGTTGAGGGGGAAAGAATGTGATTTATCTAGGGTCGTCGATTGGGAACCACTAGAACAAGCAGGGGTAGCCAACGGAATCAAGGATATCATTAGGCAACGTTATTTCGTGGATCACATAGCATTTGAATATGAAGAATGGGAAGGAATATTTCAAATTAAAAAGCAGGTATACAAGGAGCTATGTGTGGAATTTCACTGCACATATGAAATGAAAGAGGATGTTGAGACGGCTACTAATAAAACTTTCATGACTTTCCGGATGGGAGGTCAACCAAGGAAAATGAGTATGATGGAGCTTGCTGCCTGTCTAGGCATTTATTCTCGAGAACAGCTAGATGCAGCTCATTTTGCGGATTACTTGATGACTAGTGAGATGATCGAGACGGAATTTTATCCCAAGGATGTGTGGCACGAATTTTCATCAAAACCGTATGCTAGAGGTGGAAGTTCATACAAAGATATTGCAATTGCGGGTAATCCAACGATGTCTTGCGCACACCATTTCACATAGAAGGGAGAACACAGAGAGAGTCGGCTTCGCCAACTTATGGTATTTGAGGAAGTTTGTAGCGGAGGAGAATATCAATGTGCCATACGCTGTTGCCTGGTATTTACATTATAATGCCAGCGGGATTAAAGGGTCATCATCTATCTGTGGGGGATAATTTGTGATTAGGATTGCCAAGTCCTTCAACATCAATTTTGCAAATTTAGAGCGAGTGACGGCTAGGCAGAAAACAGTAGGGTTAGTTCAGTTTCAGGGGGCACAAGCTATTTCAGTTGTCAATAATAATTTCGTGCCCTATCAGGAACCACCAGAGGAGCAATTGGCTCAGCCACCCAGAAGAAGAAGACATCAGCAAGTGGAACATGAACAACATCAAGAGGAAGAAGCTGCATATGAGCAGGGAGGTTTCCAGCAGCAGGGCGCAGCACAACCATCTGTGCTTGATCTTATGCAGGGTATTCAGGGCCTTCAGGTTAGCCATAATGATTTTTCGCAGGAAGTCAGGTATGAGTTTGGAGCACAGCGCTACCCCAACGCTTGGTCAGCACACAACACGCAAAGACTTTCTGAAGTAGTGCCCAACTACCAGCCTACATCCTACAACTACCCACCCATGTGGGGTCAGCCTGGAGTAAGCTATCCATCACCGGTTTATGACGAGGGTGCTGCCTTGGCAGAGCTGCATGAAGAGTATCGAAGGCAACAGGAGAGAGAGCAAGAGGAGCGTGGATTCCCCTATGACTATTCCTTATTTTGAGTGCTTGCGTGCCTCATGTGATTCAGACACTTTTCTAGACAAATTGATAACGGTTTATCTAAGTACTTTTAATTTTATGTTTGGATATTTTGGAATGCTTGACTAGGGATGACGTTTGGGTACATTTTTATACAACATCCCAAAACACTTTTCCATTTGGATTTAGGTAAATTTTGGTTCGAAATGGTCAAAATGTTGGATCATGGCACTTGTACCCAGCTGGGACTAGGGATACCCGACGGGTACTCTATGGAAATTTAAAAAAGAATTGATTCAAGCCTTTGTACCCGGCTGGAACTCTTTATACCCGCCGGGTACATCGTACCCGATTTGGAACCGAGTATTG
This sequence comes from Pseudognaphalium luteoalbum, assembly GCA_963422505.1. NCBI lineage: Eukaryota > Viridiplantae > Streptophyta > Magnoliopsida > Asterales > Asteraceae > Pseudognaphalium > Pseudognaphalium luteoalbum. The sequence goes on along the minus strand of OY730198.1, from coordinate 3,507,796 downwards.
GACCCGAACCGGTTCTTACCCGGTATAAACCGGGTACTATAGGGTTGGGTTTTCCCCCACTCAAAACCGGGTCGGGTTCTCGGAGAACCGGTTTTTTGACCATTGACCAAAATCCGGTTCGGATTTTCGAGTCGAGTCGGGTCGGTCCAAAACCTGACTTTGTTCACACCCAGTTATTACTCCGTACAAACTTCTTTGTAGCTTCAAGCCTTCAACAGAATAAATTACTACTTCACAAACAAATTTGTTACGATCAACTACAATTTCTTTTTATGGGATACGTTAAAGAAAGCCCCAAGGGTTTTAAGAAAAATAAAATGTATTAATTATACGCAAAAAATTTTCTTGTATAAATCTAAATATTATTTAATACATACATATTGTTTAAAAGAAAAGTGTATTAAATGCAAAGACTGATTAAATTTAATGTAACTCTGAATTAAAAAGAAATGTTTAACTTTAATTAATACACGTATCAGTTTCTATCGAAAGCCCCAAGAGTTTTATTTAACAGAACCCTTTTTAACATATTTAATTACTTCGTGGATCTCGATAGCCCTATTCTGTATCAAGAAACTAGGCTCTTAAACATGAAAAATTATGGGTATACTGTCAAAAAAGCAAAAATACCTAACCTTTGAATCAAATATTGGGACATTACAAATTATTAAAATTAATATAAAATAAAACAATTCATAACATAATACATGAGGGAAATGTGAGAATAACCCTATATATTTGGTTAAGTTTGTCAATTTTCTTTTGTCAAATAAACCATTCGAGCTTTGTTTTACGTGTTAAATAAACCTTTTTGTCACGCAAGTAAAGTACATTTTACTGTAATAAGATCGACATTAAGTACAACTAGCATAACGTATAGTGATGGATTCAGGAATTATTGTTGACGGGGGCGTAATGTAATTACTTAATTAGGCTGAAAATAAAAGTGGCATAAATCATTATCAAAATATTGCTAAAATTGACAATTCACATCAAAATAACAATATATCTTAAAACAATTAATTTTAATGCTTTTTCTTAGAGTATATTTATTTTTTAGAGTCTCATTTTTATTTAGCTTTGTATATATCCTTTTATGATTTTTCATACCAATAAAAGTAAAAAGAAAAAGTATTGAGAACTAACTTATATAAACTCACGAGTACTTAAACGTTTTTTAAACAACTAGTAGAGTACCCGCGCGATACTGCGGTATCAAATTTAAAAAATAACATAGGTTGGAGTCATCACCATGTTCACATCAATTGAAACATATGTTGGACTTTCTAACAAACCAGAAACATTGTTATTGCATTGACAGTATTGATTCATGTTGAGGTGAGTGCTTTGTTTATAAGAACAGAGTTGTATGTTTGTATTAAGAGACTGATGTGAGGTGACTATTTATACTACTTTGAAGTCATTTGTTTCAATGGAAATGATATTATTTTTAACAGCGGATCGTTCCATTGAAATGGACAAAAGATGTATTCTGAGATTTTTATGATTTTTTTGGAAGTATTTTAAATTGTTTCTGACTTTTTAAATTGATTTTTATGATGATAGCTTTTGGAAATACTGGACAAAGGACTGATAGAAGGCTTTCTCTAAATAGAATTCAATAGTTGGTGCACCTAAAAGGAGACATTTAAAATGGTGTATCAATTTTCATTTGTTTCCTTTTGTATTATATGAAAACGTATCTCTTGTAAACAGTTGGTACAATTGCTCTTTTATGTATTTTTATTTTTTTGTATTTGATAAATACAAGTAATACTAACTGTACGTTGTTGTAGTATGTCATAGGAGGGCATTTTGGGAATAAAGGATATTTCAAGAACTTTTAAGACTCAAACCAGGAGATGGTTTATAAGTAGTTAGTGATATTAGTATAATCATTACAATTATTTTTCGTCAGGTAGGTTATAACAAAAACTTTATTTAAACTAAAAGTAAATGAAGTATTTTTTTTTTGTCATGAACGTACGTTGTTTTTGATTATATCATGGGTAAATTACATAAAACTAGTTATAATAAAGGGGCTAAAATGAATAATCAAACAAAGATAAGGGTTTTAAATGAAATGTGTATAAATAAATTCGTCAGGCCAAGTTGGGGTTATCATCTTCTCCATGTTTCTGAATTTCCGAATCTCATCTTCAATCCTCCATTGAACCAAAATTTACTTTCTTTAGAATCTCATCTTCAATCCTCCATTGAACCAAAATTTACTTTCTTTAAAATCATAACATGAACTAAATCCTACTCTTTAATGTTTTTCTTCTTCATTTTAATTTGGACAGGGGGCTAATCAACAAAAGAAGTGTGGGGCAAGGTAACAAATTCATACTTATTAATAGTAAACCTATATATAAATACACTTAGAATTTTCAGGTCATAGGGGGCGAGTGACTCCGTATGCACCTGAATAGCTCCGCCCCTGATAACGTATGAGTTATGCTACAGAGTATATATAGTATTGTAAATCGTAACTCATCAATTATTGTATATGGTGTTTGTTATTTTCTTATGTATTACCCTTGATGTTAATTCAATAACTTGGTGTATTGAGTTAGAGATTCGAATCATGAGGTTAAGCGTAAAAAAACATATATTTATGGTATTCAGTGTTTTGAAAATCGATTAAACCGGTCCGGTCGAACTGGAATTTTGAAGGAATCCGGCCGGTGGAAAACCGATTTTGGGGGAAAGTTGACCGGTCAACAAACCAAACGAGCTGGTCAAAATATCGGACCAGTTGGACCGAAATTTTGTTTTTTTTTTTAAAAAGGTGACGTGACCGTTTTTGAGGCGGTTGAGCCGGGCCGGTTGAACCGGTTCGACTAGAACCGGACCTCATCCGGTCCGGTTCAGTTTCATGTTCTAATTTTTTGTTAGTTCAATTAGATCATTTGATTATTTTAACTTATGAACACCCATATAAATATGTTAGAAAATTTTATGCTAACTCATAACAAATATTATCTATATGTTTTTATATTTTGTGTGTAAGTAACTAACAAATAATTTTGATTTGCTATTGTTATTGTAGGTGTATATGTGGCAAATTCTCAAGTGTTAAGTGTCAATATATGGTGCAACATGGTTCTTCTTATTAAGTAATGAGATTATAAACATTGATGGTATTGTTTAATAGGGAAATAGTAAAATACATCGAAATATCATAAGATATAAACATACAAATGATACAAGGTTAAATAGTTTTTGAAAACATTTGACATATCGGTTAAAATGTAAAGATGATAATTTTGGAATGAAGATTAAATTTGGGCAAAAGATGAATCGAGCAACGATTTTGCGAAACACTCCATAATATATTTTCATACTCTATTTTTAGAAATCTTAAAAAGTAAGATTCAATATTTCTATTTAAAATGAATATTTTTTTATTATGGTAACTTTATTCCTTGGTATTGTTTAACAGGGAAATAGTAAATATATCTAAATATCATAAGAAGTTACAAACATACAAATAGGCGTGTACATGCAAACCGGTTTCACCGACCGGACCCTATCTGAACCTGAAACCGACCCGGTCAAAATCGGTTTTGACCAAAACCGATTCAGGTTTGACCCAACCCGTCGGTTTGGAACCGGTTTGAGATTTTAGCCGTTAGAACCGGTTTGTAACCGGGTTTTTCAGGTACCGGTTTGAAAAACCGATTTGAAACCGATTTTTTTATCCGTTATATAGCCATTTATACCCGTTATATAGCCGTTCTTTGAGCTTTTTTTTTTTACATTTTTGCCATCCCAAAATTTACTATAAATACAAGGCTTGAGTATAGGTTCATTCACAACTTGCAAACACTCATACATATCTACAAAAACTCAAAACGCTCTAAAAACACATACAAAATTCTCATGGCAACTCAATCCTCTTCTACTTCCCATTGTTTTGGTTCTTCAAATGCACCAACGATTGTGAAACAATTGCCTAACAAAAGAAATCCGGAGATTTGGGGTGGTTTCGACAAAGTGTTGTTGTCGGATGGTAAGACAAAGACACATTGTAAACGTTGTCGGAAATTCTTCAAACCCGACTCCAACACAACGTTGAAAAATCATACCGAGAAGCATTGTGAGGGACTCAAAAGTAATCCGGAAGCAAGTGGTCAATCTTCGATGGCACGAGATGAAACGATTTTTACATATGATGCGGAACGATGTCGAGAAGCTTTTGCGGATTTTGTAATTCAAGAAGCTTTGCCGTTCATCCACTTCGATAACCCTCGGTTTACTAGGGTGGTTCAAAATATACTTCAACCGCGATATAACAATGTAACTCGTACTACTCTTAAACGCGATGCCCTTAAATTGTGGAAAGAAGCTAAAAAACAACTAAAAATCGGTTTTGAAAATATAAATACAAGTGTATCATTAACAACCGACGTTTGGTCGGCTCCTCATGGTTTGCCCGGTTCGTACCTTTGTGTTACCGCACATTGAGTTGATCCCGCAACTTGGCAAATGATGAAACGTACCATTGCTTTTGAAGACTTTGAGTATCCTCACACAGGTCAAAACTTATTTTACATGTTACGAAATATAATCAAAACGTTTAAATTGGAAGAAAAGGTTTTTTCAATCTCTTTTGACAACGCGAGTAATAATACACTCTGTAACACCCGCCAAATTAGGACTAGTTATTAGTGCCTAATTCTCTGTCAATACATGTAATTAGATCTGTGTTAGGCTAATTAATGTACCGATATATATATTGTTGAATATATACGAATATGCGATTTGATTAAATCGTACAAGTTTCAAATCGATTGTAATTCGATTCAAATCATACGGACGTTGGTGAACATTTTTATCAAATAATGTAATCTTAATTAAGGACACTATTATATCACAAATATTATTTTGATAATATTTCATAACTATTTTGTATCGTACAAACAAAGTGAACACGATAAAATGTTAAACGCGCGAACAACCGAAATAAAATTTTAGCTACAATCTATGACCCAATTATTAAGTATTTGATGAAATACTTCAAATATAATTTTGAATAAATATCCGTATTTTAAAACTTATAATTAAACGTATAAAATAATTATTTAACGTTTAAACGACCGGGGAAACGAACACCGCACGGAGCTCAAATGCGGGGACTAAAAAGTTGGAAGAAGTCCATTCCCCCTCCCCCCAAAAATCTGCCAAAAACCCTTTTCCCCTCCTCATTCTTTTCATTTCCTTTCTCTCTCTCCATTTTCTTCATCTTCTTTTCTCTCTAACTAACATCACAACACCACCACCTTCCTCCACCAAACCACCATAAATTTCGAGACTCATTTAGAAGAAAACGATCACCACGCAACGATTTACACTCCTACCTTTCCGGAATTTCGATTCATCACTTCGTAAGTTTCCGGCGAACTCTCGAAATTCATCGTTTTCAATTATTTTTACATGTTTATAGTTTGTTTAAGCTTAAAATGTCCAAATATGGGTTGGGTGAAAGTCTCAGGTCGAACGGAGGCTGGAAAACACCTTTTCAGCTCATTTTCCGGCCAACAACTCGTTGTGTCGCAGAGGCTCCAGGCCACCTGCGACACAAGCCTTTGTGTCGCATAAATTGAATTAGTGTCGCAGGATAGCGACACAAGCCTTTGTGTCGCCAAAGCAATTGAATGTAGCAGGATAGCGACACAACGCTTAGTGTCGCATAAACCAGTAGTGTCGCATGTAGCGACACAAGCCTTAGTGTCGCAGGAATCAAACTAGTGTCGCATATAGCGACACAGACCTTAGTGTCGCACTAACTAGTGTCGCAGGTAGCGACACTAGCCCAGTGTCGTATGAAATAGAACCAAGAAATCACAGATTTTACCAAGTGTCGAGACCTAAAATTTTATCACTTGACTTCACCCAAATTCAAGTCCAGGTGCATTTTTCACCAAAGCAAGGGGTTGCCACCCCTTGGACCCCGCTAACCAGGGGCGCTGCCCCCGGACCCCCGTCATTAACGGGCTTCGCCCTTACCCTATGGTCACGAGTAACATTGTTACATCTAAACTTTCACACAAAGTGTTAAACTTGTATAACATCAAACACAAATGCGACATGACTTCTAAAACACTTTGAAACGCGTTTTTCAAGAATAATGATAAGATTATTATTACCTACAATCACCAATGGGTCGTACACATTTTCAAACACTTAAACAAATAACCAAATCGTGGTAATTTGGACATTCTAGTTGGACAAACAACTACAAGGGTGATCTTTGAGATACCCAATCATGTTATAACCATCGCGTGTCGTGGACACCCTCAGGTTACAAGTCGTTGGACTTCGATTCTTGGCTAATCAATCTCAGTTTATTAAGATAAACTCTTCAGGCTCAGGTGAGTCTCATGACCCCTCTTTTTACTGTTTTACTAGGGGTGTGATACATTGCTCTGTTTTTAACACATGAACGCGAGTACATATTTCAATATACTATATGAGTTGTTTTCAACTAATCAAACCAAAGTCCTCCGTTAGTATAGTCTGGTAATACGAAAGTAGCGTGAATATTAGTATATGGTACCATATAGGATTGACCCACCTCGTCCGGGTTAGTCGCGCTAACCTCTGCAACGGACGTACTAATATTTGGGAAGACGAGAGTAGATTAGGCTCTCGTGGAGGCACCTCGCTCGGAATTCTCTATATTGGACCCGACCCCTCGAGTTAAGCTCAGACTATGCGCTCATGGCTGTATACATAACTATTATCATTTGCTGGATGCAAATCAACGATTAAATCTTGCGGTTCACACCCAATTTATTTGATATCTAAACCTGTGAGCTCACCAGCGTTAGCTGACCCATTTTAGCATGTATCTCAGGTACACAGCAGTAGAACTGGACTGCCCAACAGGATGCATATTAGCTCGAGTCTTCATGCAAACATTCAAGAGATTTTACTTCATTATTAGATTTTGTACAACTAATTATGTATTCAAATCTCTTCATACTACGAACACGAGCTATGTATAGGATGATTATTGTAAACATTTTGATATTAATATATTTTGTCAAAATGACGCATATAGAGTCGTTTACTATTAATCTGTGTACTTTGTTATTGATTAGTAACACCCAAATCTTGCTTCCGCAAAACATTAAATTTGGGGGTGTTACATACTCACCGTTTCAAACTTAATACTAAAATACGCACCACCTTTGAAGGGCATTTTTTTATCATAGTCGATGTGTTGCACACATCATTAACTTGGTTGTGCAAGCCGGACTAGCGGTTAAAGAAATAGACGTCATAAAAACGGCGTATAAATCTATGTTGCAAGACATATTTCAAAGCGGTAAAGCTAGATACAAATCTTATATGAAATTGTGTAAGGAAACGAATTCCCTTTTTTAACCCCTAATTGGGACATGCCCGTTAGATGGAATTCGACCTACCATATGTTTGTATGTGGTTTACGCCAATGCGATTGTTTACAAGTTTTTCATGATCATCTTGTTCAAAAAGGTCTTGCAACGCCATTTCCAATCGCATATTGGGAAGATATTAAAAAGATAATCGATTTGCTCAAACTTTTCAAAACCGCTACTACTTTATTATCGGGTGTTTATTATGCAACTAGTCATTTGGTACTTAATCAAATTTGGTTAATGACTACAAAATTAAACGACTACCTATATGAAGGTCCAATATTTGAAGAAATGGTGGCTCCCATGAAAGAAAAACTAAAAAAAATATTTCAAAGAAATGCCACCGGTAATTACTTGTTCTGCCGCAATGAACCCATGTTTGAACCTTTCTGGGGTGGAAATGCTTATCGATAACATTTGTCACAATTTGGATTTGAATGAGGAACCAATATTTTCACAAAATGCAAAAACGTCTTTTAATAAATGTTTACATGATTTATTTAGTGTATATTTTCAAAAATATAGTTTAACATCAAATGTGCCCGCTAGTTCGATTAACTCAATGTTTACTTCATCTTCTTCCAACAATGCGATGCTAAACCTATATAATAGTTTAAGACAAGAAAACAATAAACGGAAAAGGGGTGAAGGTAACCAAAACACCACTAGAGAATATGGGAGATATACTGGAACGGATTTTTTCCCCACTATTCTACCCAATGAGTTTGAACAATTTGATATTTTGGCTTGGTGGAAAGAGAGGGAATCTCAATTTCCCGTTCTAACCATCATGGCCCGAGATTTACTAACCGTCCAAGCTTCTACGGTAGCTTCGGAATCCACATTTTCTCTTAGTGGCAGGGTATTATCCATACGAAGAACAAGACTCACACCGGCCTCCTTAGAGATGTGCATTTGCTTGATGGATCACTTGGATGCCGCGGAACGTATACAAAATGTTTCAAGTCTTGAAGGTGAAATGGAATACGAAGAAGATATACACAATGTCGAGGTGGAAGAAGGTGTGACAATATCACTTTTCGACGAAGAAATTGCTCTTGATCAAGCTTCACGCGAGGCTACATCTGAAGAAAATTTCGACTTTTGAAGATGTTTGAAGACTTGAAGATTAATACAAGTTGAAGATTATGAAAATTACAAAGATTATGAAGACTTTTTTCTATTCGATAATATTTTCAAGAAGACTTAGAAGACTTTTGTTTAAGTTATTATTCAATTATGTTTGTATTACTAGTGTTCTACGAATTCAATAAAAAAATTGCTCCAAACATTGTTTTTTCTTAAAAAGCCTAACGCTCGAGCCAATTTGATTTGGGAGTTGATAAATGCATTGAATTTTGTACTAAATTCACGAAAAAATACAACTCTTTATGCTTATAGTACCATTTTTTATGCACATGTTTCCTTGCATTTAGTAAAAAATTCCTTGAATGTATTAGCTCATTTTGAATTTTATAGACTTTTTTCGATTCAATAATTTTTTTAAGAAAACTTAGAAGATTTTTGGTTAGGTTATTGATCAATTGTGTTTCCATTACTAATTTTCTACCAACTCAATGAATTGTTTTTGACCCAAACGTTGTTTTTCCTTAAAAAGCTTAACGCTCGAACGTGTTTGAATTATATAGACTTTTTCGATTTAATAATTTTTTTAAGAAGATCTAGAAGACTTTTGGATAGGTTATTGATCAATTGTGTTTCCATTACTAATGTTCTACCAGCTCAATGAATTTTTTTTTACCCAAACGTTGTTTTTCCTTAAAACGCCTAACGCTTCAACGAAAATTAAATTATATAGAGGTTTTCGATTAAATACTTTTTTTAAAGAACATTTAGAAGCCTTTTAGTTTAGTTATTGATCAATTGTGTTTCCATTATTAATGTTTTACGAATTGAATGAAAAAAAATTGGCCCAAACATTCCATTTCCTTAAAACACTTAACGATCGAACGAAAATACCATTTTATAAAAAAATCGGTTTAAAATCGGTTTTGAACCCGAACCGTTTTGGACATTACCCAAACCGAGTTGGGTTGGGTTGGGTTTTTGGGGTGTCCAAATCGGGTTGAACCCGAACCGGTTATGGATAACTCAGTTTTGACCAAGTTTGAGCAAAACCGGTTTCGGGTCGGGTCGGGTCGGGTTTTTGTGAAATCGGTTTTTGTGCACCCATACATACAAATGATACAAAGGTTGACTAGTTTTTGAAAACATTTGACATATCAATTATGGGCTTGTTAATATTCAGATAGTGGGCTTAGGGGTCGTTTGTTTGATCCAGAAACGGCTTAGGGCAAGTGAAAGCTGGGCCACTGAATAGAACCCAACTTTATAGAGGCCTTTTTTATGAGTTCAAAGTAGGCATGAACAAAAACCGGGTGCATAACCCGACCCGACCCGATACATGAACCGGTTTTGTTTCCCAAATGAGAAACCGGTTTTTCGCCTACTCGACCCGAACCCAAACCGGGTTTTTTGACCCACAAATACCGATTTTAAACCGGGTTTTTTCGGGTTGTATACCGGGTTTTCCAACCTGATCCGTTTTGTTCTAACCCGATTTTGAATTTCAAAAATCCAACCCGGGTCCCTACCCGCCGGGTACTAAAAAAAACCGGTTTTTTAAAAATCGATTTTGGATTTTTTTCGAGTTCGGTTCCGGGTTTTTTGTTCACGACTAGTCCAAATTATAGATATGAATCTATGATCATTACCCGCCAACCCAAATATTGAATTGGGCCTAATACTTTTTGTCCCGTCATCCCGTGCTTGGCGTGAACAAAAAATCCGAACCTGAAACTGAACCCGAATAAAACCCGAAAACCGGTTTATAGAAAAACCGTTTTTTTTATCACGGTTCGGCTTTTGAGAGTACCCGGGGGGTAGGGACCGGGTTGGGGTTTTTAGACTTCAAAACGGGTTGGACCCGGGTTGATACTAGGTCGGGTTGGAAAACCGGTCAAAGACCCGGTTGAAAACCCGAAAAAACCGGTTTTAACCTGGTTAAATAATTTAAAAAATCTGGGTCAGGTTGGTTAAATACCCGATTTCAATTATGTTGACTAGAACCCGGTTCGGGTTTCGTGTCAGGTCAAGTTTGGCCCAACCCGGTTTTTGTTCACGGCTACTTCAACATTCAACAATCAACAATAAAAAAATTAATAAATCGTTAAATACTAACAATTTTTTGAGCCACATTATTTCACTTCTCATTAAACGTTACGATATGACTTGTTCGGTCAGAAAAAAATGATATAGCTTTAACAAGCAGTTCGTATTCGATTTAATATATGTAAGGCATGAAAATTTTCATATATTTAACTTTAGGGATATATCAACACACTTTATTTGAGATGGCTTTTATACTTTAATAGTTCTTTATTTCTACGGAGTAACATATAATTTTTGCCTAATCTACTCTTTGTTCTTTTAAAGATGTTAGTGGGCAATATCGCAATAGTGGAAGCTGCGTTGAAAATGACTTTGGACGTAGTTTTTTTTGTAGCTAGGACCAAGTAAAGTTGATTATATGTATCAGGTGGGTTCAAAATATACCGAAATTGAAAAACTAGCTGAAAACTGGTAGATTCGAATCGAATTTCGGTTAAACGAACCGACTTTTTTATTTTCTAGTTTTTGATTTTTGGTTCATGATTTTGGGATGAACGTGATAAACGGTTAACTGAAAAAACCGAAAATGTTATATATAATTTTAAATATTTGTATATATATTGTACATTTTATATTTATATATAGATATTTACACTTATATTTTAATAAAATCATATATATTTCTTTTTCACTCATTTTAATGTAATATATTAGCTTATTTTTGACCTAATATGGTAATTATTACTACTAAGTTTCTAATTATATTCAGACGATTTATGTACGTATAACTTAAATACACAATTATAAAGTACAAAATGGTTATTGTTTGATATTTCTATCATCAAAATATTTTAAATATAGTAAACACTAAAAAATAAATATATATTTGTGTGTTATTAATTACTTTTTAAATATGTTTTAATTAATAAATGATTAATTTGGTTAACCGATTAACCGAATCAAAAAAATGGTTAACCGATTTCAGATTAACCGAATTTTTCAGTTTAGGTTTAGGTTCAAAAATATTTCGAACCAGGACTCGGGTCAACCGGTCTCCGTTTAACCGAGTCTTTGATTAGACGTCCACGAACACCCCTAATATGTACTACGGTTCTTTTTCTCATTCTACAAGCCCCGCGAGTTAATGAATATTCTTATGTAAAGAACTTTTGAAATTGATCAAAAGATGGTGTGATTAATCCTTAATTAGTTGATGCAAATAATACATTTTATTGTTGGACTATTCTTAACTTATCTTATTCATATATAACACCATCCCGCTAGCACTTAATAATAAAATGTATGTTGTTATCAAACTGCTTGTACAAAATAATTACCAATAGCATGAGTCACATATATCGAACGGTGTCACTAAAGTTTAAGTTTAGATGTGTTCTCATATCTGCTATTATAATTTACTAGTAGTGCGCTACACAACGGAAACAAATACAAGATACGATGGTTGTCAGTTCAAGAACATAACGTTTAGACAAATAAGCATATATGTGCACTATAACGTTTTTCATCAGTGTAACTTATCGGTCGAAACAAGGTTGTTGTTGAGCTCTTGGCTTCACGTTAATATTCCGGACTCGGAACCTAATGATATTATGATTTGGTGCGCGGATTTGCAACCCCCAAGTACAACTAATCGTGTCCTTGAGACAATCTTTTTTATATGGTGGTGGCATATTTGGAAAGATAGAAACAATATCCTTCATAACGACATCCACGATAGTGAAATCGCCATCTTCTATTCCGTTGTTTCATTATCTTTTCTTTGGATTACTAACCGTGACAGGAAGAATCATAAGCGCTGGGAAGATTGGAAAGAGAATCAGGTGCGTGTTAGATGAATAAACTTCTTCATTGTTTTCCGGTTACTTGGATGTCGTGGATGTTTCAGCTGGTTCTTCTGGTTTCTTTGGACCATCATGGGGAAGATCAGTTCAAGTTTGGAGCTGCTTTCTTATTGCTATGAGTTGGCATATATTTATATGTTAAGCTTTCCCCGAGACTTGTATGGAATTACATCAAAAACACTTCGGAGTGAAAACCGGTGGCTCGGCCTTCGATGGTGGGGTTTTTCTCATGTCTTGATGTATCTGTAATCGGCATGAGTTTTTTCACCCCTTTTGCAATCTTTACAGTTAAACTTTCGGGAAGAATCTAGATTATGTAATTTTTGTTTTTCTGGTCTCTAGCACCTTGCTAGTTGATCTTTTTTAATGCAATTATTAATTTCTGTCATTAATTTTTTTTAACAATATTATGAAATGATATGTACTAAATTTCCATTTTTTAAACTAAAAGAGAGAATGTCGTACAGAAGATATGTCAGTGGTGTTTTTTATTTGTATGTGTTTAGTTTTGATAAGTTCCAAGTAAATCTAGGCTCTTATAAACATATATAAGTGATAAGCATCATCAAGGCCGTTCCGTGATGAATTTCTTTATATATACAATAGCTAACTTTTGAATTATAAACGGGACATTTAAATTAATACAATCACCAAAGGTTATTTTTAAAGTTTGAGTTATACTCAAAACTGTGAAAGTTTAAGATTTTATCTTATTCGAGTTAAAACAATTACCAGAAACCGAAACCGCGAGTAAGGCATATATTTTCGGTTCAATATAATGTAGAATTTGTAAGCTTGTAAAACCCCAAATAAATCGAATAACACAAATTTGAATAACTTAACCGAATAACACCCCTAGTTATGTAATATTTGATATAAGATCAATTTTGCATAAATTTTTTATTGTTAAATTATATTTTTGTTATTTTATTTAATAATAATTACGCTTTTAATTCCCGCCGCAATACACGAATAAAAAATCATCCTTTAAAACATAAAGAATGTTGTACGACCATACACACTGCACGGATTAAAATTATTTTGTCATTAATTTGTTATCATCATATTATTAACCATTTACCATAAATTATTAACTCTATCATAAATTTTTGAATACGTTGGACGGTTTTATTACAAAAGAATCGATAACTGGGTGTTTACTAAAATACAAAAAGGACGTGCCCATTGACCATTATTTCCAAATAAAGAACCAACTTCGTAAAACATAAATAGCTTTGTTATGCTACTTTTTTTTCCCGCTTATATAATTTTCCCATCACTCACTTAAAAACAAAACAAAAAGAAGATCGGGACCTAAATTCACAGTATACTTAAACTTCATCTCCCACCATCAGTAGAATTATCAAGCCTCCATTTCTTTCCTAAAAAGCTCTAATTAAATAGGTTCTGTATATATCTTTTGTTCATTTGTTATCGATAATGTATACATATATTGTTGTTGATTTTGACTTAACCTGGTTTCTTCTCAATATATGATAGAGTTTCAAGTTGAGAAACAGAGCTCGTAAAGCCTCTAATTGTACATACTTGGGCTGCAACAGGTGTGTATGTCCTTCATTGTCGTTTGTCGCGTTTAACATCGATTCGATTGGTGAAACTAGCTAGGCCAATGTTCATGTGTGCTCTAATTTATGTATAATTATATATACTTGTCGCTGCTAATTTCCAACCATCAGTTAAACGCCCCAAGTCTAACATTAGAATAACATAGTAACTAGTAAGTACAAATTAAGGTTCGTATGTCTAAAATATTCCAACAAAATGCTCTCCATGAGGCATTATAAGGTTCACAAATCTTGAATGCTTGAGCAAAATGATTTTCATATGATATTTCCTTTGGCATTATTTAGAGAACCTGAAGAGTATGAAGTGTGTTAGGAGAGGTTAAAAAGAAACGAAAAGCAACTCAAGCGTTCATATATACTACTCTATATACATATACATAAGTACCAAGTTAACAAACCTTGTAGCACAATCACAGTAAGATAAATACTTGGATCAATCAGAGTTGGCACTTTTGGTCCCTGCAGAATTTGCAATCAGTAGTATACTAAGAGAGTTCAAAGAAAAGATACAAAAACTAAATTCATGATTACAACTGTAAAAAAGTTCAAAAGATTGATGACTTATATGGCTCTTCATATTAACGCCATGAATGTTCCTAACCCAATTTCCTCAGCAAAGTAAGGCCAGCGCGGTCTCAACTTCTAGTGATGCTCGGTATTTGTCGATTACTCTACTTCCTGCACTAAATGTAGCTTCAGAAGCTAATATTTCACTTGTTAACTTGGACAATATACGATAATTTGACTCATTGCCCTTCCACCAATCCAATATGTCAAGTAGATGGTTTTCCTTTGGTGCACACATATGATACCCATCAGCAAGGTATGCATCAAGATCACTCTTTTGTGTTGGAGCGGTTTCAACTTGCTTAATATTAATTTTGAACTTCCTGGAATCCAGATCCTGAATAAACTTTTGATTGTCCCTTTGTAGTGCAACTAGCTAGTATACAAACACAGAGACATTCATATCGACTCGATATGACCTTTGTCTATGCATCGATTTTTGCTGCATTCTGTAGCGTTTGTCCTTCCCGAAGCTTTGATCCAATTTCTCCCTAAACCAATCAATCAGTCGTCAGATCTTTATATACTATTTAATACCTAAAGAGTTATATTAACAAATATTACGAAGAAAACCTAGTTTTTAGATCAATGCAAAGTTTGACAATATTAATCAAATACCTTTATCCTGGCCTTCGGGACCTCAATGTTAGCCTGATTTACTCCCTTCCTGTTGTATTTTGTGGCTTCGATCTATATGAGAAATACTCGTGTCCAGGAACATCCACCAACTGTTTAACATTTGCGTTAAAGATCCACAAACCAAACTGATTAAGTTCAAGCTGAACTTTATCAAACGCCTCATGCCTAAACTCTTTAGTTCCTCAAAAGATCTCTTCCATGGTCATGGAAGCAGCCAAGACACGTGTCTCCCCTTCAATGACACCCTTAATGAGCTCATTCATATGGTTAGATGTTGTTTTTGGAGTGATATGATCAAGAGAATGCAGACTAAAAATACCAATCGAAAAGTACAACTTATTGCTCTGAGGAGAGTTATCAATAAAGCAATTTCGCCCTCACCGTTCACAGTGTGCTTTGGGTTTATGGTGAACTCTTATTATTAATATAAACATAAACATCCTTGGGCCATGGAACGAGAAACCTAGCTCAAAGACTACCTGGTATATATGCATCTTGTATCCATAGTTTATTATCTTCTGATTATCACGTATTGTTTTCTAGTTTAATTAAATTTATGATTATCACATATTGGGGATACTTTGGGGAAATTTTGATGTTACAATAAGAAAAACAAAGTGCTTAACTAGGATTACTCTATTCACTGCCATTAGTGTTTTCGTGGATTAAGCTTTGAATTACTTTTATTAGCATATATGATGGCCGGTCATAGTTTAGTAAATATATTAAGTTGGGTACATGATCATAAATGTCTAATCGAGTTTCTAATTGCCACTGACTTAGTTTTGCATTCAGCCTCTTTCAATTTCTTCTCACAAACAAGCAGCTATGTTAAAGCGCCAAATTACTCCTGTTGCTGACTCCGAACGTGGTTCTAAGAGAACAAGGATGTCTGACGAATCAGACAATGTATGTTTTTCTATGTTTGATTGTATGACATTTTTAAATATTTGGTACTGAATTCAAGTTAGTTGAGATACTAAATGGTGTCATATCTCTAAACCCTGATCTTCGTACAGATTAATGTCTTACCTACTGGTTACAGTGATGGCCAGAGCTCGTCTTCATTTGAATATTTACCTAAAGCAGTGGTAATGACCCTAAATCAGGGCTCATTGGTCAAAAGTATGGATTTTCACCCCGTACAAAAGAATCTGCTTCTTGGTTAGTTTTTATATACAAAACAAGTATATATAACTTCTACTGAAGGTTATGCTTTTGCGAATTTAAGCTTATCTGTCATTATGTTTGTTCTGTTATGGAAAAATATTAGTTGGAACGAATACTGGAGACGTAACAATATGGGATTTAGGTAGCCGACAGACGCTTTTTGAGAGGAAGTTCAAGGTTCGCATGATTTCGTCTTGTTCACCGCCCTTGAAGGTTAACATTTAAACTCTGTTTTAACTAGTTAGAATTGTATGATTCAATATCCATACACAATAACTGGATTTCATGTTAACTCTGTGTTTGTTTTAGGAATTTATTATAAACCAAAAACGTACTCCATCAGTAACTCGTGTAACATGGAGCCCTGATGGAACCCAACTAGGTATCCCAAGAATTATTAGTCTTTTAAATATCGCATATGAAAAGTACATGTACTCTCTGTGTTCCCCTGATTAATATGTAATTAACAAAAAAATAGGCCACGTCTTTTGAAATCGACTTTGATATGTAAAAAAACATCTTTTTTTAAGGGTTCATACGAACCTTGAAAATAAACTCTATTATTCATTTGTTAAACAATAATTGGGGCACCTTAAAGGAGAACAGACGGAGTCTCACTTTAATGTGGCAATTACATTAATTCGTCACATGAATTTCATATAGGTGTTGCATACTCCAAAAATATCGTGCATATTTTCTCATATCATGGTGATGATGATATACGACTGCGTTTGGAGGTCAGTGGTAATAGCATAATTATTCTTTTTGTTAGATTTGTATGAATAATTGAATATATACATAATCACTAACTTTCAATGGATTTGGTTTATACAGATTGAGGGTCACCAGGGGAGTGTTAATGATCTCGCATTTTGTAACACAAAATTCATCGTAACTTGCGGAGATGACAAGTTGATTCGGGTTTGTAATCTTATTGATTTCACTTCCTGTGGACTACTTCTGAGACATGTATAATGTATATAATGATATTGTTCCATACAGGTTTGGTGTGCTATAGAAGGGGCTAGACAAAAAACTTATAAGGGTCATGAAGCGCCTGTATATTCCGTATGCCCACATTTCAAGGGAAATAATCAGGTATGACTAATTTATGCTAGATAAAGATGTGTTCTTATCTTTAAGGGTCAAAATTTACCAGTTTGTCTCACCTTATTTTCTCTATTGAACCAGTTTATCATTTCTACCGCAATTGATGGCAAGATAAAGATGTGGTCTCACGATAAAACTGGCCCGAGAGTTGTCTGTGATGCACCGAGAATTGCATGTGATGCACCGGGTCCTTCACCTACCACGATGCTCTATGGTGCTGATGGAACAAGGTTTGAATAAAAATTTTATGCATCGAGTATATGTAGGTAATCTATTTTCGGGTAAAAGTAAAAAACAACTTGATTGCAACTAAATTTTCTTTTATCATACCCATTCGTTCATTAAACTGAAAGACTGATCATTAATCTATTCAAAAGATTTAGTGTAATATCCTAAAACTCGGATTACTCTATACTCTCCGTTTATGTATATGTACATGTTAATATGTAGCTTATCCAGAAATCACAATAACAAGAACCATAAGAAAATTCTAGAGCCATTCATTCATCCCCATATAACCAAATAAAAAATAAGCCTGAGATAGATTCTATTAAAACAAAAAGCTTGAGTTAATTAGTCGGTAGCGGTTTGCATAAGAAACACGTGATTAGAGTTTACCAACTTTATATTGAAATCGTCATAATGTTGAGGTAAATTTAACCGAAGCTCAATTGTATTATCTTGTACTAGTTTTTGTTAGTCTACTTTTGTTTGTACTTACGATTTCAACATACGGAAACCAACCGATAAAGTTACCGTTTAAGGTGATGGAACCGGGTGGTTTCGGTATGTTGATGTATCCTTCCTGTTTTCCTAGCATCTGTTGGGCTTCTAATGAATTTACACTCATAAAGAAGATTTTTCTTTAAAATGGTTGATAGAATTGAAAACCAATTTTCTGTACAACGGTGATAGAGAAGAAAGACGGTGAAGGCTATAATAAAAGTGGAGAGGGAAATGAAATTGAAAAAAAAAATCTTTTAGTTTTGTACTTTCTATGATTTATAGAAGAAAAACACAAGCTAAGAATTAGACATGTAAAAGAGCATACATATTTACATTTTTCAAAAAGATACACACAGTGGGAATTAACTCGAATCTTCATAAGTGCAAACATGGTCCATTTGACAAATTGAGGTCAAACGGCACCAAATTTGCATTCCTTTAAGAACCAAAGCTAATGACATATGACTTCCAACTTTTGATACCAAGCACATATGGTTACAATGAGAATTCTTTGACAAGATACCATCAACATAATCTTTGAATCTTCTATAGCCTTCATCACTTTCAAATCATGTTTGACTCATAAAGGTCAACAAACCAGAATCTGTTTTGATGTACGTTTAAACAAACTTCAGGTTATTCTTATGCGGGGGAAATAAAGAAGGAGATGCGTACATTGGGGAATGGAATGAAACTGAAGGTGGTCTGAAGCGTATGTATAATGGGCTCAGTAAGCGAGGCCGCGACCTGGTGAAGTTTGATACTGCAAATCGGTTTATTGCTGCTGGTGATGAGAATCTGGTTAAGTTTTGGGATATGGACAACATCAATTTGTTGACAACCATTGATGCTGAGGGTAGTTTACCGGTAATCATCTTTCATAGTTTTTTTTTCCCTTTAACTTTTGGATGAAAGTTGTGAAAACAAGTATAGATCTACTTGTTTTAAACAATAACAACATAATGATAACACAAACAAAGAAATAATAACTTCTTTATACCAAACCGGTCAAAGATCAAAAACAAAACCAAATCCTCACTGCAGACTCAAAACTCTCAAGCTATTATTCATAAAAAGATGAATAATAGCTTCACACAATAACTAGGGTTTTACAATAGGAGAGAAAGCATATCGATAAGATTCAGATGAAAGAATGAATATATTACCAAAAAGAAAAAGAAAAAACGATTATATAATATTTACACTTCTAAACATTGTCACTTCTAGTCTCTGAAGTTTCTTCCATTTGCTGCACTAAACTTTCCTTTAATCTTAAAAATACACTGCATATAAAATAACAAATACAAACATAGTATCCAAGTAAGATTGTATCTAACATTCATATTTTATCACTCCCCTTCAATCTTAGCTTGGAACAAATCAATCAAACCAAGTTTCTTATAAAAATAGTTATGCTGAGTAGAAGATAATCCTTTAGTAAAGATATCTGCTACTTGTTCATTTGATTCAATTTTTATAGTTTGTATAATACCTGCACTTACCTTTTCTCTTATGAAATGAACATCAACTTCCAAATGCTTAGTTCTTTCATGGAATACAGGATTAGCAGCTATCTGAATATCACAATACAAAGGAACTGGTAATACAGTCTTAATTTTTAAATCATCAAGAAGTTTTAAAATCCACATTATTTCACAAGTAGTATTACTCATTCCTCTGTACTCAGATTCAGCAGAAGATCTAGAAACAACATTTTGTTTCTTACTTTTCCATGAGATTAATGAATCTCCAAGATAAACACAAAATTCATTCACAGATCTTCTATAAGAAATAGACTTTGCCCAATCAGCATCAACAAAAGCATTTAAACTAAAATTTGCAGATTTCACAATAGACACACCTTTACCAGGAGACAACTTAAGATACCTTAAAACATGCATTGCAAGTTTAAGATGTGATTGTAAAGGTGAATGCATAAACTGACTAAGACAATAGACAGCAAAAGAGATATCAGGTCTGGTCATAGTTAAATAAATCAACTTTCCCACAAGTTTTTGATACTCAGATACATTCTCAATCAGTTTATTACTTGCAGTTTCTTCTAAACAAATAGATAAATTTTGTTCAATAGGAGTTGTAAGAGGCTTACAACCTAACAAACCAAACTCATTTAACAATTCTAAGCAGTACTTTCTTTGATTCATACATATTCCATTTCTTGTACCAAGCACTTCAATTCCTAGAAAATATTTCAATTTTCCTAAATCTTTTATCATAAAATTAGAACTTAAATATTTCTTGAACTTATCAATTTCTTCCCTACAATTACCAGTGATGATTATATCATCGACATAAACAAGTAAAGCAAGAAACAAATCCTTATCAGATTTAACATATAATGAATAGTCATTAACACTTTGAGCGAATCCATTATTTTTAAGCACAGATGTTAACTTTTCATTCTACTTTCTTGGAGCCTGCTTAAGTCCATATAATGACTTTATTAATTTACACACTTTGTTTCCATTATTTACAAAGTAACCTTCAGGAGGTTTCATATACACATCTTCAAAAATTTCACCATATAAGAAAGCATTATTTATATCCAACTTATACAAATCCCAATCATTTTGAACAGCTAAAGCAGTTAGACATCTGACGGTGACCATTTTAACTACAGGAGAAAATATTTCCTCATAGTCAATGCCTTCTTTCTGACTAAAACCTTTAGCTACTAACCTAGCTTTATATCTCTCAATTTCACTATTTGACTTATATTTTATTTTATATACCCATTTACAGCCTATGGGTTTTCTTCCTGCAGGAAGATCAACAATTTCCCAAGTATTATTTCTATTCAAAGCTTCCATTTCATTATTCATAGCATCAACCCAATGTTTATACTTAACAGCTTCTAAGTAAGAAGTAGGTTCAATACTTTTGTTTAAATCAGACACAAAGCAATAATTCTCAGTATTAAGCAAGGAATAATTGACAACTTTCTCTATTCCATACTTTACCTTTCCCTCAACCACATAATCACTATACTTTCTAGGCATTCATGTTGTTCTTTCTGATTTTCTTGAACCATGTGTTTCAATTGATTCTTGAGTTGGAACAGATTCAGTTTGTTGAAAAATTCCCTCAGAGTTATGATTATTTTCATCAAGTGTTGCATTAGATTCTTCCTCATTGTTATCACCTGAAGTGAAACTTGAAGAAGAACCCATACCATCATTGATTTCAGTAGTGTCTCCCCCTTCATCATTGGGAAGTTTTTGGTTGTCATTTTCTGAAAACATTTGATCAAAAAAATTTAAATGATGAACACTTTATGCATCCTCAGTAAAGTTATTCTTTAAAGACATTTTGAATGGAAAAACAGTTTTGTAACACCCGTCAAATTAGGACTAGTAATTAGTGTCTAACTCTCTGTTAATACATGTAATTAGTTGGTTTAGGCTAATTAATATATCAATATATATATATATATTATTAAATATATACGAATATGCGATTTAATTAAATCGTACAAGTTTCAAATCGAATGTAATTCGGTTCAAGTAAATACGGACGTTGGTGATCAATTTTATTAAATAATATAAAATTATTTAATAACGATATCATACCCAAAATATTATTTTGATAATATTTCAACTACATTTCGTATCGTATGATAAACGTCAACGCGACTTAGACATTTAACACACAAACAAACGAAATCATTTAAGTTATTAAGAATTTGGTAAAATACTTCAACAAAAATATTGAATAAACATTTGTATTTTAAAACATATATTTAAACGTATAAAATAATTATTTAACATTTAAACGAACGCCGCACAGAGCGCGAAATACACGGAGTTAAAAAGTGGAGACCCACACTCCTAGGCCCCCACCGAATCAGCCTCAAGGGGAGGGACCCCATCCCCTCACCCTTATTTTCTTCTCACTTTTTCATCTTTCCCTCTTTCTTTTCTTCTTTCTTTTCTCTCAAACACCACCACACCACCACCACAAACAATCACTAAATAACACTACAAAACGTCATCAAATCATCTCACCCGTTTGAAGAAAAAGATCCACCGCATCACGATCTACACTCCTATCTTTTCAGAATCTTGATTCGCCACTTTGTAAGTTTCCGACAAAAACCCAAAACCTTTCGATTTCAAGTATTTTTAAGTTCTAGTTGTTTCTTTAAGCTTAAAATGTCCAAATATGGGTTGGGTAAAAGTCTCAGGTCAAACGGAGGTCAGAAAATACCTTTTCGGCTCATTTTCCGGCCAACAGCACGTTATGTCGCAGAGGCTTCAGGCCACCTGCGACATAAGCCTTTATGTCGCTAAATCAGATCTTATGTCGCATATAGCGACATAAGCCACTATGTCGCACTAATCACGGATGTCGCATATAGCGACACAAATAGTTATGTCGCAGAAATTACGGACGTCGCATATAGCGATAAAACGCCCTCGTCGCATTAAATTGCGGATGTCTCCCTTAGCGACACAAGCCCTTATGTCGCAGATATGATCTACGACACAACAGACTATGTCGCACTTAGCGACACAAAGCCGTATGTCGCATGCTATGTCGCATGAAACAGAACCAAGAAAACACAAATTTTACTAAGTGTCGAGACCTAAAATTTTATCACTCGATTTCACCCAAATTCAAGTCCAGCTCGACCCCATCCAGGGGCTCTTCCCCTTGGACCCCGCTACCAGGGGCGCTGCCCCCGGACCCCCGTCATTAACGAGCTTCGCCCTTACCCTAGGGTCACGAGTAACAGTGTTACATCTGAACTTTCACACAAGGTGTTAAACTTGTATAACATCAAACACGAATGCGACACAACTTCTAAAACACATTGGAACTTACTTTTAGGTATAACACATCAAAAAAATCAAAATAATAATGTGAGATTATTATTGCAAACAAATCACCAACGGGCCGTACACATTTTCAAACACTTAGACAATCAACCAAATTGTAATCATTTGGACATTCTAGTTGGACAAACAACTACAAGGTAGTCTTATTAGATGCCTTCACATGTTTATAACCATCGCGTGTCGTGGACACCCTCAGGTTACAAGTCTTTGGACTTCGATTATTGGATAATCAATCTCAGTTTATTTAGATAAACTCTTCAGGCTCAGGTGAGTCTCATGGCCCCTCTTTTTACTGTTTTACTAGGGGTGCAATACATTGCTCTGTTTTTAACACGTGAACGCGAGTACATATTTCAATATACTACATGAGTTGTTTTCAACTAATCAAATCAAAGTCCTCCATCAGTATAGTCTGGTAATACGAAAGTAGCGTGAATATTAGTATATGGTACCATATAGGATTGACCCACCTCGTCCGGGTTAGTCGCGCTAACCTATGCAACGGACGTACTAATATTTGGGAAAACGAGTGTAGATTAGGCACTCGTGGAGGCACCTCGCTCGGAATTCTCTATATGGGACCCGACCCTCGAGTTAAGCTCAGACTATGCGCTCATGGTCAGTATCATTTGCTGGATGCAAATCAACATCTAAATCTTGCGGTTCATACACTATTATTTGATATCTAAACCTGTGAGCTCACCAGCGTTAGCTGACCCATTTTAGCATGTATCACAGGTACTCAGCAGTAGATCTGGACTGCCCATCAGGATGCATGTTAGCTCGAGTCTTCATGCAAACTTCAGAGATTTCATTGCATTATTAGATTTTGTATAACTAATTATGTACTTAAATCTCTCATATTACGAACACGAGCTATGTACGGGTTCAAACTGTTGTAAACCTTTTAATATTAATATATTTTGTAAAACGACGCATATAGAGTCGTTTGCTATATATCTGTGTGCTTTGATTATTGATTAGTAACACCCAAATTGTGCTTCCGCAAAATATTAAATTTGGGGGTGTTACAAGTTTCATAAAACTTGACATCTCTAGAATACAAAATCATCTTTGTATCAAGGTTATAAAGCTTATAACCTTTTTTCATTATTGTTTAAAACAGATGAAAAACACAAACAACCAAAAACCCTTAAATGAGAGAGACTAGGCTTAAAGCCAAAAACCAACTCAAAAGGAGACTTTCCAGAAAGAACAGCAGTAGGTAACCTATTAATCAAATAACAAGCAGTTAATACACACTCAGTCCACAAATTAAGAGGTAACCCCCCTTGAAACATAAGACTTCTTGCTACATTGAGCAGATGTCTGTGTTTCCTCTTTGCTATTCCATTTTGTTGAGGTGTGTAGGCACATGATGTTTGATGTAAAATCCCATTAGTTGTACAAAAAATTTCCATTTTGTTATTAACAAACTCAGATCCATTGTCACTCCTTAAGATTTTAACATTGACATTAAACTGTGTTTTCAATAAAGTATGAAAATACTCAATATTAGCAAACACTTGATCTTTGGTTTTAATTAGAAAAAATCACACAGCTCTAGAATAATCATCAACAATAGTAAGAAAGGATTTGAACCCCTCCCTACATTGAATCTTATAAGGTCCCCACAAATCCAGATGTAAAAGTTCACCCAAACAACTTGTTTTATGATCACTTAAAGGAAAATGTTTCCTAGTTTGTTTTGCCTTGTGACAAATTTCACAAGGTTTATCATGTTTCAAATTAAGATTTGGTTTCAAAATATTTAACACCTGATCTGCAGGATGGCCTAATCTATTATGCCAAAGATTTCTAGAAATACTAACAGAATTCACATTATTGTTCAAGACATTTATACCTTCATGATTAATTTTAAAAATAGTAAAGACCTCCAGACTCATTACCAATCCCCAAAGGTTTGTTTCTCCTCAAATCCTGGATATAACATCTAGTATCATCAATTCCAACAAATAATTTGCTATCCTTTGCAATTCTATGAACAGATAAAAGATTAACACAATACTCTGATACAAAAAGTACACCATATAAAATAATGTGTTCATTTAGTTTATAATTTTCAATCTTTTTAATTTGAGCTTGAGTACCATTGGGATGTCCAACAATAATATTAAGAGCAGACACATCAACAGTGTTAAACAGGTTACTTTCACAATAAATCATATGTTGATTTGCTCAAGAATCATTAATCCAATCATTGACATGTGTATAAACCTTTTTATTCAAGTTTGAACAAAAAAAATTATCAAAATTTTCATTAAAAAACTGATTGTAATTAACAAAAATACCTGCCATATTCACATTGGCATTTGTTGCAGACTCATTTTTCTCATTTAAAAGACTCATAAGCTTCATAATCTGCTCATTAGAAAATGGAAGACTAGATTGCACACCAGTGTTAGCATTATCAGACAATGAATTATTATTATTAGCCACAAATTTTAGTGCAGTCTGACTGAAAGGTTTCTTTCTGTATCCAGGTGGATAACCAAGAAGTTCATAACATCTTTCAATAGTATGTACAATCATGCCACATTTAGTACACTTCAGATTAGGATTTGGTCCTCTAGTAAATCTTCTATTATTATTATTATTATTATTATTATTATTATTATTATTATTGAATGTTTTAGCAACAAAAGAAGAAGTCTGAGATTTCTGTGAAATGTCATTAACACTTATACCTCTATGTGACTCTTCTCTAGATATTAAAGCAATTGTTGTCTTTACACTTGGAAGAGGATCTTTACTAAAAATATTGCTTCTAACAGGTTGATAAACATCATCTAAACTCATTAAAAACTGCATAAGTTTCATTAACTAATTATGATTTAAGAACTGTTTTGCAGCATCACATGTACATGTAGGCAATTTGACCAAAGCATCATACTCTTTCCATAATGAATTTAACTTGTGATAGTACTCAGAAACACTAGATCCATTTTAAGTTAATGAATTTGTCTTATGATGTAAATTAAAAGTAACATACCCATCAATTTTATCATAAGTTTCTTTTAATTCTTGCCATATAGTAGCAGCATTATTAGAGAATATTTTTCCTAGGTATAATTCATCAGATATAAAAGTTAAGATCCATGTTAACACCACAGAATTACACCTATCTCATTGACCAGATAATACCTCATCATTTTTATAATCTTCTTTTAAACAAGTCCCTTCTATAAAACCAAGTTTATTTTTAGTTGCAAGAGCAAGAGACATTACTCTACTCCAAACATTATAATTCTTAGTTCCTTTTAACTTTATTGTGATCAAAGCAGAACCAGTTGTGTCACTAGCATGAAGATAAAGTGGATCTCCAAAATCTAGTTTATTTATTAATGTTACAGATGTACCAGTATCATCATCACCAGCCATTTTAGAGATCTGATTACCAATTTTTCCAAGTACATATAGCAACAAGTAACAAATAATTCACAAAAAACAACTAATCACAAATAGAAATGCACAATTACACACAAATGCCTAAAAATAACAAACAAATACAAATCCTAGCAGGTTAGCCTAAGCAGGGATCCGTGTAGGTGGTCTCTCAAAAGGATTCCACCCTAGGTCTTACTTAGGGACCTCTCTTCTCCCAGAAAAACAAACAAACGTTAGGCAACTTAGATATTCACACACAAAGAATCAACAATAAAGCAGCACAGATTGCAACTACCAAATACAGATCAACAAGATAACACATAATCACGCATAAAGGAATTTAAAAGAAAGAAAAGAAACTCCTCACAGAGTACTCGGTGCAATAAGCAATAAGAAGAAGAGAAAATCACAGCGGAAGACATATGAACAACTCTGGAACAGCCAAGAGTTGTATCAAACCCTAATTTAAGAAATTAGGGTTTCGAGCCAGAAATCACCACCAGATGTTGATAGCAACACCACAAGTCACAAGAATAACCCGATCAGATCTAGAACCACGAGTTTTCAAACAGAAAACCCTAAATCACCACACGAAGAAACCCTAGCCGCAACTTCAACAGAGACTAACCAGAAATCGTCCGATCAAAGTCGAGTTGGCTCTGATACCATGAAAACAAGTATAGATCTATTTGTTTTAAACAATAACAACAGAATGATCTCAAGAACACAAACAAAGAAATAGTAACTTCTTTATACCAAACCGGTCAAAGACCAAAAACAAAACCAAATCCTCACTACAAATTCAAAACTCTCAAGCTATTATTCATAAAAAGATGAATAATAGGTTCACACAATAACTAGGGTTTTACAGAAGGAGAGAAAGCATATCGATAAGATTAAGATGAAAGAATGAATATATTACCAAAAATAAAAAGAAAAAACGATTATATAATATTTACACTTCTAAACATTGTCACTTCTAGTCCCTGAAGTTTCTTCCATTTGATGCACTAAACTTTCCTTTAATCTTAAAAATACCCTGCATATAAAATAACAAATACAAACATAGTATCCAAGTAAGATTGTATCTAACATTCATATTTTATCAAGTTGTTGTTAACTTATATATATGTGTATATGTATAGGTTTTTCCTTGTGTAAGATTTGACAAAGAAGGAATGTTGCTGGCTGGTTCTACAAATAAAAATGGAATTAAGATTCTAGGTAATCCAGATGGAGTTAGGATTCTAGAAACAGTAGTACAGAATCGTTCTTCTGATACTTCTAGAGTTGTTTCTGGCTCTTTTGTGAAGGTACACACATTCTTAGACCACCTCTTGCTTCAGTAGTTTGTCCGTGTTCGTGTATGTCGGTGTCAAGTATGTTATCTGTAATAAATATTCCACAATGTACAGATTTTAGGAAGAACTGTGTTTGTTGAGGAAACGACATCCTGTGGACTAGAAATCTCTGAACCGTCACAGTGTTGCTTCTCAAGGCTTCCGGATGTTACATCTTCAGCTATGCGGGTACTTGTATAATATTTCTTGGTTTTTTATTGTTGTTTTTTTTCTTTTTTTATAGCATTGATAACATGATTTTATTTTCTTGGATAGCTTTTTATCTCTAGCTTTTTTTATCTTCATTACAGGTCACAAGATTGATTTACACTAATTCAGGAGACGCAGTCTTAGCTCTAGCAGCTGATGCTGTTCATAAACTATGGAAATGGCAGAAAGATGATTGTAATTCTACTGGGAAGGTGTTTAATTATTTTCGGAGACTTTAAAACTTCAATATCACCCTATATTTTAGCATATAAGCATAATTTTTGTTTCTTACGATAATTTTCCTGTTTTAGGCAACTGCTAGCATATCATCACATCTATGGCAACCAACTAGTAGTGCATTGATGACAAATGATATAACTGATACAAACCAGAAGGATGCCATTGCATGCTTTGCACTCTCAAATAATGATGGATATCTTATGTCTGCATCAGGCGGAAAGATATGGTTGTTCAATATGATAACGTTTGAGGTAACAATGTTTATTATATGTTTTCTGTAAAAGCGAATCTTTATTTATGCCTTCTTTAATT
Source organism: Pseudognaphalium luteoalbum (assembly GCA_963422505.1). Taxonomy (NCBI): domain Eukaryota; kingdom Viridiplantae; phylum Streptophyta; class Magnoliopsida; order Asterales; family Asteraceae; genus Pseudognaphalium; species Pseudognaphalium luteoalbum. The sequence goes on along the minus strand of OY730198.1, from coordinate 3,479,226 downwards.
AATTACTTTGTTCGATCTTATGCAGGCTATGACTACACTCATGCCACCTCCACCTGCAGCAACCTATCTGACAATGCATCCACAAAACAATAATATTGTTGCCATAGGCATGGATGACTCTTCTATCATAATATACAATGTCAAGGCCAAACAGGTTATTATTATATATTTTACTAAAACTTAAATCGGGATTATGTATGCACATATATAGTCTGTTAATAATGAGATGATGTTTATATTAAACAGGTCAAAACCAAGCTTAACGGCCATCATAAACGGATAACAGGCCTAGCCTTCTCTAATGTTCTTAACGTGCTAGTATCCTCTGGTGCTGATTCTCGGGTAAACAAAAATGGTGTTTTCTTGTTAATATTTCCATTACATTCCACTGATACGATTCAATTCCAGAATCCAATTAAGGACTGATTAGTTAGTTCCAATTATCCAGAATCTCTTGGTTTCTACTTCTGTCCAATATTTCCATTACAATAGCTTCTTTAATTTGAATTCAAAAACCACCTGACTGAACCTAAAAATTGACTTGTAAATTTGCAGTCTAATGTTGTAAAGTGACCTTTCTTTTAAGCAATAATGTTATCTGTCCAATCTTGGGCACATCATATGATCTAGCATTTTTGCAAACGCTACCAATTTCGTGTTCAAATCCTCATTCACTTTTGTTAAACCAGCAGTTGCCATTGATAGACCTTTGAAGCTTCTATCTGTTTAATTTCAATTTTCAGAATTTGACCAGAATACGATCCAATTGAGGATTGAAGAATAGTTCCAATTATCCAAAATGATTAACTAACTGACTTCTATCTCAACACTATTTACTTTATACTACTAACCACGCTAACTAACCCTCGTGATTCTGTTTAATTTGGTTATCCTCCTAAAACGTGCATGTCACGTGACTTCTACTAAAAAAGGTCATAACATCCACCATGTTTATCTTTATGTCCGCGTTAAAAAAAATAACAAGAAAAAGATTATCGATGAGTTTACATGTTTATTTGCAGTTATGTATGTGGAGTTGCACAGATGAATGGAAGCAGCTAATCTATAAACAACTGCAAAATTCTGTTGCTGATACGCGCGTAGAATTTCATCAAGATCAGACACAGTTGTTAGTCTACGATGAAACGCGGATATCTATTTTTGATGCACGTAGACTAGAATGCTTGAAACAGGTATGCTTCTTAATTAACTTTGTAGCTTCTACTCGTTCTGAATTATCCAAAAAAGACAGTTTTCTGACATTTATCGTGTTATTATATGAAAATAGTGGGGTCCACGAGAGGCAAGTGGTGTGATCAGTCATGCGACTTACTCATGTGATAGTCAGTTGATATACGTCACTCTTGAGGATGGAAGTATCAACGTTCTCGCATCATCGAGACTCAGATTGCATTGTCACATCACTTCCTCTGCGTATCTTCCCAGAAATCTTACGTGAGTCAATTATTATTTCATTCATATGATCCCCATGAATTTAATGAATGACCAGAAAAGATTTAAATTACACTCTCCTCACATTAAAAAGTCCATCATGTCTCCATATCTTATATTTATTTTACTTGTTTATTAGTATGTGTTATATATAATGATGCAGTTCAAAGGTGTATCCCCTTGTGGTTGCTGCACATCCATCAAAACCGAATCAGTTTGCTTTGGGACTTACCGATGGTGGCGTATGTATAATCGAGCCACTCGAGTCAGAAAAGGAATGGTCCCGCTCACCTGGGCTCGAAAGTGGTGCTGGCCCAAGCACTACCCTAATAGGCGCTGCAAATACAACTGATCAAGCTCTGAGCTAGTGCTTTTGAACTCTTCTAAGCAATATATAGGTAGCTGAGAGTAAAAAATAGGTAAATTTCAAAAAGTACACATCGACAATTGTATGAACTAAGTTATTATTGAGTCTGTGTGGATATGAAACATGGTGTAAATCTTAAAACGTGTTTCAAAATGATTAAGGTACAATAGGAATGAGCTTTCTGGTTTATTCTGAATTCCTTGATCTATCTTGGTCAGTAATGGTCATTAGTACTCAATCAGTCATGGATGAACTGAAATCACTCTTTGAAAGCATTATCTTTTAGTTTACTACATCAATTTTGACTTTAAATAGTCAACAGGAAAGCTTTCGTAAGAGGAAAGGCACTTGTTTTTTGCTTTGGTTGAAACTGCAAAATATGACACTGTACGGAGAATGCAAAGATGAAATTGACTTACGAAAGTCAAATGCAATAATGTCTTTGACCCATTACCAAACGAACTCAATTTGTCACCTATATTAGTTAAAAAGAGTAGGGATGCATGTAAACTGTAAATAATTAAAGGTTTTGTAGTTCACCTTGGCCGTATTGCGCCCATTGACTGAGTCAACCGTTTTCCAAGTGCTAATCAGCAATAAGATAATAAAATCAGCTTAGACCATTCCCAACCGTGGTTGAACCACTTCCTTACCACTTCTGCCACATCAGCTTTCCACCAACTGATTCAAAACTGATTCGTAGGTACCAACCGTTTAACAACTTTCAAACCACTTTATTTACACTTTAATTATTTAATATATAAAACACACTCACAAAAAACATGTGGAGCCCACCAAATGCAAGTGGTTGGAGAGTGATTATAACCCGATATCCGGTTATAACCGGTTGTGAGTGATAACCGGTTAGAAAGTGGTTACCTTTGGGAGCAAAAATTCTAACCGTTGGAAAGTGGTTTGCAAAACTCATTGTTATTTGCAATGCTCTCAGAGGGAAGTGCTTGTGCCATCGTCTTTCAACAATTGTAGTTAACCCGATCGTTTCATTTGAAAATGGTTTAAAAAAGATACAGTTTTGACTTTAAAAGTCAAACAATTGCCTATCAAAGTAGGGTAAATTTGACACAATTTTTGTCAGTAGTAATCATTGTAGTATTCATCATAGCAAAGTACAATCAAAGCCATTTCACATACATTGTACTGTTATAGATTCTTCAAGAATCAGTGATGAAACATGTATCAATTGTACGTCATTTCGCATACATTACCTAGATTCCCTATTATAACAATTTACCAATAGTTTACACTTTATTACCGGGAAATTAATCAAAATGCCACATATTTTAAAAGTATTATTTGATTTGCCCTCCGGAATTTTTTTTGACGATTTACCCCCTGAAATCGTAAAAGCAAATTTGCTTTTGCGATCTCCATTTGCGAATTGCGATCTCGAGTACATTGTGGTTCGTTCTCGGGAATATAAGGAAATCGCAAATCACAAATCAAGGCCCTTGCTATTTGCGATTTACCTACGGGTATAATTGTTTGCGGACGCTTATGTTTTCGAGTAACCGAGTAGTGAACGGGCGAGATGTAGCCGACACTATAGCCCATTCGCAAATCGCAAGAAGCGATTTACCTCCGCCAAAAAAAAATACGTTTTTACGGAGCCGTTTTGCACGTGACCGAGTAACCGACATGACAACGCTCCATTTTGAATTACTTTTGAATTGAACTCACAGGGTGCTAGTTTTTGAGCAGCGAATTGATAACATCGTGGGTATAGCTTATGCAATGGATATTGTTGGATCTTGTTAAAAAAGGTAAGACTGCATATTTTCGATTGTTGTATATATGATTGATTTATTTGATATCGTTGTTAGACTGCATATTTGTGGAATTCATATTTATCTGTAAACTTTGAAGGGAGATATGCTAGATTCTGCAGTTGTGGGAGGGATTGCTCACAAGCGTGCATACTGATGGATTTATTAGAGAGTGTAGTCTGAAAAACAGAGAGAAAATGCAACGGCAAGATGAAAGAAGAAGAAATGGAGGCACACCTGTCTATTATTTCATTCAATAAATATAAATAACATAAAAATATGAGTACAAATGTAAAGCTTACAAAATGGCTGACATGCATGCTTATACAAGTGGCCAACATGGCCAATATTTAGTCAACAAAACCAACCAACAAATACATTAAAATATTAATAAAATCTTGAACATCATTTCCAAGGTACTTGCTTTTTATGGATTCATGCAAACAGATCCGTAACCCATGAACAAAGCAAGATTAACCCAACACATACTTCGTGCCATCGCAAATCTGTCTGAGCATTGGCAAATCGCAAATCGTAAAACCCAGATTTGCGATGGCACCTTATCCTCGTTCACGGCTCGGTCACGTGAACGGGTCGCAAAAGCAAAATCCTGGATCGCAAAAGCAAATTTGCGATTTGCTAATTCATGGGGCATATCGTCAATTTTTTTTTCCGAGGGAAAAATGATATATACATTTTTAAAAAGTGGTATTTTGATTAATTTCTCGTTTATTACCTATGCAACTATGTAAGGGCATCTCGGATGGGCTATGTACTCATGGTAATTTGGTAATCTGGTAGGCTGGTAGCGCCAGCTTATTGGGCTTCTCAATTTTAACCTAATGGGCTTCTCAGTTTCCACCTAGTGGGCTCAGGGGTCATGCTCTTATTCTGAAGTCTGAACTAGTTTATTCACATGTGTTTACACGGGTTTTGTTAAAGAATATTTACAAGTTTGATTTGTATATTTTGTCTTAATGATAACTATATAACGCTGCTTTCTATGTATAAAATTTTCTTGGTCGTATGTTATTTAATACACCAAGTTAACTATGAAATTGAATCTTGACTTCAAAGATTCATATATAATAAGTCTTGAGTACTATATATACATTAATAATTGTAATTAAAAGCTTTGAACTACTTTTTTAGATGGAGTAAACACAGGTTGTTATAAATAACATATACATCTTCAGAATACTTGAAATTGTTCAATCAAATATATGTTACAAAAGTTTTGTGCACCAAGCATTCAGCATAAGAAATTTTTTCCCATTATCAAATTGCTCACAAGTTACTAATAGATTAACATAATAATCGAGTGCATTAAATTGAAATAAAATCATTATCTCTATATAATATAATTAGCAATAATAATAATACCCATTACATTAATATTAGTAGGCACCATAATAAACAATAAAGTCTAAACTATCATAGAAAAGATAATTCATCTTGTATCACCATCATTCCTTCTTATACTATCATCCCTTCAGCCTTCATTCTCATCTCATGTGCCCAAATTCAAGACATCAACCACTGAATCAATTATCCGTTGTAATCCCTAGATTAACCTTTTGAAGTACACAAAAAAATACGAAACCCGCACAAATCAATCACTCTCATTGTAAAAAATCCATAATGAGTAATTGATACACGAATTCTCCAGTAAATTGCATTAGCACAATCCTCTTCTCCTCTCTCTCAAGATGTCATTACAGTCACTAATTTGTCAATCTAAATTAATAATACCAAAAAAACAAAACAAGATAAAATAAAATAAAAACAGAGAATCGGACACATTACGTGAAAATGAAAATGAAATACACTCCTTGTCAACCTTGTTGAAGAAAATTCAATAAGTTCTTCCAATAGTTTTTTTTTGTGTTATCGATGAATCATGTTGTTAATAAAAACCCCTAAACTTTCAAGAATTAGCAGCGAAAATTACATCAATTATTTATCTAGAACATGAAATAAAAGAACCTGTACATGATTTTAGTGAATATTTGAAATATATTTTCAATGTATGAGAGGATAGAAAAAGGAAATACATTTGAATAACCCTGGAGGAGATGGACGAAGAAAAGACATGATATTGGTTGAAGAGGGAGACCAATGAAACTAAAGCGTCCTACAAAATTTATTGTAAGCGTCTAGAAACTCTCTGAAGTTAAATCACATTTCATCAGATTTATTTATTAAAAAAATTCAGAAAAAACACAAAATTACTTGCACCACATTAAGCCACGTCATCATGTTTTGTAGCCTAAATAATTCACCAAATCAACTTTATTACATTAGCATAAACTGCCCTTTAATATAGACGATGAAATCGAAAACTAGTCCCGGGTCTTGAGATGCATTTTTCGAAAACTAATTAACGAATCATTATCCTACAATTTTTTTTGTAAAAATGGGTTTCTTTTTATTATTATTACTTGCAGAAATGGGGTTACTTATAAATCCATTTGTAAATATGGGTTTGTATGACATCATTTGATCCCACCACCTACTAATCTAAAAACTTCCATACAGCCCCTCCCACTATAAACTAGTATACTTATTAATATAGACAGAATATATAACATTAACAAAAAACAATAAATAATGTAAAATGCAAGATACTATTACGAGCTAATGGTAAGAAATTTGTTAACTGACTGCATGTTGGACTAATCGAAACGCAATAAATTTTTAACATCACAATCATAAAAACTTAGACATTCTAAATACACGGGTTTGATTTAGATTACATAATAAACAGTCAATATATATATATATAATATAGTGTTCAGATCAGCCGCTTCATCGTAGGTCTATATTTAGACAATATAGTCCAAAACTTTGCAGTTTACTGAAAAGTATATTCGTTTACAGTAATTATTTAGATCCGACAGTTTTTGATTATTTATATTTTTATTGGTAAAGTGATATTTGATTTTATAATTCATTCATAATATTTTTAACCATAATTTATTTGAAACCATTAAATATATTATAATTGTAATAGACATTTAAGAACTAAAATAAATATATGAAAAAATTGATCTTTTGTTATTATTTTGTTGACGTCAATATATATTTACATGATTAACTACATGTTAAAAACTTTGATTAAGTTCATTTTGTTTCATATATTTACATGATTAACTACAAATAACAGACCAATAGCAAGTTTTTTTACTATCAAATTTTGTATCTGGCGAATTTTAAATCCTACACCAAAATCAAGATTTAATATAATACATTAACAAGTACCACATGGATATTAAAAAATGAAAATGCAATACTTTGTAGCTGGTTGAAATATTAAACTCTCATATGTGCCCGACAAATTCCAATAGTAAAGCGTCTTCCTCAAATTCCCTAGCCGTTAAAAAAGACTTTCAAGATTCAAATTAAAAGTCTACATTCATCAAACCCGAGATTCAACTTGCAAAACTTAAATTTTCTAGTTATAGATCGGGTGCATCAGCAATCTGCAATAAAGATATAAGAATAGCAAAATGCATGTCCAGCCATCTTGTAGAGACAAACTCTTAACAATCTGAATACTAAACAATGTTTTTAAAACCGGAAACCAGACCGTACCGGATGGGGTCCGGTTCCGGTCGAACCGGTTCAACCGGTGCGGTCCAACCGCCTCCAAAACCGGCTACATCACCTTTTTTAAAAAAATTCCGGTTCAACCGGTCCGGTTCCCGGTTGAACCGCCCGGTTTTGACTAACTCGTCCGGTTCGTTGACCGGTCAACTTTCCCTCAAAACCGGTTTTCCACCGGCCGGATTCCTTCAAATTTCCGGTCCGACCGGACCGGTCTAACCGGTTTTCAAAACATTGATACTAAATTCAAGGAATGTGTTTAAACTCAAAAGAGCTTATGTACTTCTGTGAAGACAATCGCGTGCAACGAATGATAAGATGCAACCAAAAAACATTTCACATTAACAAAAGCTGCACACTTAGTTTATACACTCATACATAAATTATAAAAGAAAAAAACTATTACATTGACAACTACCGGTTTATTTTTTCCGCGTCAACTGCACAAATAGGATGCACAATAGACGTGCAATTATATGAGAAATTCAGAAATATTAATTGGTTCAAGTAGTATAACCATACCTTTATAAATACTCTCTCATGGGTTGAGCAATTGCTATGGAGTTATGAAAGAAGATGTCACATTTTTTGCACGTATAAAATATAAAATAAGATGTCACATTTGATGTCATTCTACCTTAATCAGCCTGACCAGCTCATTGTGCCACCGGTATAAAATATAAAAGATGTCACTTTTTTTTATAGGAGCAGCATATATAAATATGAAAAAAAATATAATTTATAGGCTGTGCAACGAAATAGTTGATCCCAAACAGTAGTCAATCTATTAGTAGCTTTTGGGGGCGGTTGGACCGGACATTTTTGAATATATATTAGTAGCTTTTGCTATCAAACAGTAGTCAATCTACAACTATTTAATTCAATTTTCAATAAGTCTCACTTTTTATATGACACCGATATAAATATTCATAAAAATCAGTTGGCGTTATATCAAGTAATGTGATGCACCAAATAGTTGATCCCAATTTTATTAACATGAACAATATGATGGGAACCACCAATTACACTAACAGATACATCAGCTTCAATAGCTGCCCAAAAAGAGTTACCAAAACAAAACTCTTCCTAGCAAGTTATGTTCAAAAGCCGAAGATACAGTCACAAAATAATCACTACATATGGAACCTATATTTAATTCGAAGCACAATTTGTCCAAGTACCATTCGATGTTCGAAATAATTAATGTGAACAAAATATTTAAGAAAAAGCTATATATATACTTCAATAAAACATGTTGAATAAAATGATTAAGAAAATTGATCAAAAATAGGGGGAGGCCAGAAATAAAATGATTCCCGATAGTTTACAGGACGGACCATGGTAGTTATGTTTAGAGGGTCCAAATTATGATAACTTATAGATATAAACCACCAACACAGGGTAGAAGTACCTGATAGCTATTAGGACCATCACCAAGTAATCCAAGTTCAACCATTTAGGGTTGAGCACAATCATGATGGCAACCAGTAACTCTAACTATTATGGATTCATTATATGGGAGACCAACCTGAGATCAAAAGAGTCAAAATGGTTAATACAGGTCGTATGAATTATTATCACTATCATTATCATTATTACTATTAAAGAAGAAAGAAAAAAATGAAACATAATGACCAGTCTTGCAAATTAATATTCAAGGTGTCGTATGAATTTTCCCTATTTGTAATCGTTTACCTTATTGAGGATATTAATGAGAAATTGTTCCAAAACTCTTATCCTCTCTTCTATTCTGATGGAGACTGGTCCTTCTCGAATTGGACCTTAACACATTCCTTCATGGATCACACAGAAAGTCTGTATAAGTGTTAGAATCTTTCTTCATAAAATTTTTTTTTGGGAAATAAAACAAAGATGCTTACAAATTCATAATCTTAATAAGTACTAAAACTGAAATCCTTCGATTAAAAGAGCTTTCAGAGTTATAACTTCAAAATAGAAACAAAGAAAAGTTGCAAGGAATGTTTACTTCATCGAACATGTGGTGGGCACACACTAACATAAAATAGTTGCAAGAAAATGTAACTCAGAAATCTATGACATGAATTGAACCTACATAAACAATTACAATGAATAAATAAAAATTGCCTTATAATATAGGAGTTGCAAGGAATGTTTACTTCATCGAACATGTGGTGAGCACACACTAACATAAAATAGTTACAATGAATTGAACCTACATATTCATCTCTTTATCTATCTCAGTCAGGATGACATTAAACTCATTCTCATTGCCTTCAGTGAGAAAACTCATATTACTAAAAGTAAACTTATAAACACCCCTAATGCTTAATCTACATTAAAAAACTGGAAAATCAAAATGGCATCGAAAATTCGAAATATCATTTAATAAAAAATGATCATTCATGAGTTATCAGATTAACCAATGGTTAAGAGAAGTATAACTTTTAGCACCTACATATAATCCAAACAAAAAGCATCTGCAATTTATCTTAAAATTAGTCAAGCAACAAAATAAATCGAAGAATCAATATGCATAATATCGAGACATACCTTTTCTGCTTCCTTCTATCAAAAATCAGTTTAAGAAAGAATAAATAAGTACAAAAAAAATCATACCGCGTTACTTTTTTTGTCTCGGACATTTCATCGAACACTTTTCAAGCACTGCATAATCGCCATTTAAGTTTAACTTTTAGCACCTACATATAATCCAAATAAAAAGCATCTGCAATTTATCTTAGACTTAGTCAAGCAACAAAACAAAGTGAAGAATCATTATACATGATATCGAGACATACCTTTTCTGCTTCCTTCATCAGATTCGTTTCCAGAATCATCACCACCACCAGCTACTCATATGAAGAATCAATGAAAAGTGATCGGTTTATAAACCAAACAATTAGACTTTCGGAATCAAAAAGCGAATAGGATGAAGAAGGTGTGTGGAAGTATCTTTACCTGATTTATACAAAAGCTATTATATGATACATTGAAGAGCATAAAACAGACAGTTACTAATCAATTTACACATTTATTCACTTCCATACACATTATCAGACAAGAACAGACCTTGTATTTGGCGAGATGACTTCACGATCGTTGCAAACTCCCTCCGACCTCCGGCCATTATTATTACAGCTTAAATTAACCAAATCAAGCAGCCAAATGAAAACCCCCAACCAACTCTATAGTTTTTTCAACACATCGTTATAATAATACACAAATCACAACTGATTTAGACAGAGAGCTTACCTAGAAGAAAAAGGCAAAAAAAATTCTTGATCTATATACAGCATAACCCGAAGTTGATGAAAATTATGAAAAACACTCGGTGAATGAAAGAAGATAAAGAAAGAATATGAATTGAAAAAAGGATCAAATTAAATGAAAGGGTTAATTCTTGGTCAGTGGCATCGATTGAAGAAAACCAATAGAAGAATAGAACTTGACATTGGAAAAGATATGGGAAATGAACCGTTGCAGGAGAGATGCCAATGGGAAAAGGGGGCGTGATTTATTGGAACTCACAATGAAATTCAAATAAATTTAATACTAAAAAAAATCATGTACTTTCATTTTTAACTGCATTGGTTGAGACACTGAATGATGTCAACGGGAATGACCTGATCAAGTGTTTTGGAGGAAGCCACATCAGCATGATTAAGGAAGGTCTGAGAGTGTGATAAATCAACAAAAGTGATGTCAACGTTATTGTCCTTTTGTATATAAGATAAATAGATCATAAACCAAATTCATAATAATATTCGAAAACTAAACAACTAAAACTTCGATTTTATGTCGTCATGTTAAATCGTGGTTGAGAATTTGGACAATTCCCCTTATTATGACCTGGTCGGTGACATATTCCACATCTATGGGGATCGTCAGAGTCGCGAATATCCAACTCATTTTGAATTCGATTTGCACGCTTCCTCCCTGGACCAACATAAAATTTTGAGTGATTTGCTTGAATCTTCCAACCCGCATCTACCCTATAATTAACATGAGAAATTGGGCAAAAATTTGAACGATATTGTTGTCTATATGTTATAGTTGTATACATGGTGTTGATGATGGAAAGAGGGTTATCCCCTCTATTTTGACAAACAACAAGAGCATGAGAACACGGGAATCTTTTCATTTGCCACTTACCACATGTACACATTTGCTGAAAATAATACACAGTGTGTCTATTGCCACCGGTATCATTTATACGTAACTTCATGATAATCCTATAGACACCTTCATTGTAGTTAAACTCGACTAATAGATGGCTTTGTGCATGGGTGTCACGGGTATTAAACATGCGCCACATACGTGATGGTAAAGGTGTATTGCAATTCATTGCAATGTCACTGATCGGGTCCCAGACGGTCGGTCAAGGAATCACTTCCTTATCGTTGCTGACCTCCCAGTCGGAACCGCGTGATCGGAGGGTGGATTTATATTTATAGAGCTGGGGACCTAAGTTTTACTATAACTAAGGGTAGTTAGCGACAAGTAATGACTCAGGGTCGTTCTTAAGATCAACCGTATTGTGAAACCAAACAATCAAGACGATCAATATTTAGAAGGGTTTTTAAACAAGAGATTTGATTTTGGGTTTTTTACTTAGGTCCTAAATTAAACTAAATAAATAGCACAATAAATAATAGGTGATAATCAGTATGGAGAGAAGTGTTTGTTGTAAACCTAACCCTCACTTAATATTACCCAATAAATCCCTAATTTATTCACGTGGTACTATACATTTGGTTTAGCGGTATTTCCAAAGCTTCGATATCAGACCATGCATAGATAGCACAAATAATTAATTACCCTCGGAACAAGGTTCGCGACTCCTTGTCTTTTAGGGTTTAACCACGTTTATTGAAGGAAAGACGATAGTTTGATGATAAGTTTATAATCATAGATGAAAAGTTAAACAGACATAGTGTTCAGTTATATATTTAAATTAACATCATCCCCAATTATAGCTGCTAACTACATCACAACAAACACACAAGCTAACTACTCACTAATCATGGCAACGAATCCTAAATCTAGCATAATAACAATAGCATGCATTATAACAGATAAGGAAATAGATAAATGTGATAAATGCGTAGTTGAATATAAGCTGAAAGATTACAGCGAGCAGAGCCTCGAATGTTACAAAAGCACCCCTCCAAGTATCTCCAACAAATATTACAAAATAGCCCCTCCGTTAGTCCCGTTAAATATTAACGAGAAACTAACTACTAACTAACTAACCTAAATTAGAGAGAAAGTGTGTGTGTATGTGTGTGTGTGTGTGTGTGAAAGTGGTGAATGGATTGATGGATGATGGATTATAGGAGGTGAGAGCCTCTATTTATAGGCTTACAAGTTAAAATTTTACACTCGACATCCTCGCTCCCAATTGAACACTGAAATACACCCCTGAGCTATGAAATTCGACACCAAAGAGGGCGTATTCAACACTAAATAGGGCGTATTCGGTAGCAAATAGGGCGTATTCGGTAGCAAACGGGGCGTATTCGGCACCGTAGAGGGGGTATACCGCCCCTACAGGGGGTATACGACCCCAAAGAGGGGGTATACGGACCCATAAGGGTATACGGCTCTCTAGGGGGTGTATACGGCCCCTGTGGGGTTGTATCCCCTTGGTCCGTGGTCTTGTGTGTTGGATCGTAAGTCTTGTGCACTGGTCGAACTTCGTTTGGCCATAACTTCTTCATTCTTGATCCGTTTTCAACGTTCTTTATATCCACGTCCCCTTAATTACCTGAAGATCATAATGAACTAATCAAAGAATAATTTCAAGGTAATATGCTAAAAAGTTCTCGTAGAACGTGATCGTATCGTTTAAGCTTTGTTTTGTACGTTATTTAGTCATTTTACTTGATTTTTGAAGCAACGCCTTATTTTTAGCCTTAATAATGAATTATGGTGAAAAAATATTGATATTGAATGATTTCATCCATTTTGAGGTTAAAAAGGTGAGAATTATGTACACAAAAACTTGACTTTTTACGTCAAATCAAATATCTCACACTTAGACATTGCTTGTCCTCAAGCAATACTTCAACTATCCTCACTTTAAAAAGATGTTTTAGGTTTGATTTTTGCGAATTAAAATATTTCTTAGAACAACCATTCCTCATATGAGTAACCTGTTTCAGAAAATTGAGATAAATAAGATAATTGTTCCAGTAATAAGAAATGAATATCTTTGGGCATGCTTCTGATTCTCGTGATCTTTGGCATACACATGACTTAGGCAATCTCACCGGTGGTCACTCAATTCACTCAAAAAATGTATCGGGTTTCCTATCATTCTAAACAAACGAAATCGCTCAAAAGCCAGTCATGTAGCATTCGTCGTAGGCTTGATCGAGAATCAACTCTCCACCACTTAGGTGAGGACGAAGCTAATTATCTCAAGACATTCATCGGACTGTAGTGTGAAGTGAAGGTTAAGGGGTATGGATAATGGGTATTTTTAGTTTTAAATGGGTATGCTTATCTCAGGACTTTTAAACTTATGAAAAACTTTATTTAGATACGCTTTTTAATGAAAACGGAAACGGATAACGGTAATTAAGGAAGTAAAGATAGCTGACTTCTATCTTTTTTTTTTTGAAAACACACGGAATATATATATTTGACAGAGATCGGAGTTTTTGAGAGATTTGAAGCACTTAGCTTTATTTCTATGACATATTTTTGGCTTATAATTTCTTTGCCAAGGAGATTCTAAGAGATTTTATTTTTCTTACTTCCCCTTTGAGATCCTTTCTTACTTTCATTTTTCAATCTTTTGACATTTCGAATTTTTCTTGGTGTCAATTTTTCACACCTTCAGACTTTGTCGATATTTTTGAGATTTTGATTATTGAAACGCACATGAGAAACTTTGAGTAAATCACGAGATTTGTGATTTTTGAGTGAAAGCAAAAAGAATACCTAAATATCATTTTTCAAAAATTTAAAAATTCCAAGATAAAGTTTTGGTGGGTATAAAAGTGAGTGGGTTTTAAAAAAGGGTTTTCAAGAAACGAAAAGGTTAAGGCTCAACAGAGTTTACTAAGCGGGTCATCGATACTAAAAATGAGTATCGATAGGGTTAGGCTTGAAGAGATATGAGAAAATGGGTTTATTTCCTACGGAATGTCAAGGTCATGTAATTGCATCTATACCGCGTACGGCACTCACCAATATGGTCTCGAAATGCATACCAAGAGCAAGTTCTAATTCAGAAATGCATACATCAGCACACACAATAAATGAATAGTGAAGCATTTAAAATGAATGCTTATATAAGCTCAAGATACCTCACTACAATTAATATGGGTTGTATGTGCTTAGTCATGCGCTGCCCCTAAGATTATCATTTCTTAATTTGAGAAATTTCTACCTTATTTACACTACTTTCCAAAATAACTTACTCATATTTAAAATGGCTCCTCTTAGAAAAATTAAAAGTCAAAAATAACAAGAGCTAACTGAATGAGTAACAACTTACTGTCGAAGTTAGGCTCATGCTTTTCTTGGTTTAAAGCAAAAAAATTGAATATTTTTTTTTATCAATTTTTAAAGTGAGGAACATTTTCTGAGTTGCTATTTGGACACAAAAATCTATCTAAGGTATTCAATACCGCTATCCCACACTTAGAGGAACATTGTCCCTAATGTTCTCTTAAATATAGATTATACTAGAAGTATAATCCCACACTTAGAGTTTAAACATATAAGAAAATGTTTCTCAAGTATTGATTTTGGACTGGAATCCCACACTTAGTGATAATCTTAGGATATGGTATAGATTACTTTTATTAATTAACTGTATTCAACAAAGCCAAAAGATAAAAACGGAGAAAGGATGAAGAAACTCCCCAGATAGCTAAAAGCTGAAGATCTGAATATGTGCCGGTAGAAAAATATTTCTTTTGCAGCAGCTCCATGAGGATTATTCAGCTTTTAGGGGAATTGCCTTTAAATGAGAACCTTGCCTTCCATTTCAACCATCATTTGTGAATCAATCTCTTAAGTGTGAACACGTTGGATATACCTTTTAACTCCATATTTTTGCAATGAAAAGGAATCACTGCCTTAGAATGAAAAGATGTTTTCTATTACAAATCATTTTGTAGAATATATATTTTTAAACGAGTTCGAGCATAATGCATAAAAGTAGTATGCAAGTACCTCAAATGCTCGAAACATATGAACTAATTTTTGAAAAGTGTTTCCTATTTATCTGAGACAAGTGATTTTGCAAAAGATGAGTTGTGACTTTAAAATATTTTTGAGGTATATCCAAGTGTGAAGGATATTCAGAGATTTTCTTCACTTATGAACACACAATCAACACATGTTTTATTACTCGGGTTGCCTCCCGAGAAGCGCTGCTTTTAGAGTCGAGAGCTCAACTTTCCTTCCTACAGAATCAGTGGGTGGTGGAATTTCCGAGGCCAATGGTGCTGGAAGGTGGGACCCTGGAATAGAATCTCAAGAAGTGGCGGGTGATAACCTGAGTGATGTTTGGGATCCTTTCCACATGAAGAGGGAAGTTGTCAAAGTGTTTTTCAGCCACCCTTTGCAAGTGAAGAAGATCCCAGGTGATATCATTGACTGACTTTGAGATGACTCCGTTGGGATCAAAGATGAGGGTCCCATTGGATCTGAAAACCACACGCTCAGGACGTTCTCTCCTTAAAGAATCCATAAAACCGAAGAAGCATAGATGTATATCTTCATGATCGTCTGTGCTCGGGTTTCTTCTTAGTGTATGGATGGATTCTTGAATACCCTAAAGAAGATGGTTTTGGTGACTGGAGTACGTGAGGTCAGAGTTCCTAAAGACGTTTAAAATTATGTAGTAGACTTCACGTAGACCGTCATGAAATAGCTGCCTGGGTTCTTCTGGAGGAACAGTACCAAAGATCTCTGAGAGATGTTCCGTGACAAAGTTTTCAGTGTTGACCATTGTTCCATTTGGGATGGAAGAAGGGATGGCACACGTCCTTTCGTCAAAACTCACGTATTCGAGCCTCTTGATAATCTCGTGGGCATGATGTTCAATGGTGCAGTCGATGTAAAACCTATGTGGTGAGGTATCATCAATATGGACGTTATCGGCTATGGAATCCATCAATCCTCTAAGATCATTCATCATCTGAATGTCTACTTCCTTCTCAGGGTTCCCAGATGCATAGTCAAAATTGTACATGTAAGAATGTAGCAAACTCATCTGTTGGTTAGAATATGAAAATGCGGACCTGATTAGGGCTTCATAAACCTTGCCATATATGACTTTGTGTTCCTCGAAGAACTCTAGCTCGTCTGTAGCAGGTGTCTCATCAATATGGTGTTCTTGCAGAAGCTGACTCGCTAGATCTTCGGCGAAGGCATGAATGTGGTTTTGTAGAAATTGAAGACTACTAGAGTTATTAGCACGATAGACCATATACTCAGCGTTGATTTCCTCGATTAACTCTCTCTGTCTCAGAGTGTACTCATTAGTCGAGTCTCTAATGATAGCCATGATCATACGAAAATCATCCTCAAATCTTTCGAGAGCACTGATCATCCCTTCATGGGTAGAGACGACCTGAACCTGGATGATCTCGAGAGGAGGATCAGGAATAATTGGAGATGCACGAAGGTGGATGGAGCGGACATCTATCGGGACATCTATAAAGACGATGTCATCCTCGTCACTGTCCGTTACTGGAGTGTCCATGTTCTGAGAATCATGGAACTCGACAGTATCAGATGGTGGTTGAGTTGCGTCGGTGATTTGTGATATAGGCTGAGAAGAGTCCATTTCAATGTCCTTTTCTTCAGGGTAGGAGTGATCAATCGGTGGTCCTTCATCTGAGTCGTCATCTGACAGAGTGATTGGAATGTACTCAAGTTGCATGATCTCTTATGTCGGATGCTGAGAATCAGGGAAGTACTCGTGAGGTGGTGTGGATTGATAAATGTCCTCCTCTTGCTCTTCTTCTTCTGGCTCATCCTCTTCTATCTCCTCTTCAGATTCTTCCATCTCTTCTTCTGAATTGGCTTCTGCCTCTGAGTCTTCCATCTCTTCTGTTTCGGATTCAGACTCTTCCGTTGATGAGATGAGACATGGATGGTCATCGGGTACATATGTGTCTGAAGGATCTGACTCGGATGTATCATCGTTGGATGTGACTCTGCCAGTGGATATTGTGTATATCTCAGCATGCTCTAGATTAGAACTATCAGCCTGATCAACTTGGAAGGATACAGTCTCTCCGTTGGCTCGAAGGCTTATAGTCTGAAAGTATACATCAATGATAGCACGGGTAGTGTTCATGAAAGGCCTGCCTAGGATGATTGGTGTATTGATATCTTCATGTATATCCATCACAACGAAGTCAGTGGGAAAAAAGAATTTATCAACCTTAATCATTATAATATTGGTTATTCCTCGTGGATATCGGATCGATTGATCGGCAAGTTACACGCTCATCTTTGTAGGCTTAAGGTTTCCTAATTCTAATATGACGTATAGAGAGTAATGCATGAGATTGATGTTGGCTCCAAGATCGGCCAAGGAGCGAATCATGCCTGACTGATAGATAGAACAGGGCAAGGTAAAATGACCAGTATCTCCTAACTTTTCGGGCAGGTTGCTTACGACGGCTGAACATTCCGCGTTCAGTGGGATAGTAGATACATCGGGTATCTTATCTTTGGTGGAAAGCATTCGCCTAATGTGCTTGGCACGGGTAGGAATTCTAGACACGGTGTCTAAGAATTTAGCATCGAGCTTGAAGGAGTTAACCTTATACCTTTGCTTAAGATGATTAAGGAATGGGATTTTTACTTCTCTAACAGGAGTGGGTATGGATGGTGTCTCAACTGTCTTCGGGACAGTAGATTCTTTTTTCACTAGAGAAGAAGTATTAGGCTGCCTCGGTGCCACCTTTGGGTCCTTGGAGGTTACTTGTTTGGCCTCTTCTACGTGTGGGTTGTGAATGGTATTGCTTGGAAGGGTTCCTTGGGGTCTAGTGTCAAGACGCTGAGCCAACTGACAGATTTGGTTCTCAAGGCTTTTAAGAACCGAGAGTTGGTTTATAAGGAACAAGTCAATCTGGTCTTGTTTGGCGGTGGTTTTCTGATTGAATTGTGTCTGACCCTCGATAAATTTAGTGAGATTATCATCTTGACTAGTGATAGGCACAATGGTCTTTGTGGTATCACTAGGTGGGCTGACATCTTGTGCGGTTAAGGATAAGGGTTGGTTGTAGGTAAGTTGGGGTTGTTGTGTGTAGGTTGGGTATCTTGGTTGGTATTTGGGTTGGAAGGTTGGTTGGATGTTTCGTGGAGGAAATTGAGTGCCTCGTGTCCTAGGTGGAGAAGTTCGTACGAAACCAGGCGGATTTTGTGGTCGAGCTAGAAATTGTGCGTAGTAGACCGTGCCGTCAGGTGGATCTTCATACTCAACTTGATATTCTTCCGTGGGAAGGTGAGCACAGTTCTAGCAAGCTTGAACTTGGTGGATCTGTTGTGGTTGCTTCTTTAGCTCTCCTAGCTGTTTCGTCAACGACTCAATCTGCTCACTCAAGGATTTGATTGTCTCAGGTTGGATTTGGTTATAGGAGGATAGATGTAGTGATGAGAATTACTCATCCGTCTTCCAGTCATGATGGTGCACCAAGCTTCTTCATCCGTGAGTTGCATGAAATTGCCTTGAGCAGCGGCATCAAGGGTGATGCGGTGGTTTGGAACAAGACTGTTGTAGAACGTGCATAACTGGGCAATCTTTTCGAGTTGGTGGTTTGGACATTTCTTCAGAAGGATCTTGAATCGTTCCCACGCTGTATAGATAGATTCGTCACAAGCTTGGTGGAAGTTTGTGATGTCATTTTTGGACTTGGTTTGTTTGGACGGAGGGAAGTACTTGGTTAGGAATTTGGTAGCCATATTCGTCCATGAGGTGACTGAGCCGGTCTCAAGTCCCTCAAACCATGTCTGGCCATGTAGAGCGAGAGAATAGGGGAACAAGTACAAGCAGACTACATCTTGCTCAACCCCATTCTGCTTGTAAGAGTTAGAAATCTGAATGAATTTGTCGATTTGGGCGTTTGGGTCATCACGAGGTAAATCGTGGAATTGACAGTTGTATTTGATGAGTTGAACGATGTGGTGTTTAAGTTCGAAAGATGCGCCTTCGATTACCGGATAGCTGTTAGGTCCTCCTCGTCCTTCGATAGATGGTTTGGTGTGGTCAGCGAGAGTGATCCGTGCGGACATCTGTCAGAAGCGAGAGCGTCTTTCTTTGCGAATTGTTCGGATAATCGACTCAGGATCAGGTGTGAAGATAAGTGGTTTAGTCCTGGATGATCTGGTCGATTGTTGTTGTGTGTTGTGGGAAGGAATTTTTGGTTGGAACAAGGAAAAGAAAACTACGGGTATTTACAGGTGGAAATAAATAGAAAAGTTCGTCAAGATGCCTAAGAGTCTTACGATTGATTCCCCAGCAGTGGCACCAAAAATCTGATCGGGTCCCAGATGGTCGGTCAAGGAATCGCTTCCTTGTCGTTGCTGACCTCCCAGTCGGGACCGCGTGATCGGAGGGTGGTTTTATATTTATAGAGCTGGGGACCTAAGTTTTACTATAGCTAAGGGTAGTTAGCGACAAGTAATGACTCAGGGTCGTTCTTAAGATCAACCGTATTATGAAACTAAACAATCAAGACGATCAATATTTAGAAGGGTTTTTAAACAAGAGATTTGATTTTGGGTTTTTTACTTAGGTCCTAAATTAAACTAAATAAATATCACAATAAAATAATAGGTGATAATCAGTATGGAGATGAGTGTTTGTTGTGATTTCATTAGCCTAAAGGGGAAATGATGTTTGGTTTTGATGTTTTGAAAACGTTCTTTCTAAGTATTTGTGTTATACTGTTTTAGGTACTTTATGGTGTCAACACTAGCACCCTACTATCTGATTCCTCAGATAGCATGTCACTGAGTACTAGGTTATCATGATTCTGATCAGATCAGGTTGCTCTACCCCCAACACTGTATGTGAAGACTAGTGACCCTTCTTGGATTTAACTCCTGGGCGCATGAATAAGGTAACAGACCGATATTTAATCTCTGACCGTTCTTTGATACCATAAAGTATTCTAATTCAAAATAGAGCATTTAAGAACTAATTCGGAAAGTGTCGGTTAACTTTTCATCACTGGTTTGTTAGGTTCAGAGCTGGTGGGTGACCCAGTGCTGCTCAGAATGTATACACCGACATCCGTTCTATAGCTTGGGTGTATGGGAACCGTTCCCAAAGGATGGTTTCGACACTTACACGAGGTACTAGGACGTTTTACGGCATTCCATGCCTTGCACACTAATGCAAGTTAGGGTGTATACACCGATGACCGTTCCGTAGCTTCCATGCGTTTGTACTACACCAGAGGTGGTTCTAACACTATACTAAGTAATATGTCGTTTTATGGTATTCCACACATGTTGCACATTCGGGTCACTCTGAACCCTTTTAAACTCAGTTTGTATTAAAGCGTACCCATCTATGATATAAACCCAGCCCTCACTTAATATTACCCAATAAATACCTGATTTATTCACGTTGTACTATACATTTGGTTTAGCGGTATTTCCAAAGCTTCGAAATCAGACCATGCATAGATAGCACAGATAATTAATTACCCTCGGAAAAAGGTTCGCGACTCCTTGTCTTTTAGGGTTTTAACCACATTTATTGGAGGAAAGATGATAGTTTGATGAAAAGTTATACTCATAGATGAAAAGTTAAACAGACATAGTGTTCAGTTATATATATAAATTAACATCATCCCCATTATAGCGGCTAACTACATCACAACAAACACACAAGCTAACTACTCACTAATCATGACAACGAATCCTAAATCTAGCATAATAACAATAGCATGCATTATAACAGATAAGGAAAGAGATAACCGTGATAAATGCGTAGTTGAATATAAGCTGAAAGATTACAGCGAGCAGAGCCTCGAATATTACAAAAGCACCCCTCCAAGTATCTCCAACAAATATTACAAAATAGCCCCTCCATTAGTCCCGTTAAATATTAATGAGAAACTAACTACTAACTAACTAACCTAAACTAGAGAGAAAGTGTGTGTGTGTGTGTGTGTGTGAAAGTGGTGAATGGATTGATGGATGATGGATTATAGGAGGTGAGAGCCTCTATTTATAGGCTTACAAGTTACAATTTTACACTCAACACCATCGCTCCCAATTTAACACTGAAATACATCCCCGAGCTATGAAATTCGACACCAAAGAGGGCGTATTCGACACTAAGTAGGGCGTATTCGGTAGAAAATAGGGCGTATTCGGTAGCAAACGGGGCGTATCCGGCACCGTAGAGAGGGTATACCACCCCTACAGTGGGTATACGGCCCCAAAGAGGGGGTATACGGACCCATAAGGGTATATGGCCCTCTAGGGGGTGTATACGGCCCCTGTGGGGTTGTATCCCCTTGGTCCGTGGTTTTGTGTGCTAGATCGTAAGTCTTGTGCACTGGTCGAACTTCGTTTGGCCATAACTTCTTCATTCTTGATCCGTTTTCAACGTTCTTTATATCCACATACTCGTAATTACCTGAAGATCATAATGAACTAATCAAAGAATAATTTCAAGGAAATATGCTAAAAAGTGCTCGTAGAACGTGACCGTATCATTTATGCTTTGTTTTGTACGTCATTTAGCCATTTTACTTGATTTTTGAAGCAATGCCTTATTTTTAGCCTTAATAATGAATTATGGTGAAAAAGTATTAATATTGAATGATTTCATCCATTTTGAGGATAAAAAGGTGGGAATTATGTACGCAAAAACGTGACTTTTTACGTCAAATCAGTAACTATACTTTCCAAAAAGTTGCACAGTTCTGTTAAATGTAAGGTCGATACAAGCCTTAATCGGTAGTTGTCTAGCTCCTCTTAGTGCTTTGTTAATACTCTCAGATATATTCGTCGTTAAGGAACCCCATCTACGGTTTTCATCGTATAAGAGACACCACTGACTTTTATTGATTTGTTTGAGATAACGTCATTATTTTGAATAATGTTATCTCAGTGAATGTAACCTCTAAGGATGTAAGAAGTTAATTGAATAAATAAGTTGTTGAAGGTAATAATGTGGGGTTGATTACATTTACTATAATGTACTTTTGGTTGTTGACATAAGTATCTTTTAAATGTAAATTTTGTTACAAATTTCTTAACATAAAAATAATAATAAGACAAAATACTATAAGTTAATCATAAAAGTGTGTTTAAGTTGGTGGGACTTTTAAATCGTAACTAGATATCTATAAAAAATATACTAGTTAATAATTACAGATTACTACGGAGTATTTAGTATTATTATCACAAGTAAATTACCTATAGTAGAAGGGGTTGTATGACTTTTTAAGTTGAGGGATATAGATGTCGCATGGGTGGGACCAAACGGTGTCAGAAAAACCCACATTTACAAATGGATCTATAAGACCACCCGCAATGCAAACCGAAACGGGCGTTTAGCCATCGATGAACGCCCAGAACGCCTGCATCGAGGCATTCTCGGCCCGACGTTCTAGGATGTTCGTTCTCCAAGAACGGCACCGAAATGAGCGTTTTCATGGGGCCCATGTTGATTTTAATTTCGTTTCCTTTATCTTTCGCAAGTTTAATTCAAAATATTCAAAAAAATAAATTTTTGTAATTGGTAACAAAAGAATAAAACAAAAAAAAAAAAAAAAGAGACTAGCCGTTGGGTTGCAACGGTACGAAAAAAAGATTTTTTTTACTTCTATCTCACACTATATATACATCCATACACTATCATTTTTTCATACACAACCAAACACCATTCTCCAACCCAAAAAAATACTAACCCGAAAAAATCATCTCCAATTTTTTAGTATGAATAATCCAAATTCAAAGTTTAATCCCAACTCAAATCAAAATCTAAATTCGGATAACCTATCATACACAAACCTAATGTTATTCGGAACATCAAACGCACCCGGCCCGAATAACTCTCCCTCGATCCGCAATCCACCACTAATGCAACAAGTCTCGATTTCGCGCAACGTTACTTAACTGTATACAACACTACATGAACATACAACTACCAATACTCAATGAGTATACAAACATAATGATAACTTCATTTCGGATTATTATAACATAATGTCACCAACGGGCCACACTTGTTTACCAAACACAACGATAACAAACATTGGACATAACTAGTTGAATGAACAACTAGCATGGATGTTCTTTCGAGACATCTACTCATATAACCTTATATATATAGAACATTAGAAGGTTACGGGTTTGGAGAACCTACTTGCTGATTTTAGCACACGGATATACGTTTATTGTGACAAACGCTTACTTACAAGACTCAGGTGAGTCTCATGACCCCTCTTTTACTGTTTTTCATTCAGGGGTGTGATATATTGCTCTATTTGTTTTACATATGAACGCAAGTACTGAAACCTCGATATGTACTACATGAGTTTTCATACTAATCATTTATTTTAAAGCCCTCCATAGCATAGTTTGGTAATACTTTTGTAACGTGAATGTTAGTGTATGGTACCATATGGGATTGACAATCCCCGTCCGGGTTGGAAGCCCCAACTGGTCAAACGGACGCATTATCATTTGTTCATACGAGTGTAGATTAGGCACTCGCAGGGAGGCACCCTCGATCAGGCACTTGATTGTGATCCTGACACCTTAGTTAAGCTCAGACTACGTGCTCATGGCTGTATATACACTCATTTATTTATTTGCTTCGTTGCAAATCATGATGCTAAATCTTGCGGTTCATACACATTGCTTTATTATACAAACCTGTGAGCTCACCAGCATAAGCTGATCTTTTTAGCATGTATCTCAGGTACACAGCAGTAGATTTGGACTGCCCATCATGATGCCTATTAGCTCGAGTTTCCATGCAAAACCTCGGAGATTTCATTGCATTATTAGATTTTGTATAACTAATTATGTT
Organism: Pseudognaphalium luteoalbum; assembly: GCA_963422505.1. NCBI lineage: Eukaryota > Viridiplantae > Streptophyta > Magnoliopsida > Asterales > Asteraceae > Pseudognaphalium > Pseudognaphalium luteoalbum. The sequence continues at coordinate 3,454,997 of OY730198.1, read as the reverse complement.
TTTAAATCTCTCATATTACGAACACCATTTAATGTAACTAGCTTAATTGATGTAAACTTTCGATTTATCAATGTAATGTTTAAAACGACGCATATAGATCATTCATTATATACCTTGTGTGTTTTGATTATTGATTAGTAGCACCCCAAAGTATGCTTCCGCCAAACAGTAAATTTGAGGGTGTTACAACCATCCAACCTGTACTTCCAACAGCAACCATTTTTCCAACCTCCGCAACAAATCGAACAACAACCCAAACAACGACCCAAAAAACAACTTTCTCAATCACCAAGTAAAAGACCCCACAAAAAGAAAACTGACGCAGAGAAGAAAACGTGCAACAAGCGGCAATGGTCGCCAAAAGAAGAAGCATTGTTAGCAACTTGTTGGTGCGACAGGTCGGATGACTCTGAACAAGGTAACTCACAAAGAAGAGGTACTTTGTGGGGTACAATGCTAGAGAAATTATTTGAGCAACAATCATGGTTGGGAACGCGGATCGGACCAACTATCCTCCAAGTGGCGTACAATTAATAATTGTTGCAAAAACTTCAACGCAATTTACGAGTCGCAACGCAAGGCTTGGGGAAGCGGTTGAGATGACAAGATGATTTACGACCTGTCCCTTACCGAATACTACGACACGTACAAAAAAACTTCACCATGAGGGAGTCTTGGGAGGTGGTGGAAGATCACCCAAAATGGAAAGCACCACCGTCGGTTGGTGGATCCGGATTACGTGATGAAAAATATGATAATTTTGATGAATCCATTGATCTCTCTTCCGACCAAAATCCATCACAACCAAATGATTTATTTGGGCCTGACCCACTTCGAAGGCCCATGGGCCGAAACAAAGCCCGAAAAGTGGCTAGAAGTTTCGGTTCTTCCAACGCGGCGAAATCATCCCGAGCATCCAACCCGGACGACAATGTGGAGGAGGCGATGGAGAATATGGCCAAGTACAAGGTCAAAGTTTTAGCAGCGAGGAAACAATCGATTGAGACGATTACTATTCAAGAAAGACTTCGATCTGCTATGCAAGGTATTCAATTTCTCCAAATCAACACTGCCGACATCATGGATCAAAGTGACTGTGCAGTAGTTCAGAGAATGAAGAAAAAGTTTCGAAAAGAGTTTCGGGAGTTCTACGAATCCGAAGAAGAGGATTCGGATGACGACGCGTAGTTTAATTATTTGGTGCTTGTATTTTTCTATTTTTATGACTTGATCTCGTACTTTATTTTATTGTATTTTTATTATTAGGATTGTAACATTTATATTTATAGGAGGTAATCACAAATTAAAATTTTTGTACTCTTTATTTTTACTATCGTATTTTATCTTAGTTATTGAATTGTATTGTTTTTAATTATTGAATTGTATTATTTTTAATTTAATTGTATTTGCATTGTTTAATAAGTGAATATTATGTGGAAATTAGCGAGGCCCATGAGGGAAAAGGCGCGTTTTGGTGTTATGATTGCGTGTGATGAAATGGTGTTGTGGTGTTATGCTGACGTGACAACTGAAAAATAGACGTTCTGATGTTACGATTGCGGATGATCTAAGTAACTCATTTCTGCCAGTGATACTAAACAGAAACCCATTTTTACTAAAAACTCTTATCCTTCAAGAAAAAAACAAGTCCTGGGGGTTGATACAACGTTTGCTACTAGCTTAATATAGTATACTAACTAGAATTTTAATTTCTTAATATTATTAGGTCTACAAAATTATAGGCAAACGACCCCTAAGCCCACTAACTGAAAATTGATAAGCCCATTAGAAAGACTATACTATTATAAACTTACTCCGTAATATTTAACTTTTTGAGTAAATCGACTTAGGAGGTTGAAATCATTCAACTAACACTTTGGGTAACCTAGATAGCCTGGTTACCTTTATTGATTAAGCTTTTTTAGTTTGACATTTTGGAGTTAAAACAATGAGCCATTTTCAAGTAAATGAGGTGAAATCGTCATATATATATATACTTTGTTAATTTGAACAATTAATCTCCGTAGGCTTTTCCTGCCAGAGTAGCTAGCCAATATTGTTTTAGCAAAAATTAAAAACTGCACACTGCAATATATGACGTTATTGTGTATATGTTGAATTTATGTTCAATAATTATACTCCGTACATGATTAGTGTGTGGTCGAGGTGATGATTGTGGGGGGAACTGAAAAGGATCGTCAGCTTAAGCCATGGAGTTGAAGTACGCGTTTTTTAGTTGGGTGGTTTCAAGTTATAGGATTTGGAGCATGCAGTTGCTGTTTGCCGAGTGGCCCTTAATTGGGGCACATCTATTGACAATCATATTTTGAATAAGAACCGTCAACCCGACTTCTTAAGTAATTTTAAGAGTCGAAACTTGAAAGTGGCTTCAAGTTAATACAGGGTAATATATATGAGAACTACTTTATACTGTTAACAGTCTTGAGGTCTACATTGTGGTCTATGTACATTGTTAAACACGTATGACTTTTGTTTATATACTTCAAACGATCTTAACGATTCAAAATTTAGATATCATAAACAAGCAATCACGAAGTCCTGGTTTAAAATTCAACATTCAGCATTGATCATTGCATTAACACCCGAGATGCGCTGTACGTTAGCTAATACAGTAATTATATAAAAAACGAAAAAAAATTAAAAAAGCAACATGCATGAATTAAGGTACACAATATAAAACAAGCAAGCACCAAGATATATAACTAACTCAAACCAAACGCAGTAGAACAGAAAGACCTATATATTAAACTACGTACGCAGACAACTTAATGCAAAACATCGAAACAACTTCATTAAAGCAAAAGCACGTACCCAAACAAAACAAAAAAACCTAAGACTTCTCAAAGTAGTAGGTACGTAGAGACTTCGATTTTATTTATTGCGGAAATTAAAAAGGGAACTCGGTCGAACATCTCTTGATTTATGGATTAGGTGTAAAGGTAATCTGTGGCTGTCCATCGACGATTCCCTCGAAAGTAAAACCAACTTGATCCCCAGTCTCCAAACTAGAATTCCTAATAAGACCACCAACACCGGTCAATATGTATAAACTCCTCTGTCTACCAAGACGCGCTGTGATAACACTGTTGTTTACCGAATTGGTTATCACAACGTCGATGGGTCTTCTTTCGTTAACGAGTGTCTGACTTAGGCTGTCAGACAAATAAGATACTATATGATCTTCGACGTCTTGTTTTGGCAAACGAATGCTCCCATTACGGCTTGTGTCGCTATCGGTGAGGGTTTTGTAAATGGTCGACATTGTTTCTTACAAAAAATTGCGTGTGAACGAATGAAGGAGCTAGAAATTTTTTGTGTATTTGCGAATTGAATGAAAGAAAATTAGGTACGTAGGTTCCATTTATATAGCTAGGAAACGAAACGATCGAAGCATGCATGCAATATCTTTAATTTTAAGAAGATATATTCATTCATTATATTATTATAATTATAATTATAAATATAGGTTGATTTACGTGGCTTTATTTTTTGGTCGGATATTTTCCATATTCTTGACGTTTCTAAAAGCAATTAATGTTTGATCGATGTCCAAATATATTTCAAATCAGTTAAAGATTTTGTTTCTCTGCAAATTTCGGTAGTCTTAATACTAATCCTTACCATATATGTTTTAGGTTAACCTAACCTAGATCATTGATTAAAAGTAATTTAATGATTAATTAAGTTTTAAAATAATTTACATTTAAATCTCATTAATACGCTTATTAATTATATATTTTGATTAGTTAACACATTCATTTAATACAAGTAATTTTAATATTTAATGTCATAATTTAATAGTGATCAAAATTCATCCTAATTTATTGTCTATATTATATTTTTTTACAGAATATACATCCACATTTTTAAAAGATGACAAATGTATTCAACTTAATTTTAATAGATGATATTTTTTTCAACTTAATTAAATTACCCTCAGCTATCAATCAAAATGAACGATTTTATTCATATGACCAAATTTACAGTCCTAATAGTTTAGTATAATACATTCTCTTAAATATACCTACATATGTAATACCATTGTATTATTATTATTATTATCATCATCATCATCATCATCATCATCATCATCATCATCATCATCATCATCATCATCATCATCATCATGATTATTATTATCAGATTTAGATAATGATTTACAATTTGAATACTCGGTTAGTTTATATTATTTGTAGACGTCGTAGGTCTCCTTGTGTCATCAGATTATACGAACATCATCAAACGTGAAAACGGTTATGAAAAGAAGTCAATGCAAGTAACATTTTATGCAATATTATTGAGTATTACATATATTATCTCTACAACTATTCATTGTAATTTGAAAACCTTAAGTTGATCTCTAAATAATCGTAGGTTACTTAATGTGCTACTACATTCGTCCTTACATAATTATCCAGTTTTGATATTTTGAAGGTTTTTTTTTTCAACTTTGACCTTAAATATTTTTGTTTGTGTTATATAATATTTGCTAAAAATTAGACCAATGAAAATACATTTAAAACCGAATCAATTCATATATTTTGCATCAAGTATTATATAACACAAACAAAATAATAAATGTCAAAGTTAAAAAAGAAATACTTCAAAAAGTTAAAACTGGATAATTATTTTGGGAAGGATGTAGTATTATCTAGACTTTGTAGTTCTTTATATTTTTCTTGCCGGCATCGTCAAATGAATGCATTAATTCTAATGTTGTATATTCTCATGGTGTTCAAGAAAACGGATCCATGTTAGCCGAACAAAAGACACACATAAAACTATTAAGAATTTACAAAGGAATATCGCGGTGCAATTTCTTTAATTAACTAATATACATTGATCTATAGAAAAGAAAAAAAAGAGAGGCGTGCACAGGTACTTAAAGCTGTAACAAGGTGCAATTTTAGACATAGAGTAACTTATTTGAATATTTACTTATTTAGTCATTCCACTTCTATTGATTTACATTTTATTGTTATGTATTTTCGATAATATGGATTATAAAAACTCCAACTTTGTTTATTATGTTTAATTGTTATCAATCTTATTATAAGTTGTTGATGTTGTAGAATTGTACCCGTGTTTTTTTTAAAAATCTTTAGAAATATTACAATCATCTGGAATAAAATCAAGTAATATTTGATAAACTAAAGGAGCCGATCCATGAAAAGCTAAAGAAGGTAAATTTTTTAACTTTTATATCATTAAAATAGTTTCTTTAGGGTAATTTTTGTTCGATTTTATATATGTAACATTGATCCAAAAATTTTTTAGGGTAATTTGATAAACATAGGTATTGAACCAGATCGACCTCATTATTATAACAATATATTTTTCATCATACTAAAGCTCATATAGTGTTACGTGTCACACTTTTGATGAAACATATAAGATAAACATAATCATACATTGTATTATTAATAATTTTTTCACTAAAAGTGTTGGTTTCATAGTTTTACAAATTTATAATTAATAGTGTTAATAGTGTCATTGGAGTTTTCCACAAGTTATAATCGTTGGTTAAAAGAACATTTTATATAGACGACTGAACTTAAGAAAGTAATTTACTTGGGGCATTATGACAGTCTAATTCAACCACATCTTGAAAAAACATCTATAAAGTTCAGTGAAATGTTTATGATCAAAAGATTACTTGCTAAAGGTGATGTTTTTCATATCGTATATAGAACATAGAACGTGCTCATCACTTGTTGAAGATTGTATTATGTGGATTGCCGGGTTGCGTCCACCAGATATAATAAAGGTATGACATTCCATTAGTTTCATTATTATTTTTATTTTCTATTATTATTTTCTTTTTGGATCATTTTTTCTAAATTTTGAACAAAATTAAGTTATAAGTTTCGTTTTAAACTTTTTTGACATTGTTTAATTATCAAACACATAGTGTTTGTCACTAAGTCATAGGGTATAGTGTACTAAATTATTATTTTGTTTAATTTTTGTATTAGCTAATTGAGAATCAAGTATAAACTACTGAGACGCAGTTGAAAAAAATACACCGTCTGATAGAGAAAGTGACTATTGATAAAAAAGTTTTATTTGAGGGAATTGAAATATTGCAACACTTTTTGACAGAAGTAATGATTAATGGTGTAATGACTTCCTCTACCAATTCACCGAATGTGTCCACTTACATATCTCAAATGTCTAACCTGTGGGTAAATTAGTAGTGATAGAGGATTACCTACATCAGGTATTACATAACTTAATTTATTAGACTAATAAATTTATTTGTTTTGTCATAAACTATGTTATTACTTATTTATTTTACTTACTTAAATAGTGTAATTTATATTCAAAACTTAGACTGAATGTTGTATGATATGTAGTCTCACATGTTCGGGTGAACACGTTATAAGGAATTCATGCAATTTTGAGTACTCGACAATCTACATTGGCACGGCTAATATCAGACTACTTCGATAGGCTTCAGGCTGTGAGTACCCTATAGGTTGGAAAGCCGCAATATTCTCACGAGAATTGAATCATTCACATATCTTTGATATTTTACATTGTTTTAATTAAAAATTAACAATTGGTTCTTGATGTGAATAACTCATTTTAATATACAGTAACGAAAAATTATTTAACTTCAAAAATAGCATTAATATCTACAAACCCTATTTTTAGTATTAAAAGTGTATAACCTAATGCATTTCCCTATATTACAGGATTTCTATAATTTATAAACAAAAAATTAACATTATTTAAGTAATTTATGAATTATGATTTTATCCAATAATTTATGAATTATGATTTTATCCAACATAATTTTCTAATACTAAATATTTTTTTTCTTAGAAAATTAACTAGCCTGCAAATTTTGCGGGTTATGATCTAGTTAATTAATTAATTAAAGATTTATACGGTAATTAATTAATTGATTGTTTGATTTTGTGAAATTGCAAGTATTATTTTTTACTCTTTAACTCTTAATTCATCCCTAAGCTTTTTTATAGGAATTAAATTTAAGAATGATGAAAAATAGGCATAATTACATAGACCTAAAAACTGAGTTAACTTTTTGATTGGTTGGAATTTTCCCTCTCTTAATCATATCCAATCAATTTTTCAAACTCACCAATCACATCTTTAAGTCACATTTAGGTCTACCAATCATTTTCCTAAATTATAAACCTATTTGCATATCTATTTTCAATCGATCACTAATTTTGTTTCTATGCAAACTAGATGAAAGACCCGTGACAACGCGGGTTACGACATTCGACTTTGTCAATTTTGCAATCAAATTTTGAGTTTTCAAGAATAAATAGTATATCAAATCTTATATAAATGTATTTTCATATAAATGACTAGTTTAGTACCCACAAAATTTGCGGAATCGTCTATGAAAAATACTTAAATCACCTCCTATATATGTACGTCCGTACTAAATTATATTATCACTGTACGTTTAGTATGATCGAAAAAACAAAAGCCAAAAGCTAAATATTTTGATATTAGAAGTTCATATCAAAAATTTATAACACTTCTATTGGCAATCATGTGATGTGATCAACTTTGCTTATATCATAATCATTATCAAATACACGGGTATGGGTATGGGTATGGGTATAAGTATGGGTTTTAGTAATACCTACTCAATTATCAGTACCCATATTCATAGCAGTTTACTCGTATTCATACCCACATAATTATTATTATTAATTTTAGTTTTATATCCACTATAAATATAATCTTTTTTTATATAAAAAAGATAATGTACATATCAACTTATGAAGTTTATACCATACGCTTTTATATTTGGATTTTCCATTATCATTACATTATAGTTTTGTATGATATGGAGACATGAGTTATTCATTATCTTGAAGTACCGAAACTTTGAATTAGTTAATTAAATAGTTAAATCGTTAGCTACTCCCTCCGTCCCAAATAAAGTGTCCTGGTTTGACTTTGTGAGTCTTTCTTTTTCAACTTTGATCTTAAATATGTTTGTTTGTGTTGTATAATAATTGATGCAAAATATATGAATGGATTGGGTTTTAAATGTATTTTCATTGGTCTAATTTTCATAAAGTAATACCTACTCAATTATCCGTACCCATATTCATAGCCGTTTACTCGTATTCATACCCACGTAATTATTATTATTAATTTGAGTTTTATATCCACTATAAATATAATCTTTTTTTATATAAAAAAGATAATGTACATATCAACTTATGAACTTTATCCCATACGCTTTTATATTTGGATTTTCTATTATCATTTCATTATAGTTTTGTATGATATGGAGACAGGAGTTATTCATTATCTTGAAGTACCGAAACTTTGAATTAGTTAATTAAATAGTTAAATTGTTAGCTACTCCCCCTGTCCCAAATAAAGTGTCCTGGTTTGACTTTGTGAGTCTTTCTTTTTCAACTTTGATATTAAATTTTTTTGTTTGTGTTGTATAATAATTGATGCAAAATATATGAATGGATTGGTTTTTAAATGTATTTTCATTGGTCTAATTTTCACAAAGTAATATATAATACAAACAAAAATATTTAAGGTCAAAGTTGAAAGAGAAAGACTTTCAAATCTGATACACGATACTTAATTTGAGGCGAAGGGAGTATTATATTTGAATTGTGAATATACTATAATTTATGGTATTTTGGTTTCGTTTTTTTATCGTATTTCAAATTCTAAATTTGCATCGTACTTTCAACAACCAAACTTTTTTTTGTTTAGTCAAAGATATATAATTGGGTATAACAGAAATCCAGAAATAAATTAAAAAAATTATTGGGTAATACTAATTGGGTACCTGTCGGGTATTTGAACGGGTATGGGTACGAATATTCCAAACGGGTATGGATATAAATACACTAAAACATGCCTGAATCTGACCCACTGCTATCCTAATTCAAGAATTAGAAATTGAGAAAAGAACTCAGAGAGAGAGGACGATCATATAGAAATATAGATTACTATGTGATGAAGCCATGAATTTTTTTGAAAATTGAAAAATAACGTATTTGAGTTTTTTTCATGAAAAAATAAATAAATAAGATTGTAGGAAAAGTTTGAATTATGGAAGAGATAATGAAGTAGTTATTAAATTAAATTTTTCATAGATTGTAGGAAGACTTAAAATTATGGTAGAAATTATAAAATAGTTAGTATTTACAATTTTTATAAGATATTTGTAGGATTATTTATAATTAATGAAAAAATAAAAGACTTATATTATAAATATAGAAGGGTGTATATTTAAGTCGCTTCCTATATATGTACGTCCGGACTAAGTTATATTATCAATGTACGTTTAGTATAATCGAAAAAACAAAAGCCAAAAACTAAATATTTTGATATTAGAAGTTCATATCGAAATTTTATAACACTTCTATTGACAATCATGTGATGTGATCAACTTTGCTTATATCTTAATCATTATCAAATACGCGGGTATGGGTATGGGTATGGGTATGGGTATGGGTATGGGTATGGATTTAGTAATACCCGCCCAATTATCCGTACATATCAACTTATAAACCTTAATATGCTTTTATATTTGGATTATCTATTATTATTACTTTTTAGTTTTGTATGATATGGAGACATGAATTTTTTCATTATCTTGAAGTACCAAAACTTTGAATTTGTTAATTAAATAGTTAAATTGTTAGCTATTATATTTGAAATGTGAATAAACTACAATTTATGGTACTTTGATTTCGTTTTTTTATCGTATTTCAAATTATAAATTTGCATTGTATTTTCAGCAACTAAACTTTTTTTTTTTCTGTTTAGACAAAGCTATATACATTGGGATAACTGAAATCCGCAAATAAATTTAAAAAATTGTTGGGAAATACTCCCTCTGTCCCAAAATAAGTGTCTCATTTTGACTTTTAAAAGTCATTATTTTTCAACTTTGACCCCTAAATATTTTTTATTGTGTTATATTATACTTTATGCAAAATATATGAATGGATTGAGTTTTAATTGTATTTTCATTGGTATAATTTCATCAAGTATTATATAACACAAAAAAAAATATTTAAAGTCAAAGTTGAAAAAGAAAGACTTTTAAAAGTCAAAATGAAACATTTATTTTGGGACGAAGGGAGTACTAAATTAGATACCCGGTGGGTATTCGACCAGGTATGGATACTGTAACATCCCAAAATGCAAAACTATTAATGTGAATAAAGTAATAGTAGTTGTTTTAAAATATTATTACATTAGGTGAAATAAAAATAAAATAGTAATAACTGTGAATAGTTTTAAAGTTTCATACAAGGGTAATCACGGAGAATAAAATTAAAACACACATATATATATTTATTATATGCGTACGTACGTATCATATATCATTTTTATTATTCCAACAAACCCAGAAGCTTCACGGATAAAAGAAAACCCATACGAATCATAAACCCTAAACTAAATCACTTCCAAAACATCAAACTGAAGCTTGAAAACATGAATTCATCATTGATTGATTCTCCCTTACATGAGGTAATCCTTGTTCTTGATTTACTTTAACCTAGAAATTGGTTTTTAGCGTGTTTTGGTTGGTTAGTGATTTTAATCTGAAATTAGGGCTTGTATATGTTTAAATTGATGTTAGTTAGTATTATAAGGGTTATTGTTAACACTAATTCAACCTAAAAGTGGTTGATTCAAATTGTGTATCTACTGATTAAATTGGGTATTGTGTAAATGATAATGAATTAGTGTTAATTTACCTTTATTGGTAATTAGAAGTGTTGTTAGAGTGTTATTAGTAAAGATTGAATTGGTGAATCAAGTTGTTAAACATTGGAATTAAAGATGATCATGAGAATGATCTTGGTCTTATTAATAAAGTAATGAAAATGATGAACTTGAGGAATTTATATGAATTAGTGAGGTTAAAAGTGGTTAATGATGAATTGTTAAAGATTAGTGATCATTTAATTGAATTATAATTGAAAAGAGTTTATCATGATTGATTAAGTAGTAATTCTAGTGATTGAGTACTTAACTCAAGAATGATCAATCTAAAGAGGTGATGGGATGATAATATGATTAATTGATTATGATGATTATTAGTTGTTAAATGTATCGATATGCTATATTCTAGGTAATCGAGATTGGTGGCATTCTTAATCAATTGTGATCGAAATCATGCATTTTTCTAAAAGCAAAGGTGAGTTATACGAGGATTAAATTAGTATTGGTTGTATGTACCAGATTGCTTACGAGCAAGAGGTTCGTACAATCAAGTGTATTATGTTTGTTTCTTATACTTGCCCTCATGTTGTATCGTACCCTCAAATCTTTAGTTGATATTTGTTGTTGACCATTATTGTTAATTGTTGCTAGTTGTTGAGTTATATTTGGAACTACTGTGGAATTATATGGATTGAGTATTGTAGAGATTGATTGTTATGAAATAATTGATTATTACAGAGTAAGTGCCTAGCACTACTTGTATCTTAAGCTTGGTATCCAATTGGATGTAAATTCGTGCTTTGCTTATTTATATCTATTCGACCGCGGATCCGTACGAAATATGGAGACTTATCTACCGTTTCTCAATAGTATCTATTTAAGAAGATAAGTGGTTATTTGATAATTATTTCATGTTGGTGCTTTTGGTGAATTATTCATTTAGTTGTTTGTATACTCACTAAGATTTATGCTTACCCATTTCGGTGGCTTTATATTGTAGGTGCTTCGTTTGGTTGAACCAATTGGGTGAGATGTGATTAAAAGGAGGTAGCGTGGATTGAAGCTTGCAATATGGTCAGACAAGCTTCTTGTTTTTTTGAATTGTCATTTTGAATTGCCATTGTATAAATCGCCCAATAAATTATTATTTAATGTAATGTGTCATCATTGTGTTCATTTGAATTTGAAAAATCAAATGTGAATTTCAAATTGAATAGATTGTTGTTAATTTTATAAGGGATCAAAGGTAAAAGAAATTAATTGAGAATGTTATAAAAAAAATTTAGGGCATTTCAGGTACGAATATTCCAAACGCGTATGGATACAGATACACTAAAACATGTCCAAATTCGACCCGCTGCTATCCTAATCCTATAATTAGAAATTAGAAATTGATAAAAGAACTCAAAGAGGACGATCATATAGAAATATAAATTACTATGTGATGGGATGAAGCTATGAAATTTTAAAAAATTTTAAAATAACATATTGGAGTTTTTTTCACGCAAAAAATAAATAAGATTGTAGAAAAAATTTGAATTATGAAAGAAATAATGAAGTAGTTATTAAATTAAATTTTTCATAGATCGTAGAAAGAGTTTGAATTATGGTAGAAATAATAGAATAGTTATTATTTAGAATTTTTATGAATATTTGAAGGATTATCTACAATTAATGGAAAAATAAAGGATTTATATTGTAAATATAGAAGGGTATATTAGTCTTCTAATCATATAAAAATGGAATTAATGATGTCATTAAATAAATCAATGGCTAGGTGTTAATTGTTGATCTTCATCTAGTGATCCTTAGTAACTTTCTTTTAATATATAAGATAGATAGATAGATAGATAGATAGAATATATTCATGTAAATATAAAAGATGGTTTTATTTATACAATTTTAGTATTTGATTTTCATTGAGAAACATTCAATGCAGAGACCATTCGTAACGCGTGAGGTGGCAGGCGTTTTGAAGCTCCAGAACGTCATGAACGCCGTTAACAGGCGTTCTGGCCGGGTATTCTCATGGGCGTCGTGTGGTGAACGAAGAGCCTTCAACGGGCATTCAGTGGGCCCCAGGCGTTGATATTCGTTGTTGATTATCGTTTTTCTTATTTTTCCCTATTTTTTGTTGTTTGTCGTTCGTTGTACTAGCTTTGGAGGAAAGCAAGAAAAAAAATGGGTAGGGGTGGTTTAGTTGCAGAGAAAAGAGAAGAAGAGGAGAAAGAGGTGGTCGGGGTGGGTTGGCTGCGTTGATATATATTATTTTAAAGGTATTAATTATTATATTTTGTATTTGTTTTAATAATTAAATAAATGAAAATTATTGCATTTTAATTCCTTATACTGTGTTATATATTTGGGTTCTTTGTTCTTTTACTAAGCATTATTGATGATATTATACTCATTTTAACTTACTAAGCATTATTTTTGTATTTTCTTATTTTAACTATCATAAAGTATTTTAATTTACCTCTATTTATATAATTATTGTATTGTATTTTAATTAATTAAATTTTATGTGTTTTGTTAAATAAATGAAAATTAAATTTAGTGGATGGGTCCCAGAGGGGGGGAAAAATGAACGTTCTGGTGTTTTAATTAAAATTTATTTGATTTATTCTAATTAAATACAAAAAACTCGTGAATAGAAAATTGGTTGAAAAAGGAAATGTAGATACAAAGGAGATAGAACTTTAAATTATCAATAAAAGTCAACACAATTAAAACTAAAATGATATTAACAAATATTAAAAAAGTTGCTGCATATATTTGTCCATTACCATATGAAGAGAGAGTATTATTGTAATTTCAAATATCTCTTTAACGTCAATAGTGAAAACCCATTATAAGGATTGTAGATATAAGGGTTGTAGATATAGATAGACTATATTACATATAATTTGAAAATTTTAGATTTTTAAAAGTCTCAGGTCTACATCTTAACAAGCAAATGACCGCTAAGCCCACTAACTGATAATTTACAAGCCCATATATTGCGTAACATAGAGAGATTTATCGTTTGTTTGGAGAATTGAGAAATCAAATGGTAAATTCATACACTTCAAATTAGGGGTGTCAATGCGAAAAATCTTGATCTAGATCCGAACTGATCCGTCTCATTTATGTGACCCAATGGGTCAAAAAAATGGATTCATGAATCCATCAAGGGATCCAATAGGTCGACCCATTTAGATGGATCTCTACTCGACCTATGACCCATCTGGGTCAACCATTAAAGTTATAAAAAATAACAATTTTTAAAAAATAAAAAATTATGCATGTACAAATATTTTCACAAATATTTTACTTTTTCATTATGTGACAATTTTCATATATTTTTTATATATGAAAATTGAAAATGATGTTAAACTAATAAAAGATGTGTATATTTCAATTTATCATCCGATTCGTATAATTGAAAACGATTTCTGTGGTAACATTAACTAATCAAATGATCTAAATGTAGGATATACTTTTGTTGTAATGTTTTAATACTATTGGTTAAATGTAAGTGAATAAATCTATCTATACTACTCCCTCCATCTCAAAATTATAGTCCACCTTTCCTTTTTGAGACGTCCCAAAATAATTGTCCACTTCTCATTACAATCAATAGGAAGAGACTATAGTGGATGCAGATTTCATTTGAGTGGTTGAAAACTGTTGTGGTCCCACTTTTATTAAACTGTGTGCTTTTTGTTGGTGGACAATAATTTTGAGACGGATGGAGTATTATATAATGCATTCACCCATTTCTTAAATTTAAGTCAATTTAAGATCTTGACCGTTCTTTTCTAATAAAGTTAATCTTACCTATTCATTTTTTATGTATCTTTCATTTCCTTTTTAACCTAACTATATAAGATATCAACCACCATATAACACATACCAAACACCTAGAATTACACACACCTCTCCCATATCTTCTCTCTCTCATCTTGATTAGTACAAACAACACTCAAAATCTGAAAATTACAAATTCAAGCACAAACCACCCTTAATACGCCACCTTCTACATTCATTTGCCTTCGCCTTCACTTTTAACACCCACCGGTACCAGAATCAAGTGATTGATCTCAGTGTTGGGTTAATCGGATCTTGTTCACGAGTCAGTTTGGTTCATGGTTCATGATGGCCAAGTGATTTGGTCTTGATGTTGACCGAGTTTTTAGGGGTACAATAGTGGAGTCGGTTATTTTTATGTTCATTATGGGATGGCACTTCACCACTCTCATATTAATAAGTAGTCTGTTTGGTGTTTTTATTATTGTTAAGGATAGAATAGTAGTTGTTTTCAATTTCTGTCTCTCTAATCAGTTTTTCATATTTGCCGTTATGATTGGTGTGTGGTGTGAGTTTTCAAAGGGCCTGAACCATCTACATGTTTAAGATCTATTTTGCTAAATCTAATAGTTTTTTTCATAGAATAATAAGGTTTATGCTCATATTTCACATGTGTGTGTATGCAACACCACCATGATATTGTTCGTCTGGAAAAAGAAAATCACTGTTGTTTCCTAAGCAAGTGGAGTCTCCGATCAAAATGAAAAAGAAACAAGGTATGAAATACGTTAGTTTATATTTGTACCAGTTTACAATTTTGCAATATTATTTCTGATTTTGGATGACGAACATCATATATTATGTTTTGAAACTTTGCGTTGATCTATATTGCAGGTTCTTTGTTTTGTGTGTGTGAGTGTTTTATCTACATTTATAAGATTTTGAGTAAAGTTTGTGACTTCGGGTTGTACGTTTATTAGGTAAAGTTTGGACTGATATTAGTTTATTATGCTTTATCATGTGTACTCCACGCTATATATGTTGTAATGTGTGTTCTAGATCTTACTAAACTTATCAACTGTTTGCACTTATCAACTGTTTGTATTGTACTATCTGGTTGTTGTGTGTATTTTGATGTAATTAAGTCAAATTAAATGTTGTTTATATTTATTGTTATGATATGATGTTGTTCACAATTTGTTTTTTTGTTAATGTTTGGATGTTATAGCGACGAGGAGCATAAGATTGATATGGCAAATTAGAAAAACATTCAAGTCCCTATAAACTTATTTTGAAAAAACAACTGAATGCATCCATATATATTGAATTGTTATTTAGCGAGAATAACATCGTGTACGTTTGAAATTTTTACGGTTTCAAAGTTTAACATTCTTCTATATAACATTTAGCAAGGCTAAATTACTATTATTTGAATAGTTCATGAATAGTAAGTTTTAAAAATATTAAATAAACAATAGGTTTTAAAATGCTTTTTCTATCTACATATGTATAGTTATTATTTTGTGTTAGTTTAGCTTTCAACCTATGCATCATGGATTTTTTATGTTTATTTTTTTATGATCTTTGGAGATCCACTGAAAACCAAAAATATCGAAATTACAAATGTTAATGAGCAAATGTGCTTAGAAAAAACTTAGGTTGTTTGAAGTGGTTGTTTTATATTTTATTTTATGCAAAACTTATTAACTTCATTTGAGATTGCCTGCACTTCATTGTTCATTGTGATCATCTGTGACAACATGTAGTTACCTTGGCGAAAGAAATACGATAGATTAAGCTTCAAACATCGTAATTGTTGCAATCAATGGTGAGATCATAGTTGAAGAAGACCATTGATTTTGGACACCTGATGATGAGAAATTGAAACTTGGCAATTTCATTTATGTGAGGTTAGTTGATCTCATTTATCTCCACTTGAAAATTTTGTAGTTTATTCTTTATAAGTGGTAATTTGTTTCATCAACTTTCTTTTTTCTTTTAGGGTTGAAAAGGAAGATTCAAAAAATGAGTGCTATATAAGTTCGTGACGCTTTTTGATAAATTCGACTTTAAATGGTATTGCGAGCTTAGTTAAGTAAGGTTTGTTTAATGAGTTACAACTTTTAAAATCCATGGTATATCCCATCATGTTTATCGAATTTGTTGTGCAAAAATTTACAATATGTCATTTGTGTAATGTCGTGTTGGTTATTGATCCACTTTTATATCATTAATTGAAGACAAAATTGTGTGGATCATCCCTATGGTTTGCACGAAATAATACTCCTCGTGTCCCTGTGGTTTGTTTTTACCTAAAGCATCCCCAAACTTGCAATTTTTGTCGTAGGGAGTCTTTCTGTCTAACAATAGTTAGTTTATTCCGTTAAAGGACTTTCAATGTAATAATTTTAGTGACAGAGGCTATTAGTGTAATTTTTATTTTTTAATCATAATAATTTGTTAATGCCTTTTTAGTTGAAATTAAGCAAGTTGTTTTTAATATATTTTTTCAAGTTAATTTAGCTATTTTCATTGATTTTTTTAATATCTATTTTTTTGTAACAATTGAAATGATCAACTTGTTTATTCTAGTTTTGATTTCACAAATCTTGTGTCCGTTTTCACTTTTTAGTAGAGTTATTCAAAAGTATCTATATCCGTAATCTGAAAATCTGATCCGAAAATATCCAAAATTTCAGATATCCGAATTTTCGGATATTTCCTAAATTTCCGATATTTTTGGATAATATATTTCAGAAATTTGGATAACAAAATACCAAAAGGAAGAGGAGCCCATTTGATCCATTTTCCTTTAGGAATATTAGGGGAGACCCTAGGGATATGCATTACTTGGAAACATATAGAATCATGAAAACCAGAAGAATGAGTGGGATATTCAAGCTGCAATATCAAGATGTCAATCTTAGATCTTATTTCGGTTCGATACGTCCACCTACTAGACTCACCTTTGGCTTTCGTCTCGGTAGGTGATTTCGGATATGCGATATCCGAAATTTTCAAAACTTTTTAAATTTTTTCCCATTTCAATAGGTAACTTTGCCGTCGTAGTATACAAATTATTTGCATTAACAAATTATTATGATTTAAAAATAAAAATTACACTAATGACCTCTGCTATTAAAATTATTACATTGAAAGTCCTTTAATGGAGTAAACTAACAATCGTTAGACAGAAGGACTCCCAACACAAAAAATTGCAATTTTAGGGATGCTTTAGGTAAAAAAAAACCACAGGGACGGGGAGTGTTATTTCGTGCAAACCACAGGGACGATCCATGCAATTTTGTCTTAATTGAATGAGATTAGATAGAAGAACACCGTAGACACATGATTTCTTATATAATTAATGGAGGATATGATCATAAAACTTTTAAAATACAAGGGAATTGTATAGGCTTCAATGGCATCTCAATCGAGGGTAAAATCTATTTAAAACACTACTATACGTTTTATATGACTAAATTTGGCATTCATAACTCTTAATGGTTATAGTGGAATTATTATTAATTGTAAGTGAAATCAATGCATATGCACTATACAATCTTTGATGCAAAATCAACTTTGTTTTTATTTACAAAAATACAATTGTACATATACACGTTAGTTTAATAAAAAAGAACATAGATTCATAAGACTCTTATTTCGTAAAAAAATAATTAAGGTCAAATCCGATTCGATTAAGAATTTCATATTTAAAATCAAAGTTTATAAATGTATTATATTAGTCCCCGCCGTAACGCACAGGCTAAAAAGTCCTTGTTCGAATAATTTGAAATCTTGGATAGTGGGCTTGCAGCCTTGTAAAGTCGTTGTAGTGAGCTTGTAGCATGTTGCATTTATAAAAGTAATGTTACCCATGTACAATATTTCTTTAGGAGCTACCCAACATCTAATTTTAATAAGAAAGTATAGCGTGTACTTCCAACGAAAATCTCTAAAAGATTGTTTTTCTTTTACTTCACAGCTTTGGTAACTCATTCCCACCGTGTATTTATTTCTAGTTTTTTTGTTTGTGACCAATGGTATTCCATATTGTGTTGTGGGTTTGTTGTTATTATGATAGAATTAAAGACAATTATATTCTTGGATTGACCTCTATGGATCAATCAAATCTAATTTGATGTTGAAAGAAAAAATGAATTAATTATGTATAGATAAATGAGTGAGGTTCAGAGAAGAAGGTATCATTTGAGGAGAAGGAGGAGAATAATTTTTAAATTTTCATTTTTACCCCCTTCACCTTTTTAATAGTATACACTACTCCCTCCTACTTTCTTCCTACCCACCCTCCCCTCCACCACCCACCACTAGCTGCTGCCACCCACCGCTGCCGGTCGTCGGAAAAAAAAAATTCATTTTTTTTTAATTTTTTTTTTTAAAAAATAAAATTTTTTTCTTCATAATTTCCTTTTTCCAATTTTTTTTACATATTATCACTTTGTACTGCATTTTATTATTTTTATTGCATTTTGTATATATGTTTAGTAGATATTGTTTATTTTTTACTGCATTTTTGTATATTACACATAATTCTTTTGATTTGTTTACTGCATTTTATTTATACACCTCAATCTTATATATATTGTTTGTTTTTTAGTGCATTTTACGTTATACATAATATATTTTTTACTGCATTTTGTTAAAATTACACTGCATTTTATTATTATTTACTGCATTTTGCATATATATCATATATTACATATTGTTTATTTTTTACTGCATTTTATATTATACATATGATCAATTTTTACTGCATTTTGTATGAAAGTATAATACATACTACTGTTTTTACTGCATTTTGCATATATTTGTTTAGTACACATTGTTCGCTTTTTACTGCATTTTATATTATATATAATCTATTTGTATCGCATTTTGTTATTTTTACTGCATTTTGTTATTTTCACTACATTTTATATTATACATAATCTATTTGTACTGCATTTTATTATTTTCACTGCATTTTGTTATTTTTGATGCATTTTTCATATATTTCATTCATTATATATTATTTGTTATTCACTGCATTTTGTATTTTACATATTATTATCTATTTGTATTGCATTTTGTATTAAAGTATAATACATATTGTTATTTATATTGCATTTTACATATACATCATTTAGGACATATTGTTCTCTTTTTACTGCATTTTAGATTATATATATTATCCATTTGTACGGTATTTTGTTGACGTCGGGTATAGAAGATGCAGTAAAATATATAATTTTTTTTGTTAATTAACAATAATATACAAAATGCAGTGAAAAAAGCATATAGTTTTATTAAAAATGCAGTAGGAAAAGGAATACTATATCTAATAAAAAAAATTTAGGAAAATTTTTTTTTTGAAAAAAAAAATTTTTTTTAAAAAATTCCGGCGACGGCTGGCGGCAGTTAGGTGGTGGCAGCAAGTGGTGGGGGTGGTGGTAGGTGGGGTTGGAGGAAGAAGAAGGTAGGAGGGGGAAGAAAATAAAGTGAAAGGGTTAAAATGTAAAAGTCTAAATAGTGGAAGGGGTGTGGAGTGAAAATTACTGTTATGTTTTTTTTGTTAACTAATACCCTTATTTTTGAAAGTAATTACAAAATTGCCACCCTTTTTAACCATTGATCAAACCCAAAAGATCATCCAATGGCCACAAATAAAACTTCCCCTCCTTCTCCTCATATGACCCCTTCCCCTATGATCCTCAATCTGGATAAATAGAACTAAAAAAGTTTCCATTAGGACATGAGGTTATCAAAATTTTGTTCTAAGTATATGACATTCTGTTACTCTCTTCATTTCTCAAAATAAGTGTTCACATATCTATTTTAGTTTATTTCAAAATAAATGTCCATTTTTAAAAGTAGCATATTAAATTTACAATTAATCTCTCAATATACATTTTTTTTAAAATGATACTACATGAAGGTATGCAAAAAGTAAAGTTTAAGCATTACAAAATTAATGACGGTTTTATTGAAAAGTAGAATGCGATTACAAAACTTAATAGAAACTAAATACATACGGTGCTTGAATAATATAACTAACGAAACACTAAATACTAATCAACGGGCCTAAACTAAGCAAACCAAATGCGGACCAATGGGCTATTATGCTAACATCCTTTATCAAACTCACAATGCTAATGTCGGATGCATTGAAAATTTGTCAAACAAAAAGTAAACTTAAATATGAAACGAAGCATTAATAAGCCTTGGACGTAGTGCCAACGATGACCACCAATGCTAGTGCGGAACCTACAACCAATGATCACCGTATGAAACAAAATACCAATTCCAATGCAAAACCAAATCCAAAGCGATACCGAAACCATGCCAATGCGAAGTCAATACCAAACCGTGCCAATGCCAATGCCAATGCAAAACCAAAACAAATTGAACAAAAGCCAAACATTGCAGAACTAAAGAAGACCTAAAAATAAAATCAATTCCTTAAACAAAGCAAAGCCAACTAATCAATAAGAAACTTGCCAAACGAGAACGTATAAAACCGAACCAAAGGAAACCGATCAACATCAAAATATTCAGCAACTTAACAATGAATATCTCCCAAACGATACTTCCAATCGAAAATCCGAACAGTCAAATCTTGTAGCTGTGTGTTATAAACATACGATCAAAAATTCATGAAGATCCAACGACTAACGAACTCTCTAGAGCAATTTTACCACATCTCGCACTAAACAAGGAACAGAAAACAGCAGCAATTTCAGCAGATTTCTGGAAATTACTCGAATATCCGATTACAAATCCGAATGGTCAGCAGATTTCTGGAAATTACTCGAATATCCGATTACAAATCCGAATGGTCGAAACCTAGATCTATATGTGTAGAAGCTATAGTACGAATTTTATGACGATCCAACGGTTAACGAATCTCAGATCTTAAGTATCCTACAGCTACACATATTCTTACGAATTCCAAACTAAAACAACGAAAAACGAACGAGCTCAAACGTAAAGGGGATCCCTCCGGATCGTCAACAATTAGTCGACGACCGGAGGATGACTAATTCACGAGATTGTATACCTAAAGCTCTGATACCATGTAAAAACTAACGACGACTTTATTAAACAATGAATGCGATTACAAAACTCAATAGAAACTAAATACATACGGTGCTTAAATAGTAAAACTAACGAAACTCTAAATGCTAATCAACGGGCCTAAACTAAGCAAACCAAATGCAGGCCAATGAGCTATTATGCTAACAATACTACATGAAGGTATGCAAAAAGTAAAGGTTAAGCTTTAACAAATCATAACCAATCATGCAATTAGTTATTGGTGGGTTATTTTCATGATAAGAATTTTACATTTTTTGATTATATGTGAAAAGTAGGATATACTAAAATATTATTGGTTCATTCTCAAAATAATTGTTACCCGACAAAAAAAAATATATTTCTATATAACATAATCATTCTTGCATACTCTTTGCTAAAAACAACCGCAATTGCTCAAAATATTGTAAAACCGTGATAATTATTTGTCGCCGTTGATTTGTGCGGGTATAAGGCTAGTAAAATTATATAGATGTAGTAGATGATCGGTGGTTGCAGCAAGTTATAATGCAATATCGGGGGAGTATGTAAATTGTTTTGCCAAATGTCGAATTGTTCTTTAGTTGTGTACTGTACATAATAATTAACAGTGTGAGGGAGATCAAATGTAATTTAGTGTGGTGCTGGACGTACATATGCATATGTACTCACGTAATTGTTTTGTTGATAATAAATATTTTGTCCTTTTGAAAAAAACCAAGTTATATTGTATTAACATTGCTTATTAAAAATAATATACTCCCACCGTCTCAAAATTATCGTCACTCGATAAAAACACGCAGTTTAATAAAAACATAATCATTTCTGCTTTCTCTTTCTTACTTTTGCAGAATGAGTTTTACCTTAACTAATTAATTACTACTTTGTTAAAACTGTGTAATAAAAACTTCAATAAAGGGTAATATAGTAATCACGATTAAACTTCACTATCTATTTTTGAAAGTGGACAATTAATTTGAAACGTCCGAAAATACAATAATAGACTATAATATTGGGACGAAGGGAGTAATATAATATAAATAATATATTTTTTTTCAATTTTTTTACATTAAATATGTCGACTCATATCCAAATCCATTGATTTAGTTAGATCTTGAATCGGATCATGATCCATTAACTAATGAGTCAGATCCAGACTCATTTAAATGGATCTTGTGACCCATTAAATCTTGTCAAGATCCGACCCGATCTACCCATTGACATGCCTACTTCAATTATGAATTTAGCCCACCCAAGATGCCCTTAATTTAATCAGGCCTTAGCTAGAGAACGGAACACTTAGTATAAATCCACACTGATCCCAATAATGAAATCACTAGCATAGTGCCCGCGCAAAGCGACGGGTGAAAATTTATGTTATAGATTCTCGATTTTTGATATTTGACTTGGATCGAAGTTGGTTGAATGGATTGCTAAATGTCTTATATATGTAATTTTTAAATGTTTATATTTAACAGTTATTTAATGGGTGATGAATCGCTTTTTAAAATGTGATTATTTGAGATGAAAATGTTAAAATTTCCCTAATTTTGTTAACTGTTAAATGCAAATAAAGTTTATGGAAAAAAAGTCATTTTCTTTGTTTAGTTGAACTTAAAATCAATTATTTAAATTTATTTTAAAAGTTAATTAAAAGTTAACAGACTTCTAAAATTACCCATGACTAACATCAAAATTCAAAAGTTATAAGTTTTAAAATACTTCGTTTTGTATTTTCATGTTTACATTTGGTTTCCATATTTGCAGTTTTATATACTCCTTTGACTTCTTGTTTTGCTTATTATATCTTGTGTATTAATTTTCATAATTCATTGTATAGTAGTAATAGAGTAACAACTAATATTTTAAATAGTTTCTATATATTCATTTTATTGAGGTAGAAGATAAAATAGTCAACTCGCATCTTAAAAGATACTCCATAAATAGGTAGTTGAAATTGAAAAACATTAACATAGGGGCATTAAAGTAATTTCTGATCTCCCTTTTTCTAAACTTTTAAGCCAACATGCTAGATGATTTATAAGGGAATTAAGATTAGAACAACTATGCTATCATAAACTTAATATTTAACTCTTTTGAGTAAATCGACTTAGGAGGTTGATATCATTCAACTAACACTTTGGGTAACCTAATTAATTGCCCGATTTCCTTTCTTGGCTAAGCTTTTTTAATGTGCCATTTTCAAGTTAATGAGGTGCAATCGTCACATATAGATTTGTATAAACAATTAATCTTCATATAGCTTTTACTACCAGATTATGTACTAAAACGACTATATTTGACATACAATGAACAAACTAGGACGTTATTGTGTCAATGTAACCTGAAATTATGGTTCAATTATACATGATGAGTGTGTGGTGGTGGTAATGATTGGCGGGGGAACTGATGGACCGCCTTAAGCCATGGGGCACATCCATTGACAACGGTTTTAAAACAAAAAAAAAACTTTTTAGGTAAATTTTAGTTTTCTGTCAGTCGAAACTGGAAAGTGGCTTGGAGTTAATACATGCATATTGTTTCCGAATTATTATGAGTTTATACGACTTTATACTGTTAACAGTCTTGATGTTACATTATATTGTGGTCTAGATATATTGTTAAACATGTATAACTTTTGTATTACTTTGGGTTTATTGTTTCGTTATGTATTAAACTTTACACCTTTTACTATTGTATGTGACAAACTTTCATTTGTTCTATTAACTTATAAATATTGGTCTATTGTAAGTATTATTTCCTTTTTGGATACGGTCAAAAAAGGAAACTTTCCATTTTGGGCCTTACCCAAAAAGAAAATATTATATACAATAGACTATATTTACAAGTTCAATACATACAATATAAGTTTTCAAAATTTGACGCATACAATAGTAAAAAGTGTAAAGTTTAATACATAAAGAAACAATAAACCCTATAACTTTATGCTTCAAACGATCTTACTGACTAAATATCTGATATCAGAAAATGCATTTAAGCATCACGAAGGTCCCGGTTTAACAATCCACATTCAGCATTGATCGATCATTGCATTAACACACACCCGATCGAGATGCTAGCTCGTAGCTAATAAAGTAATTATGTAAAAAAGAAAAGTAGCACGAATTAAGGTAAGCACCAAGATATCAAATTAACTGAAAACACATGCAGTATAACAGAAAGACGACCGATATATATTAAACTACGTACGCAGACAATTAACTTGTTAATGCGAAACATTAAAATTAAAATAACTTCATTAAAACCAAAGCACCCAAACAAAAGAAAAGAAAAAAAAAAGCTAGACTTCTCAAAGTAGCACGTACAAGTACAGACTTTGATTTTTATTTTTGCTGCAGAAACTAAAAAAGTAACTCGATCATCGATCATCTTTTGATCATCAATTACGGATTAGGTGTGAAGGTAATATATGGTTTTCCATTGAAGATTCCATCAAGAGAGAAAGCAACTCGATCGCCTTCATCCAAATTAGAAGTTCTAATAAGGCTACCTACGCCGGTCAATAGATATTTATTGTGTTGCTTAGCAAGTTGGGCTGTGAAAACATTATTGTTAACCGAATTGGTTATCACAATTTCTATTGGTCTATTTTCGTCAAGTGTGTCGTCCAAATAAGATACTATCTTATTTTCGACTTCTTTTTTCGGCAAGTAAATGCGACCATAATGGCATGTGTCGGAGGAGGAGAGGGTTTTGTATATCGGATCAGACGACATTGTTAAGTTTCTTACAAAGAAATTGTACGTGTGCATGTATATATGAACGAATGAATGAAGGAGCTAGATGAAACTTTAAATGAATGAAAGAATATTGGGTACGTAGGTGGTAGGTTCCATTTATATAGGAAACGTTACGACCGAAGCATGCATGCAATATCTTTAATTTTAAGAAGATATTATCTTCCATAATATTCTCGAAAGTTTTTAATTACAAGAAAATTAAATTATGCCCGATTTTCAAATATATCTCAAATCGGTTAGAGATTTTGTTTCTATGCAAATTTCGATATCCCTCTTATATTACCTAGCTTAAGATCCGCAGCTTCGCGAGGTGATTTAATAAATACTTCCCCAGTCTTGACTAAAATGTTCACTCTAAAATGTAATGTTCATTTTGACTTTACATGCAGTTTAAAATTATTTACTGACTACATTTTACATCAATTAAATAACGTATCTACCTACTAACATCACTTTCGATTGGTTGAAACATGACAGTGGACACTTATGTGGGACAATTCAAAATAATAAGATGAACACTTGTGATGAGACGGAAAAAGTATATACCAAGAAAAGTAAAACATAACAATTCGTAAACTATAAGTTGTCAATATAGCTAAAAAAGAAGTTACCATATAAACAACGTATTGGTGTAATAAATTATGTAATTCTTTCAAAATATTACATAAACTTTAACAAAAAAATATACAAGAAAATTTAAGTAAGAACATTTATTATGGTTATGGTGTGAACAGTATAAACGAACATTTTTACTTTTAACTTTAAGATTAAATTATGTTTTTGATAAAAAATTTATATCAAAATTTTTAGAATTGTGTGCTCTTTAATATGAGAATTATTTTTTGAAAAAATATGTTATGCACATCATATAAATTTAGTGTGTGTAATAGATTGTGATACACAACTTTAATTTGTGTATTAAATATATTTTTTATTTTTTAATTGATCTAATAGTAAAGAGGATAAATATTTAACAATTTTGACATTTTTTTTTTTGCAAAACGTGTACATATGTTGGATTTAAAAATTGAAAAAATTCAAATTATTAATTAGGATGTAAAGTTAACGAATCTTATCAACTTTATACTAAAAATATACAACAATTCCTCCATCCTATTTTTATGGAACATAAAAAAATGGGATTTATGTTATATTGATATAAACAATATATCAATAACTTTATATACATGGCAAATTTGTTCTGAAATATTTAAAAATTGAATTGAACTAAATGAGTAAATTTAGAAGTTCTATTTATTTGTAAGTTATTTTTTTCAAATGTATAAATTTTTGAAAAAACAAAAGATATAGTAATTAATACATTAAAAATGGGACGAATGTAATAGGATTTCAAGTTGAAACACCTTTTACTAAGAGGATCTCCAACTTAAGTGTTATTTATATCTTTTTGCACTTACGAAAGTATAAAAAACACACTAAAGTATTAGCACTAAACATTAGACTTATTTAGTGGAATGACAAATGCTGTCTGAATTAGAGCACACATTATAAATGCTCTTAGGATAAATATATTAAAAAAAAAAAAAACTTTTCAGATCCTGCCGAGCTATCTTAGTGGAAGTTACAATAACTAATAATATGTTATGTGTTGCTGACATACAGATAACGAAAACCAAATAATAATCTACTGAGTACGTAACGACATAATAACAGTCAGATAATCCTAGTAATGACTAACATTAAGTTTATACATACGGTTAAATCTAGAAGGAAATCTTTTACAGTATCAGGTTATTCCCAACCTAAAAACTAACTGACTGAAACTGACAGAGCCACATCAGTGTCACGTCAAATTTTTCAGAAAACTGACTGACCCCTCTCATCCCTACTCCATCACTTCATTTTTTGGGACCCGCATTTACCAATTTCCTTTTAATATTATACACATAAAACAACAACAATAAAAAAACAAAACAAACCGATCTCGTCGGTATTGTGACGAGGGAAAGTGACGGATGGCAACCGACAAGAACCGACTAATCCGTAATATTGGTGTCGGTTCGTCGGATGCAAACCGACGAGAACCGACTGAATGCGTTGGGAATGGCCTTATTATTTGAAATGACAGAAATGTTTCAAAATTTGACCTTAACTCTTTGGATGCCTTTCATTCGTAAATCGGTAAATCAACAAATGTCTTTCAGGAGAGAACTTTAATCATGGCTCGTATGCAAACAAAAAACTTAAAAACTAAAATTTTAAATTGAAAAATTAAAACAAAGGTACTGTCATATTTTTCTAATACTATTAACAAAGCATCTACGGGT
Source organism: Pseudognaphalium luteoalbum (assembly GCA_963422505.1). Lineage (NCBI taxonomy): Eukaryota > Viridiplantae > Streptophyta > Magnoliopsida > Asterales > Asteraceae > Pseudognaphalium > Pseudognaphalium luteoalbum. Next base: position 3,427,366 of record OY730198.1, on the reverse strand, counting down.
AAGATATGTTGAATCTTAATTTTTAACTTTTTTTTTTCTCACTTACCCTTATTAACGTGTAAACACAATTAATTGTATGTATTTTATGTATACCAAAAGACCAATGTTCCAAGAAACCTTCCACTCGAATACATCATCAAAAGTCACAAGATTGTAACCGTTAGTAGCACACTCAAAGGCAGTGACTGAGTGACTCTACATATCTTTGTTGACTGATAAAGTTGATCTGAGATAACCAACCAACAAAGTGTCGACACCAAAATTGGTAATTTTAATTTATGTTACCCTCCTTTTAGATGCGTTCATAGTCGGGCATCAGGTGGTTCTTGTCCAAAACAAGAATCTTGTTTTCCTAAATATTGAATTAAGAAAAATGGTAAGTAATGTAGAAACATATTCATATTGAAATATAAATGCAAAACATTCAATTAAAGAATAATGGTTACAAACATAAAGATCAAAGAGAATCATTACTACGATAGGAAATTGCAAGGGGTTGTTTATATAAGTTTGTGTCTACAACAACATAATTTTGACACAAATCTTACAAGTCATTTATGTTTTCGTGAAGTAGTCGTCGTTGGTTTTTTTTGCACTAAAAAACTAATCAGAGCAACTAACTGTCTACGTACGAAATAGATTTAAACGGGTGTAACCTTTATGTTCAGCCATTGTTGGTTACCAAAGGTTGTGATCGAAATGAAATAGAAAGCGACGGTAAAATTATTAATTAGGATAATATAGTAAAAGACCTTCGGGCAATGTGATAAACTGATGAATTTATTGAGGTATGTGTATAGAGGAAGCTCAAATAGTTTTCAACGTGTGCTAAAGAGGGAAATCAAAAGAATTAGTTCACAAATAGATCAATTTAAATTTGAATTAATTTGAATCGGTAAATGTAAATGTTTTCGTCTAGGTTTTAAGTTTATTTGAATTTGAAATTGAAATTTAAAATCAAATAAATTCCTAAAATGAGAAAGAGATTAGGAAGTAGATTAATGTCTTTTTAGGTAAAAGATTATGATGTCAGCAAGTAAACGGACGGATAGATCTTCATCTTAACTTTCTAAACAAAATGTCATGATTTCTCCATTCAAAATTTAGTCAAAGATTTTCTATATTTTATACTTTCTTATTATAAATAGAGTAGATAGATTACTAGGTTAAAAGCTCGTGTATACACGGGATTTATAACAATGTGATTATAATAATAATAATAATAATAATAATTATTATTATTATTATTATTATTATTGTATATATATAAGCATGCATATTTTGTTAAAAATAATTAAAGTATATGATATAGAGTGATAATGAATTATCTCTTCTCTTTAATATATTATAATAGAGTCTATATTAGGTTGTCATTATTAATTTAGGCAATTCTAATCTAATCCCAACCCTTCATTAGTAACCCTTTTAAATTAAAATCATTGATAATCTTCAACATAAATGACAACCTAAATAGTAGATGTGTATTCATCAAAAGCCATAATTGTCTTTAATTTAATTTAACTTTATTTGACAAAAAAAATCCGTAAAAACAAATAAAAACCGTTCTTGATTTTAAAACTAGAATAAAAAAAACTCATCATCATCCTCAGGAGGAGAACGCCAAGCAGAAAACGTAATCCGTGCTCCACATCACCTTATTCTTCCGATGAGAATTTTCTTTAGCAAATCTTCTTTTCTACACAAACCCTAATCTCTTTTTAATTAGGGTTTCAAGTAACCATGGCGGCTGTAATGTCAATGGAAAATAACGGTTGTCAATAAAACAATCTTTTAAACATTGATCTATCATCCGTTGATTAGAACTCCGTTCATCTCCCTCCCGGCAAAGATTTCGGCATAAAAGATTAGGGTTTTTACATTTATATACAATCGAATTGAAATATTTTGATGTATATGAACAAGTAAGCTACTTGAATTTAAGCACCTAAATTTTTCTTTTTGTGAAAAATGTGTGGTCTCAGTAATGTGCACCTGAAAAGAAGTGGACATATTTAGCCAAACTGTTTTCATGTAGCTTAGCGATGTGCATCATTTTCATTCCACTCATTGACTTGAGTAAATGCTAATTGCAAAATGTGCAAATGTTGTCGATGTAAATAGGTCTTGGTGTCTGGCTGCTATCCAATATCAATGAACAAATTTTTATTAGGAGTTTTTTAAACATGGCCCTAGCTTTATCAGAAAAGTGAATGTTAGCTTTTTCACCGATGAAACTTGAACATTGTTTATAGAGATAAGTATCAGGGAATGCACTCAACTTGTCTCAAATATCTCATACTTACGGGAGGTGTATTTAAACCATCCAACTTTCAAAAATGGTTTATCGTATGTATTTTGATGATGTGTCGTTCGTTTAAGGTGCCACGTGGCATCCTTAGAAGATGACACGTCATCAAAATACATACAATAAACCATTTTTGAAAGTTGGATGCATTAAATACACCTCTCGTAAGTGTGATACATACGATAGACATTCGGGACAAGTTGGGTGCATTCAAAGGTACTTAACCCTTGTTTATATGCTTATTGTATTTTTTTATGGTTCAATTACTTGATACATATGCCTATTGTCATTATAACATGGTTTCTATCAGGTGTGAAAAGAAAGAACTGGAAGAATCATTGTGTGATTTGTATTCATGATGAAGATATTACAAAACCACTGGAGCCAACAGCTACTGCCTTGAATCGTGATGCACTCGCAAAATCAGTTTACTCCACTTTTAAACCAGTAAGGAGATCAAAACTAAATATGACAATTGTCAGACCAGATTTTGATAAAGAAAAGAACATTATATGAGAAAACTGATTATCTGTCTTGAAACGCAAGAATAGTAAGGGTTGACTATGAAACTTTGTTAATCTCGTATCTCTTGTGTTTATGGTTGAACATGAATAAAAATATATCGTATACCACCAGCTGTTTCAAGGCATGTTGTGCAAACATCAATGACACACATTGAATTGAAAGGGGGATGCTATGAGGTACCCAACTAGACACCCTTCTGTTGCGCTCGTGATGGTATGACAACGAGAAAAATGTAGATACCCTCGGTATGGTACATCTTCTATACATGTACATTGAAATTAGCATTATCATTATAGTTGTTATTTATACATGATTTGATTACAGGATTATGTGCAACTACATGGTAGAGGGCTTCATAATGGTGCGGAACCTTCTTTTTATCCAAGGTAAAACACTTGTGCAGTTGTGCTTTGAGTTAATTTGATGTGATACTTTTGGTTCAAATGTAGCAAACAAGTTTCAGAAGATAGCCATAGACCATGAAATGGGAAGACTTTTAGAGCTCAAAGAAAAATAGCATTAAGAGAACCGTGTATGTTTTTGACCTTGATCATAATGTGAGTAAGTAAGAATCTTGATGCTCATTTACTTCCTATAGTTAATCAAACCTATGATTTTTACCTCTCTAATGTTTTCCCCCTATCACGTAAGTCTTTGGTCTCTATAATAAGTTAAACATTGTAACTTTATGTTTTATTGATTATTTGGATGCTTATTTTGTCTGTAACTATGAAGGTTCTTTGACTTTCGAGTTTGTAGTGATCCACATTTGTGTCTTCATTCTGACATGTTACTTCTGATTTTGATTTATTGGTTTTGGTATAAATGTGGAACTGAATTATAATCTTCGTCATGTTGTTTATCATATTCTTTTTGTTGTTAGGTAAGGATAACATCTTATAATTCTTAGTCATTTTTCTTTTTAAAGCCATGAAAAAGGAAACCCTCCTAACCCAGAAGTGATTTTTATGAATTAATATTGTATTATGATAATTTTCATTGTGTATAATTTTCAGGTCTGGAGCTGCTACTACAATTCCAGAAATAACACCAATACAGGGTAAACAACATGAGGTGTTTATGGTTTGTTGAAGTAGATGTGGACGGTGGACCCACCAGATTAATAATTAAAGATGATCTGAAGAAATATCCAAACAATAGGAAAGTACTAATAAATAATATAAATCTGCACAAGGACTTATTACAGTTGATTTCTCATATGCCATTGTTATCACGCAGACATGGACTGTGATTTTACAACATTGAGGGCGGATATGTTGGAGCGAAGGATAGATCATGGTCATGGAAAAGCATAATGAATAGGATGAAGATGGTGGCTTTTCTGGACTATTTTGTTGTTGTTTCAATCAGCAATGCGTAGTTTAATGTTCTTGCACACAGACCTTGAATAGAAGGTGTGGGGTGTATCTTATTTACATAGATTAATAAGTGAATTAAGGTATTGCGTAAACTGTATATATAATAGTGCTAGAAGTGGCGCTAGAAGTGGCAACGTGTCAAAATGGGTCACTTTTTCTACTTGTTGAGTTGGGTTGGATTTACTTGCTAACATTTTAGTTTTTCTAAAAACTAAAAACTCATGTGTTAGTTAGGATTACAAAACAAAGTCATTGCAATTATAATCTAATTTTCTATAAAATTATTCCAGAGGTTTTTAAAAGTAGACTTTCGGATTCTTACTACCCATTTGACGTGTTCCTCTTTTAGCTATATTATATTTTATTAGTTTACGATTTAACACTACCCAATTTGAGTCATCCAAAATTATACAACAAATAAATAAATAGATAACGCAAAATCATGTTGGGGATGATAATATTTAAGTGACTGGCATATTTCATGGGCCTGCTATATATTTCTTTAATCAGACAAGGTTTTCACTCAATGACGCCCAATATACAACCTCTGGACGATTTCCCATGCTTGAACATTCCTTCATATTAAAATATATAAGTATATTTTCAATCTTATTATTACATGTATATTGTATGTTTACTAAAAGCACTAGTGTAGGGTTATATTTGGAACTTAAAGTATCGAAGGTTGTCTTGAGAAGAATAGAAGACTTCAAGGGTGCAGAGTGTAACATTGTTTTATTTAGTTTACATAAATATCATTTTTATGTTTTTTTTATAATTATTATTTTTAGATATTTTTGGTATATTCTCTCTTTCTCTCTCTTTTGAGCCGTATACTCAAACCCTAGATCTCTTGTTATTGATCATCTTGATCAAGTTGTATAGATTAGTTTGTGTGAATGATCTTCACCTGTTGGTGATTGTATCATTGAGAGTTTTTTATGTATTGGTGAGGATATTCTTTTGGTCTTGTTTTTGGTCATTGACCGGTTGAGTTTATAGAGTACAATATTCATTGATTCTTGTGTTATTCATGTTGAATAATCTTTCTTTAGATGGTATCAGAGCGATTTTAGTTAGATCGACATATTATTTGGTTGATTTCTCACAAATTATTTCTAGGGTTTCTTGGGTTTTCTGTTCGAAAATCTTTTGTTTCTCTTCTGATCGGGTTGATTGAGGCTTGTTGATATGTAATCAACATTTGGTTGAGGTTTATTTCTCATCTGTTGGTTGGTGGCTGAAAACCCTAATTTCTCAGATTAGGGTTGCTTTACTCTTGGCTATTCCCGAGTATCTCTTCTGTCTCCCGCTGTGATTTCTTCTGATTTTCTTATTACGCTTTGCTCGGAGTACTCTGTGAGAAGTTTGGCCGATATGCCTAGGATAGCGGGCAAGTAAGTACAGGAACAGACCTTTAGTAAAAGGGAAAGCTGCAAGTAGAGTCAAATGCCTAAACCAAGGGGTCAGAACCCCCCCCCCCCTGACCTTTTTTTGTAGATAGAATGTTCAATGAGTGGAAACAAGCAACCTTACTAATCTAAGAAAAAGGTGCTTGTTGAGTAAGGCCGGCTTTCTTCCAATGCTTGAGCGCTTCTTTCTCATATCGATCATTCAATATCCTTGACTTTTACTCTCTCTTTATTTTTTTGTTCATAAACTGTGATTTGTGTTTTTTATTTAATATCTGATAAATGCAATTTGCACGGGTTATTGTTTGTTTTGTGTCTGATTATCTAATTTGTCTAACTTTTGTTTCTTGTGGTAGAAGAAAGGTCTCTAAGTAAGACCTAGGGTGTGATCCCTTTGAGAGACCACCTGTACGGATCACTGCTTAGACTAACCTTCTAGGCTCTGTTTGTGGTTGTACATTTGTACATTGTTTAGGCATCTGTGTGAATTTGTGCATTATTTGTGTGAACTGTTTGTTGATTAGTATTTCTTGAGTCTATTTTAAGAAAAATAGGTAATCAAATTCCAAAAATGTCTAGGGATGATGATTCTAGTACATCTGTAACATTGATCAACAAACTTGATTTTGGAGATCCTTTATATCTCCATGCTAGTGATACAACAGGAACTGCATTGATTTCAATAAAATTAAAAGGTACATAAAGTTATAATGTGTGAAGTAGAGCAATGTCACTTGCTATTGCAACTAAAAATAAAACAGGTTTTATTGATTGGACTTTCTTAAAAGAAAATTATGATACTGATGATGTTTTGTCTGGTCAATGGGACATATGTAATTCTGTGGTGTTAACATAGATCTTAACTTCTATTTCTGATGAGTTATATCTAGGCCAAATCTTTTCTAATAATGCCGCTACTGTATGACAAGAATTAAAAGAAACTTATGATAAAATTGATGGTTCTGTCACATTTAATTTACATTATAAGATAAATTCTTTGAATCAGAAAGGAAGCAGTGTATCTGAATATTATCACAAGTTAAATTCTCTTTGGAAATAGTATGATGCTTTTATTAAACTACCAACTTGTACCTGTAAAGGTTCTCAACAATTTGTTGATCATAATCAATTGATTAAACTTATGCAGTTTTTAATGGGATTAGATGATATATATCCACCAATTAGAAGTAATATTCTGAGTAGAGATCCTCTTCCTAGTGTCAAGACAGCTTTTGCTTTATATCTAGGGAAGAATCTCATAGGGTTATTACTTCTAATGAATCTTCAAATACTAAGCCTCTGCTTTCCTTGCTAAGTCATTCACTCAGGCTAGTAATAATAATAAAATTTTTGTAAGAGGATCTAATCCTAACTTGAAATGTACACAGTGTGGTATGTTGGGGCACACAATAGGTAGGTGTTATGAGATTGTGGGATATCCACCTAGGTATAAAAGAAAACTATTTAATCAAAATGCACCTAAGTTTGTGGCTAATAATAATAATTTTGTATCTGCTAAGTGTGATAATACTGCTTCTAGTTCATCTAATATGCCATTTACAAGTGAGCAGATTATGAAATTGATGAGTCTTATCAATGAGAAATCTGATTCAGAACCTAGCATGACTGCTAATATGGCAGGTGATTTTATGAATTTAAATGCCACTGTCAATTCTAACTTTGATAAAAAAAATTGTTATAACATTCAAGCAAAAACCAAAGTTTCTGAGAAAGAATGAATAATAGACTCATGAGCAAATCAACATATGATCTGTAATGAATTTTTTCTAATTGATGAAGTGGATGTAACAAATTTGGGTTTAACAGTTGGTCATCCTAATGGGACTAAAGTTTTAGCTAGAAACATTTGGGAATTTTCAAATAAATAATTCAATCAGATTATTTGGAGTTTTATATGTTCCTGAGTATTGTGTGAATTTATTATCTGTACATAAATTGTCAAGAGATAGTAAATTGTTTGTTGGATTTGATGATGAAAAATGTTACATTCAGGATTTGAAATCAAAAAAGGTGTTGGGGATTGGTGATGAATCTGATGGTCTATACATATTCAATAGTAGTTGGTCAGGTAGGGAAAATGTGACAAATTGTTCTTTTAAGTGTTATGTTTCTAAACAATTGTGGCACAGTAGGTTGGGGCACCCCTCTGATCAAGTTTTACATGTGTTAAAAGATAATTTACAAATTAATGATAAACCTATTGTCACACCTTGTGAAATTTGTCATAAAGCTAAACAAACTAGAGAACTTTTTCCTCTAAGTGATCATAAAACTAAAATGCTAGGTGAATTAATTCATCTTGATTTGTGGAGCCCTTATAGAGTTACAAGTAAAGAAGGGTACAAATTCTTTCTAAGTATTGTTGATGATTACACAAGGGTTGTTTGGGTATATCTTTTGAAGTCTAAAAGTGAGACTTATGAAAACATTCTTAATTTTCTAAAATTGCTTAACAATCAATTTGATGTTAATGTTAAAGTGTTTAGAAGTGATAATGGGACAGAATTTGTTAATTCTAACTTTGAAAATTTATGCAAACAGTCTGGAATAATCCATCAAACAACTTGTGTATATACTCCATAGCAAAATGGAGTTGCTGAAAGAAAACATAGACATTTACTTAATGTGGTCAGGTCTTTGATGTTTCAAAGTGGTATAAATTTAAACATGTGGACTGATTGTGTGCTAACTGCTACTTATTTGATTAATAGGTTGCCATCTTCTGTTCTTTCTGGTAAGTGTCCATATGAGTTGGTGTATGGGTTTAAACCAAATTTCTCTCACATAAGAGCTTTTGGGTGTCTTTGTTTTTTAATTGTTTTAAATAATAATGATAAGTTTGGAAGTAGAGCTGAAAAATGTGTTTTAATTGGTTTTTCTACTGATAAAAAGGTTATAAACTTTTAAGTCTTGGTAATAATAACATTTTGTATTCTAGAGATGTCAAATTCTATGAAACAGTTTTTCCTCTAAAGCTGAAATCTAAAAATATTTCTGGAAATGAACAATTAGAAGTTGATAACTTGATTTTTTTATTCTTTTTATAATGACACTCAAAGTTTAAGTCCCAAGGATGAAGTGGGAGATCAAATTGATAAAAGTGATGGCAGTGATTCAGTTGAATCTCTTGCAACACTGAATGATGGTAATATACCAACCCCTAAGGGCAATGTTTCAAATAATAATGAGTCTGAATCTATTCAATTAGATTCTTTACCAACTCATGTGAATTCTGACAGAAGAACAAGTAGTAGAACATCTGTGATTCCTAATAGGTTTGATGATTTTGTAATCGAAGGGAAAGTTAAATATGGTATAGAGAAAGTAATTAATTACTCTCTTCGATTCTGATAATTATTGTTTTACAACTAGTCTTAATAAAAGTATTGAACCTTTTAATTATTGGGAAGCATCTAAAGATAAACATTGGGTAGATGCTATGAATACATAAATGGAAGCTCTAATAGAAATAAAACTTGGGTTCTTGTTGATCTTCCTCCTGGAAGAAAACCTATAGGATGTAAATGGATTTACAAAATAAAATATAAATCAAATGGTGAAATGGAGAGATATAAGGCAAGGTTAGTTTCCGAAGATTTAGTCAAAGAGAAGGTCTTGATTATGAAGAGACTTTCTCTTCTATTGTGAAAATGATAACTGTTAGGTGTTTAATTGATTTAGCTGTGAATAATAATTGGCCATTATATCAGCTAGATGTTAATAATGCTTTTTTATATGGTGATCTTGTTAAGGATGTCTATATGACACCACCACAAGGTTACTATTCTTCAAATGAAAATAAAGTGTGCAAACTTGTTAAGTCTTTGTATGGACTCAAACTAGCACCAAGACAATGAAATGCAAAATTATCTTCTATTCTCAAAGAAAATGGAAAGTACAAATGACTATTCTTTGTATGTGAAATAATCTGATAATATATTTCTTGTTGTATTGGTATATGTTGATGATATTATTGTGACTGGAAATGATTCTCATGAAGTTGAAAGTTTTAAAAAATTCTTAAGTTCAAAATTTCTAATTAAAGATCTTGGAAAACTTAAATACTTTCTTGGTATTGAAGTTTAAAATATATCTAATGGAGTATGTTTGTCTCAAAGGAAGTATTGTCTTGAATTATTGCATGAATATGGTTTATTAGGAAGTAAACATTTGTCTACTCCAATAGAACAAAATATTTCCATTGCTTGTACAGAATCTGAGAAAGATAAAAAGTTAGTAAATATTACCAAATATCAACAACCTGTTGGTAAGCTCATATACTTGACTATGATCAGACCAGATATATCATACGCAATTCAGTGTCTTAGTCAATATATGCATTCTCCTTTAGAGTCTCATTTGAAACTTTCTTTCCATGTACTTAGATATTTAAAGTTGTCACCTGGAAAAGAGTTTTCTATAACTAAGTCTGCTTCTCTTGACTTAAATGCATTTGTTGATGCTGATTGGGCTAAATGTATGGCTTCTAAAAGATTTGTGACTGGATATTATCTATACTTGGGTAACTCTCTTATTTCATGGAAGAGTAAAAAGCGGAATGTTGTTTCTAGATCATCTGCAGAAATATAGAGCATTGAGTATAATTACCTGTGAAATTATGTGGGTTTCAAAAATTCTTGATGATTTGAGTATTAAAACCAGTTTACCAGTGCCAATTCATTGTGATAATAAGTCTGCAATTCAATTAGCTGCTAATCCAGTATTTCATGAAAGGACAAAACATCTTGAGTTAGATGAACATTTTATTAGGGAAAAAGTTTCTACAGGTATAGTTAAAACTGTTAAGGTAGCATCACTTGATCAAACTGTAGACATCTTTACGAAGGGATTGAGTTCTTCTCAACATAATTTGTTTTGTAAAAAATTGGGTTTAATAGATTTATTTCAAAATAAGATTGAGGGGGAGTATTAGAATGTAGGGTTTAGTATCTGGAAATGCATCAAACTTGGACACGATCTTAATTGTGTGTATTCAACTAATTTTTTTTCTATTGTGTGTACCCATCTTTTAAAAAGTGTATTTTTGATGCATTTTGCAGATGTGTCGTTTGTTTACGGTGCCACTTGACATCCGCAGAGCTTGACACGTCATCAAAAGTACTACAAAATACATCAAAAATACATTTTTTGAAAGTTGAGTACACACAATAGGAAAAAAATTAGTTGAATACACACAATTAAAATTGCGTCCAAGTTTTGATGCATTTCCAGATACTAAAACCTAGAATATATAAGTATATTTTCAATCTTATTATTACATGTATATTGTATGTTTACTAAAAGTGCAGGGTTATATTTGAAACTTAAAGTATTGAAGGTTATCTTGAGAAGAATAGAAGACTTCAAGGGTACAGAGTGTAACAGTGTTTTATTTAGTTTACATCAATATCATTTTTATGTTTTTTTTTTATAATTATTATTTTCATATATTTTTTGGTGTATTCTCTCTTTTCTCTCTCTTTTGAGCCGTATACTCAAACCCTAGATCTCTTGTTATTGATCATCTTGATCAAGTTGTATAGATTAGTTTGTGTGAATGATCTTCACCTGTTGGTGATTGTATCATTGATAGTTTTTTATGTATTGGTGAGGATATTCTTTTGGTCTTGTTTTTGGTCATTGGCTGGTTGAGTTTATAAAGTGCAATATTCATTGATTCTTGTGTTATTCGTGTTTGATCTATCTTTCTTTAGACTTAAAAAAAGTTGCTTTTGGTGCTGAGCTGATACTAATAATACTATTCTTGTCTTCTTGATAGTCTTTTTTGCAAGCAAATAGTAGCTGTTATAATTAGGAAACAACACTATGTAGTATCATCTTTGACTTTTGTTTGGATTTTTTTAGGTAGTAATTCTTAATACTGTATAATTTTGCAGATACTTTGGTATCCAATAATGGAGTTTCATACCTTGTAAGTGTATAATTGAGAATGATCATTGGAAGCTAAGGGTTGCCAATAATCTATTTTCACTGACAGTCTCAATTAGAAATTGAGCTAATGAGAATCTGCTTACACTTCTATCTCACATCCATGGAAAACAATAATAAATAGATAATTTACTTGATTTGTAGGGTCGATTTTTAGTATTGTTTTAGCTTTGAAGAACCAATTACTCTACCTATTAAGGTTAATTACACTCAGCTTCTAATAATGGCAAGTTTGTTGAATCGACATCTGGTAATGTTTTTCTTAATTAATCTGTCCGTTTAAATTTACTTATGTAGTATCATATTTAATATTTTTAATCAAAATATTAGCCAATAGTTATGGTTTTTGTACATTTGTTTTTCAGAAAAGACATTTCCAGACTTGTATAGTGTAACGGGGAAGTCATTGCAAGTGTTGGTGGAGGCGAATAAGATGATATCAATCATGTAGTTTCTGCTGCTCGCAAGGCTGTTGATGAGGGTCCATGGCCTATAATGACCACTTATGTCAATTAACATATTCTTACATTCATTTGTATGTCCGTGACACATAACATAAATAATTATCAATTTCGTACTATTTTCCTATATTACAAGAGGTTGTGTATAATGTTGCAATTTGCTGAATTTGTCGAAAAATACAATGATGATATTGCAGCTTTCAAACATGGGAACAATGGGAAACCTTACGATCAGGATTCCGACACGTGTGTTTTTCTATTATCCAGAAATCATGCAATGACTACATATCGATAATTCAATACATTTAGTAAAATGTTTCAACTTGTGATGCCTTAGATGATATTATGTATATGAAACTTCGAGGTAAGTTGATAAGATCAATGTTTCAATTTTGTATCTATAATACCTCCATGATTCTTTAAATGAAATTAGATTTAGATGTATGCAAGTTTCTTGAATAAAGTGTTGGAATGGTTCTTTAAGAGTACTAAAAATCAACCCTACAAATCTCATTCTACTTTTTCTTATGTTAATAGGATTTAGTATGTTTGACATCATCATATCCTCTATAATACCGAAGGCCATCACCATGTAAATTGGGTAAAATTTGTCATTAAGATGATACATTCCATTTCATGTGTCCTTACTATTTAAGGAATAATTTAAAGTACGTCTATAAGTATTAAGCGTCACATTTTATTTCTAAGATAAAAATCAGTTAAACGTTTTGTATAATCAAAATTTCGTCAATGTATTTTTCCGTTCTATGTTGATTTGTGCTTATGTACTTTCAGCTATTGTGATTGTTTTATGTTGATTTGTGCTTATGTACTTTCATCTGTTGTGATTCTTTATTAAGGGTTATTTACTTTTTTTCCTATTAAGTGATGTTTACATGTGATGTCTGTCTAGATAAATATGTTTATTTATAACAAGTGTTGTTTATGTAAATGTAATTTATGTTTTCACCAACATGATGAACTTAAATGATATAAAGTTTGAATAAAAAATGACGTGTTCAAATTCTATTGGAGAAAAAATATTGAAAAAAATGTATATTTATCATTAAGTGTCTCTTTTTTTGGTAAGGGCTTTATTTTCCTTCCTATTTCAGAAACAGACATTCCTTTCAGATTAAGTGAAAAAGAAACAGCAATTTATCTGTCTGAATTAAGAAGTGTCTGGAAACAGACCATTAAATGGAAAGTAAACAGCAAGACATAGTATTTTTTGGAGTCTCTTTGTATATATTTCTCACTATTAATTTGTCCCATTATAAAATAAGTTTCAGGAAGACTTCTACATGATGTAAAATGAAATTTGATAAAACTTGTTATTTCACTTATTGATTTATTTTACTTTTAGCAGATAATAATAATAATGATAATGATGATGATAATGATGATGATGATGATAATAATAATAATAATAATAATAATAATAATAATAATAATAATAATAATAATAGTTTTTTTTTTGAACGGCAAAACGAGAAGACGGGATGAAGCTTCGGCACCGCCATCACCTCAAACCCGCCCCCCGAAAAATATTATAAACTTGAACTAGCAAGGAGCTAGAAATACAAGATCTTGAATACGAGTTACAGATTCTAACAATAAACTAACAAGAAATAATCAATACAAAACAATATCAATCCCATGAAAAGCACTTAAGCCATAACTGAGATAACACCACCTGCTCGCACGATGTTCACCAGAAGCCAACGATTGGATGTAGAACTAGGTGATCCGTGGAGCACCACACCAACCCACCCAATATAATTTAAACTCTTTGTCTTTACCTCTATTTTTCATCCAAAAATAAGATTTACCAATCACTTGATTTTGGATATACTCCCATTTATCTCCTTCTCTGTTTCTAAATACCACCTCATTTCGAAAGCACCACATTAACCATAAGTAAGTGTAGATAACGCCCAAGAAGATTTTTGAGGTCCTTGTACTGCATCCATTTGATTTCGGCCAATCTATGAGGGATTCAATAGATGAGAAATTCCCCACACTCACATTCTACCGGAACCCAATCTTATTTATTAACCACTTCCACACCTTGCATGTAACAAAAACATGATCTTCCTCCTCACTTTCTTCATTGCATATCGGACAGCAATCGTTAGATATATTAACACCTCTTCTTGCTAGGTTAACTCGAGTAGGCAGTCTCCTTCGAAGAATTCTCCATACCAAAATATTCACCTTTTTCGGTAAGAATTTTAACCAAGAAAACGAATTTAAAGAAGACTTGGGAAGCGTCAAATCATCCACAACAAACCATAAGGATGCCACAGAAAATACCCCAGACGTCGAAAGACTCCATATCCATTTGCCTACTCCATTCGAATCATATGGATCATGTTGATAGAGACTAGAAAAACCCCATGTTATACTTTGCTGACTCTTTTCCAACACCAAGAATATTTCTCCATAATCCTACCTGATTACCCCTCGATATCCTATCGCCCAGACCGCCATTCTGACCGTGCAGAGCGGTGATAACATTCCTCCAAAGACTGTCTTTTTCAGAAAGAAAACGCCACCACCATTTATTTAGTAGAGCCAAGTTTTGCTCCCTAATGCTACCAATGTTTAACCCACCCTCCTCGATACAGCTAACGTTTGATTCCAAGAGACCCAACTCATCTTTCTTTTGTCATTCGAGCCTCCCCAAAAAAATCTGGCCCGCATACGTTCGAGTTCTTCAATAACTTTCTTAGGAGCACGAAAAAGAGATGGGAAATATGTTCCTAAACTACCCAAAATAGTTTTGCAGAGTTGGAGTCTGCCCCCAATGGATAAACAATCTGCTTTCCAAGAAGATAACTTACGTTGGAACTTCTGAATTAACGGGGCTCAGGATTCTGCCTTATTCATAGATTTACCTATTGGAAAGTGAAGATTTTTAAAAGGAAGAACACCAACGTTGCATTTGACCATTTCTGCGATTCTTGTAATCTCGACAGCTTAGACCCCAAACGCGTATAAGCTGCTTTTTGTATGATTAATTTTCAAACCCGATGAAAGGTAAACACATCGCATGATCATGAAAAGGTTTCTTATGTTTCTAAGAGACCATTGCCCCACTAGTAGAGTATCGTCCGCGTATTGCAAATGAGTAATTAAAGGCCCGTTACATGAGGTTTTAATACCATGAAACACCCCGCATCTCTAGCCTTTAACATAACCTGGTTCACCCCCTCAGCCGCTAATAAAAATAAGAAAGGTGCCATAGGGTCACCTTGTCACACACCCTGTTTAGGTATGAATTCTTTCGTCGGAGATCCATTAACAAGTACCGAGATAGATGAAGAGGATAAACATTCGGAGATCCACCCCCTCCATTTCGAACCGAAGGCCATATGCTCCATAACCTCATCGAGATATTCCCACGAAATCGAGTCAAAGGTCTTGTCAAAATCGACCTTCAACACGAAAGCTTGAATTCCTTTTGATTTAACTAACGAGATAAGTTCACTAACAATAATAATAATGATAATGATGATGATGATGATGATGATGATGATGATGATGATGATGATGATGATGATGATGATGATGATGATGATGATGATAATAATAATAATAATAATAATATGAATGATGATGATGATGATGATGATGATAGAACACGATAATAAGATGAATGAATGAGATTTAGTTTATTGTAATTAATTACAACTATGTGAAAAATTATGAGATATCATAAGATACAATTAAATGAATATGCAATGATATGCTGATCAAAATAAAGCCAAATGAGATATTATGAGAATATTCTTTATATCTCATGAGAAAATGCCGATATTAAAGGTAAATTGAGATCCCATAATAATGTTTGGTAATAAAATACGGGTATTTGTAGTATCTCTGTTCTATATATAACATCATATACCGAAACCGAACCTTTCTAAACCGAAACCGAACCGAAAATCGTATTTGAATTCGGTTCGCTTTTTTTTCTATTTTAATTCGGTGTGATTTTTGGATCAAACGGTTACAAACCAAATATTGAACACCCTTAACATCAGCCAATTCATATTTTCAAGTCACCGAGATCATACAATAGAAGGTTTTAGAATGTTTAACACATACAATAGAAAGTTTGAAAGTTAAGAGCATACAATAGAAGATTTTAGAATGTTGAGAGCATACAATAATAGAATGTTTTTAAAATGTTCAGAGCATACAATAGAATATTTAAAAGTTGAGAGCTTACAATATAAAGTTTGAAAGTTGAGAGCATACAAAGTCCAAAGTTAACAACATAACGAAACAATAAACCCTATAAAATATCAATTTCTAAAAGTTGCCCATTTTATTATATCAATTCGAAATTTTAAGTGTCTAACCGTTGAAATTACTATTTGTGTTTCGTATAGTAGCTTTTATTGGTTTTATTTGGACGATGTTTCCTAGTAATTTTAATCTTTGGCGTTATTGGTATTTCTGTTTGTGTACGTGTTAGGCCTTTTTTTCCCTTCATTTTTTTTTTCATGTTTTACTTTTGTTCTTTTCTAGTGAATTGACATTTTTGTATTCGGGCTCTTTTGCCCCTTCTTTTTGTTGGGTTGGGTCTTGTAGTTGTTGAAAAAAAATCTATCTATCTATCTATCTTATCTACTAAATGGGACTTAGGCTGATGTTATAATATTAACTTGGCACTTCCTTAGATAGTGTCTTTTGCTGAGGTGTCTGGTTAACTTGATGATGTCATAAACCTAATATTTTCATTTAATTAAATATTTCTAATACAACTGATAAATAAATAAAAAAACATACTGAAATAAATTTTGCATTAAATTTATCTCGGATATATCATTATTCACACGCCATGTTGCCTCGAGCACCACAATCTTTCACTGCTTTCTCTCCCAATTAAAATTCCTACGGTGAATCACATTCTTCACAAATTTGAATTCAAAAATCACACTCACATTAATACGCAACCTCTTATTTCTTATTTCTTGATTCACCTCAGCATAATCATATTCATCTTCTTTCTTCAGTTTCGTTTTTCATATCTATCAACTGAAATATTGGTACTTATCTCATATATCTATAGACATGCTTTCATCTATTCAATTTCATGTTTTGATACTTTTTTTAGTTATTATATTATACAGAGTATTTAATTTTAATCTTGAGCTAGCTAGCTTCCCCAATCGTCACCATCACATTCTTCACAAGGCCAATTTTAATCAACCCATATTTGACACGAAGCCCGCTAGGTAAGTTTCTTCGAATTTTCTCATATAGGAGTTCGTTTGAAACCCTATTTTTATTGAATCGATTCTTATGAACCATCTACCGGTGTTCATGACCCTAACTTTGTATATTATGATATAGTATCTCTAAGTTTTTTTCCGTTACTAAGGCAAGATTTAGTGGTTATTTGAATACTCTTACTTTTTATATTGTGATATATTAAGTTTTTTTTTCTTCGTGACTGATGCAATTCGATGTACATACGATATAATGATAAACTGATTTAATCAGGGTATGAGTTTTGTAATGGGTTTTTTATTTGTATCAGTGGATAAATTCACAGCTTCAAATGGTATCGATTTCAACTGCAGAAGAGGGAGAATAATTTGTATTTTCACATGGCATCAGTGCGCTATGAAAGGTATAGCCTAATTCTAATGGTTGTTCATTGTATGTTAAGTGTTTGATGAAATGCTTTAATGAACTATTGTATTATATTGGATCGTTAATGGGTATGATAAAGATCTTGAATCATTGATGTTCATTCAAGTTAAGTAATTGACGTATTTGATTGCAATTTAACTAATAAGATAGAATGATCGTTCTGACCTTTGTTGCTATTGAGTGAATTTGGGATTTGCAACACTCTAACTTTGTTATGCCTATCTTTATGAGTTTGATTGTGTTGCAGTTTCAGGATCAATTCTGAATTTCACTGTAATGTGTTATTATATTATAATCATGATGGAAAGGTTTGATTCAAATTCAAAGTTTGCAATCGGCATGTCTTTTTAACTGATTTAATGTTTACAACTTCATTAACTTATTTTGTTTTCTAATGGGTGATATTTTACAGGTCATGGTGAATCTTATGAACATTTTGAGTTTTAAAGATTCTTGGCATATCAGATACCTATATGCACTTTATAGGTATGCTTTCGATCAACAGATGTAAGATAATTTAAAGTTTTGAATGTTTTTTTCCTTGGAAAATTAAGATACGTTTGGATGAGATTATTGTATGTACTTATGATTTTTTGTGTTTAAAAAAATTAGACGGTGTAGTGAGGAGATGTATTTCGTCACGATCTATGTAGAATGATCCACATTTGGACTGATTTAAGTAAGCGATGAATTCTTATATCACGTCTTATGCAATTAATTATTCTTATACTTTATGCATTTGCAAATATTACATTTTTGTGAAAGTTACATCACCTATAGAATAATTAATTTCAACATGCTCCTAAGAAAATCGTTATTCAGGCTAATTCATACATCACCTATTAATTTGACTTTCATCTATCGTGTTATAGTGGAATGTGTTCATGGAGAGCTATGCTCTAAGGAAATTGATCTCATAGATGCTCTCCCGGTCAAAACTATGAATGGAAAACACAATTTTGAGATGTGGCTGCTGAAGTTTTTGATCCTAGAGACTATATTCCCGAGCCAGAGGAATATCTTGGTATGATTTTGTCACTGTTTATCTTCAATTGTAGTTATCATCATGCTTGAAAACAAGATAAAGGAACTGACATTGATGAGTTTGAGAAAGTCAAATGAGGAAGAGAAGTTTCAGAAAAAGTAAAAGGATAAATAGAAGATACGAAAAGGGGTGATAATTTTTCCATTCTCCTTAATTTTGGGGGTAATGGGGTATTACCCTAAATTATTTAATGATTGATTGCATTATACTACACCAACTGTTGTTTTTTTATTACCTTATTCGTTCATTATGTCTCTTGATATCCAACCAAGCACCACCTTATTTGTATCATTTAGAAGGCATGTCATTTATTGAGAGAGGTTGCTAATTGCCTCTGCCACTAATATATTTGTAGCATGTTTGATTATTAACTTATGCTTATCAGCGTTCAATAATTATCTTTATATATAAATTTTGTGTTACAGAATATTTTATGCAAGAAATCGTGAAAGCTGGCTTCACATAGCCTACTGCCATTCATTCTCAAGGATGGCCAATGGCTTTAAAGGGTCGGGATCTCATTGGAATTGCTGAAATGGGATCTGGAAAGACTCTTGCTTATTTATTGCCACCCATTGTGCATGTTAATGCTCAACCAATCGTATGTATGCATTTTTCCGCCATTCTAACTTAGTTTGTCTGCGTGTGTGTGTGAAATTTCCAATTCTAGGTAAGCCACCCTCGGCTAGGCATGCTTCCATTGATTTTTTTCTCTTTGTTGTAGCTCCTGGGGATGGACCAATAGTGTTAGTTTTAGCTCCAACTCGTGAGCAAGCTGTTCAAATACAAGAAGAAGCAAGTAAATTTGGCGCATCATCAAAGATAAAAAAACACTTGCATATACGGTGGGGTTCCAAAGGGTCCTCAAGTTCTTGATTTACAGAAAGGTAGGTGGTGATAAGCACAAGATGACTTTACTACTACTCTATCCCGTGATGTTAATGGATCGGGTATATCCTAATGCTTTTCAGCTTATATAACAATTCATCGCGTAATTCTTATTGTTAAACTTGAAGATATAAAGATGGCTTATAAACTTGAATGAAGGTGTTCTTATATTGGTAGTAGCTAATATAAGATTGTCCAAATCCTATCTATACCCTCTCATGATATTAGAGTACCATCAAAAAACAGTCACAAATAGTTGTGATACGCAAGAGGTTACTTATTTGCTTCAAGATCAACATATTTTGATAGTTTTATTTCTTATTTCTGATTTGCTTATGAATGTGTCCATCCATCTTGCGTTTTATTTCTAACCAGTAGAGTGCATTTGTAAAAACTAATATTTCTATATTATAACATATTTGGCACAACTGAAAAAATCTCCATCTAACTAAGGTTATTATATAGTTGTAAGGTTGGAGACAATAAAGTTGACCAGAAACTAAGAGCGATTATTTTTTTATACTTAATGCTTTTATTATGGTTGTATCTAATCTTTGCATTGGATTTGTGGTTCGCTATGGTTGGCACACAATTAAATACAGCATGTACCAAGAAGAAGGTTTTGTTAGGGTCCTACTAAATCTACCCAAATATAATTTTACCCAAAACATTTTTTGTTGTTTTTTTGAAATTTTAAGTAACTTGGTCGGCTTTTTGATTTGACCGAGGAAGTAATAATGATAACTCTATTAAATGCACTGATATCATTAGTCTCTTTCCAACTAAATTTTTAAAAAAGATAATTTAAATATTGAAACTTTTATAAAAGAAATTTCAATTCTTATATAAAATGAGCTCTTTTTCTCTAACATAACAATTTTTCAAACAATAATATTGAAAAAAATATACGATGAAGTAATTATGAGAATAGTAAGGTTTATCTACACTACAATCATTATAACTTTTACTCTTTATTTTTAGTGCAAATATCCAATCCTTTGGTGTCATACAAAATTATTTAATTTCTAAAATATCTTAAATCTGAATTTTTGTTTCTTGGCAACTTATGTTTTTAATTCAATGTATCTTTACTGTCCAACGTTAAATTTATTATTATTATTATTATTATTATTATTATTATTATTATTATAATAAAGGAAAATAAAAAGACATATAATAAAGGAAAATAAAAAGATTGGTATATATAATAAAGGTATATATTAATTACCATGTACTTGATTATAATGATTGATTATAAATAAATTATTAAAAAATAAAAAAGGACATAATCATTATATAATAATGAATTGACTGATATACTAAGTAAATACACTGGATATAGTTAGACAACCACCCAAATATAATTTTATTTGTACCTATATAATAATGGATCATCTCATATTGTTTGTACATTTGTACCAAGTATAAAGTATAAATTGAAAGTTAATGTTGATTACTTATTGTATTTTTATTTTATATGCTCATTTGTTATTAAGTTCATTTAAATTATAAATTATAAATAATATAAAAATCTGTACATTTATCGTATACAAACAATCGAACTTATGTTAGGCTAAATTCTACTGGAGATCAAATGCTAAAATATTCTAAGTGTTTAGCTTGTTTCAAAGTTAGTACTACTGGTGCAATGAAGACTTAGTTCTGCTGGTGGAAGTTAGCTCTGTTCATTTATTGAAAATAAAATTTTCCAGAGTTAGTTCTGCTAGTCATTTGAAGTTAGTTCTGCCAAGTATTTACAAAGTTAGTTCTGCCAAGAATGAAGATTTGCAAAGATTAGTTCTGTCAGTTCAAAGAGTTAGTTCTGCAAATCGTTTTGTTAGTGCTGCTTAGTGGGTCTGCTTTCTACCAACTCTGCAACACAAGTACACCTACTGCAGACATGTTTTTGAGGAATAGTGCACGCTGCAGACAAGGAATGGTAATGCATTTAATGCATACGTGTTTCCTAGAAAACTTGTCTTAGAAAAGTAGATTTTGTATAGATTTTATACAGGTTGTTTAGTCTATAAGTATGTACTTGGTTCATTGTTAGAGTATGTATCTGTGTGTCTAAGTGTGCTTGTATCTGTACTTGTAATTTGTAAGTCTCTAGTCAAGTTGTAACCAAGCTTCAAGGTTTCTTTGTAACCCTGATACAATTGTGTATCCGTATTGTTTCAATAATAATATTGAGGCTTTTGGCTATTGAATCAATTGTGT
Source organism: Pseudognaphalium luteoalbum (assembly GCA_963422505.1). Lineage (NCBI taxonomy): Eukaryota > Viridiplantae > Streptophyta > Magnoliopsida > Asterales > Asteraceae > Pseudognaphalium > Pseudognaphalium luteoalbum. The sequence goes on along the minus strand of OY730198.1, from coordinate 3,405,494 downwards.
TCTTACTTGTTTACAAATCTGTTTCAATTAATTTACAAGTCATACACATAAATCTTCCTACTTGACAAATGTTATTCCGCAAACTGTTTGTTAAGAATTCATAGCTTGTGTCAATACATTTGTGTTAACTAGTGTTATTGTGGGACCCCACAACTTATGATAAACTTAATACAGTATGAATTAGTAGATAATTTAATGAGATTGGTGAAGATTTAGTGTTATATATATTACGAAACGGCCTATCAAATAATCTTATAGTATTATTTTCATCAAACTCGTGTTTTCACGGGTCATAAAACTAGTTACTACTATAGTACTATATGAGTATATGTGTTCCATGATCCATACCCTCGTTTACTGAAGTTGACGTTTGGGTTAGGGATTTGAAATTATAAGATTTATAATGTTGAAGGGTTTAAAATCCTAAAAAATAAACCCTGCGATTTAAAATCCTATTGAGTGTCTGGTTGGCGATTTTGATTAAATGTTTTTGTTGAGTCACTGATCGTCAAAATCAAGACAGTCACTGATCTCAAAGATTAAGGGGGAGATCAAGACATTGTCTACAAGCAGATTGTTGAAGTCATCAGTCGCTGACAAGCAAAGTCACTGATGATGTCTTATTATCTCATGTTGTTGTCCCTCTTAATACAAATCTCTCTAAGAAGAAATGATTCAAGTCAAGCTCCTGTTGCTGATGTTTTATGTTCATTGATCTTCCCTCACTCTGAGTTACTGAAAGAGAATGATGCTCAACTATGTGTGTCGCTGATCACTGTCAGCGAGAGTATTACTCTCTGTACATGAAGAATGATTAAAAATGAAGATAGTGTTGTTGAAGGTTTTCTTGTCGCTGATTGTATCTTAGACCAGTAGAAGAAAAATTTATAAAGATCAAAGACTCAACTATGTGTGTCGCTGATACTCATCTATCAGCGAGAGTCTCCAAGTCTTCTTGAGTTCTCTCACCTGCTGAATAAAAGAAGTCGCTGAAGATTAGCTGTTCAAGTCATTCTTTAGAGCATGTTAGCTCGCATCAAGAATGAGGAGAATTGATACATCTATCAGTAACTGCAGCATTAAATGCCGCATTAAATAAGAAGTCAACATTCGGCGTTACTACGGCGCAGCACGTGTTCCTCGTAACTTGAAAAGAGTAACGTGGAAGCTTTTGATTGGTCTATGGTACAAGGTGATATTTCCCAAGACAGAATGTCGTGCCATGATACATCACATCTCAACTACCTCTCTAATCAAGCAGCGACACGTGTCCATCAGATCCGGAAATCAAGGATTTCAGCGTCTATAAATAGTGTAGTATGTTGTACTTCATTTTGTGTCGATTACTTATATTGTCACTTGTTTGTCAGTGACTAGTTTTTCTAAGATACAAGTAAAACACCAGCGAGTAAACTAGTAGCGTGTTTGTCCACTACTAGCTTATTTCAGCGAGTGAGCAGTTAGCGTGTTTGTCCACTACTGCTCATCTCTTTGTACTAGCTGTATTGTTTGATTTAGATTAGCTTTGGCTAATCTATTCCGCAAATCAACAAGAGATAAATTTTATCAATAAAAGAATTTATCTTTCAGCTATATGTGTATCAGCATCTGAACTGTTTATCTTATATACATACTTATGTTCATATTGTTGTTACCTTAATACGGTTGAAAACTTGTTAAGCAAATATAACTCATTATAAAAGAAAAGAAAAGTTTTTAATTGTATTCAACCCCCCCTACAATTAACTCACTATTAACGATTCACAATCACTAATATAATAGTGATTAGGGACTCACAGTTTTTTTAAAGAATTCTTACTTAATGACTATATTTCCATCATTGATATAAGGCTAAATAGCCCAAAAAGAGAACATGAATATCTAAAATTACTAATCTAGGGAACAATAACATTAACATAACCTTAAGGATATATATTACAATTTTTAGACCGTAAAATGAGACGTATTTTAATTTTTAGTCGTAAAAAGATACATATTTCAAAATTATGTCGTAAAAGTTTTTTATTTTGACTAAAAACTAAAATAAAAGGAAAAGTGACCGAGATTTTTTTTATTTATTTATTATTATTATTATTATTATTTAATTTGTTCCATATTTGCGTACATGTTTTGAGTTTATAGTTAAATGTGCCTAAATACATAAATATTTAGGTACCAAAGACCGAAACAGATAAAGATACCAAAGGTCAAGTGTGATTGTGTTTCTAACTTTTTGTAACTATAAGTTACACTTGATACATATAGAAAACAACAAAATGTGAGCATCACAAAGTGATAATAAAATATCTATACAGGAATCATGATACCAGCAGGAATATTAGTTATAGGCAGATGCTTTTGTTTGGCTTAAAAATGTATGAAACAATATTGTAACATACACCGCGAAAACAAAACAAAAACAAAGGTAAATAAATTATAAACTAAACTCAATAAATTAAAATGAATACAACTAATACTCGGACTAATGCCATATATGCAAAAAACACAGCCTATCTTAATTATCTTATTGTCTTGCTTGGTTTCGGGTTGGGTCACTTTCTTCGGATGGGGTGGTCTGTACGTAAGAGCAGCATCCTTTATGGCCTTATGGGTACTGATTGTATATATGTACAGATTTAGCCCCTCTATTTTAGTACAACACGTAATATTGGCTTTTGAGTTATATATATGATTCCGGTATATACTTATGGTTACTATATTAAATTAGTTGACTGTTTAAAAGCTGAATACGTACTCTGTAAATGAACAAAAATGTGTTCATGTATAACCTCACATAGGTTACGCGATAACCTAAAAAATAGAAGTTAATCACTCATTTTAACTTGAACTAAGTTTTACCCATTATACTGCCCACCTGTTAAATATAGGATGCGTCTCTAATTTTGATATAACAATCTAAATCTTAAACGAACTTCATAAAAAAATTGCCAGAATTTATACAATACATCAAATAGATACCCAAATATAAAAGAGGTTTAAGGACATTTAATAATTTTTGAAGGGACTTATTGACGTCTTCCTCGTTGTATGTGATTAAAAAATACCAACTTAGCTTGCAATTTTTAATTCATTGGATGTTGTGTGTGTCCATAATTTTCCGCCTTTTAATATCTTGCACTCTTCGATAAAGCATCTGTAATTACTACAATACATGTTAATTAACATTTTCTAATTCATATATTCTCACATGTACCTCGCGTGTTCCCCGGTTTGATTTGTAATCTACTATGAACGAATATATATCAAGTTAATTGACAATATAAAAAGATTATTTGACCGAGATTCTGTAATAGTGACTTATTTGACTCGTTTTGTGATTCAGGCAACCCACAAGTACATATAACAGATGGTCTCGTATCGGCTTAATCTGTTCAATTATTTTATTGTAAGATTATAAAAAAGAAAAAGAGAAAGAAGCCCTGTAACAAGAAGATCTATAAGTTGCTCGCATATCTGTATGGTTTCTCATCTATCTTCTTACCTTCACTTTCACTCTCATTTGTAATCCATTGTTTTGTACTCACATCTCTATTATTTGATTAACAGAAATATGGAATCATCAATCAAGGAGTTTGCTCATTTACAGATCCCACTTGAAGACGTACTAAAGGCCACCAACAACTTTGATGATAGAAAAATCATCGGGAAAGGTGAATTTGGAAAAGTCTATAAAGGGCACCTCATGCAATCTGGAGAGTTGATAAAAATTGCTGCGCGGAGATTAGATTGTAAGCGAAGGCAGGGATACATTGAGTTTTGGACTGAGATCTCTGTGCTTTCTAATCTTAAGCATGAAAATCTAGTCTCTATTATCGGGTTTTGTGATGAAAAAGATGAGAAGATCATTATAAATAGTTATAATGCCAATGGAAGTCTGGAGATGCATCTAAGCAACCCCACCCTCACATGGATTCAAAGATTGAATATATGCATTGGCATTGCACGTGCATTAAGTTACATCCATTATGAGGATGGACGTAGTTACTCTGTCATACATCGTAACATCAATAGCTCCACTATTTTATTAGATGATAAATTTGAGGCGAAGTTATCCGGTTTTGAATATTCTATCACATATTCAGTGCATCAAATGAACCATGTTCTCCTTAGAGAAGCTATTGGCACCACCGGGTATATGTATCCAGCAATTGAAAAGACCGGAGGTGTGACCTACAAGTCAGACATCTACTCATTTGGTGTCGTTTTATGGGAAATATTATGCCGGAGGAAAGCTTATATTCCAAATGAGAATGAGAATAATAGGTACCTAGCTTCATTGGCCAGAGTTCATTATGAAAAGCGAACACATGATGATATAATCCATCCTGATCTACGGAATCAGATGGTCTTAGAATCTCTCAACAGCTTCGCAACTACAGCATATTATTGCTTGAAGGATGAGCGAGTACACCGTCCAGATATGAATAATATTGTCCATGTACTAGAGAATGTACTAGAGAACGCATTGGAATTCGAAAATCTGGTGAGATCCTACTCTTTTCCTTGAACCATGTCCAAAGTCTAGTATATAAGCATCTAAAACTAATTGGTGATAGAGGGAGTAACCCATGAACTTATATAAAAACTTTTTACAATTTAGAAGAAAACGTTTTAAAATGGCTTGACCTCGACTTGAAAAACTTGAAATTCTATATAAAAATAATTTTTAATATTCATAATTATAATAATTTTATATTTATTTAAAAATTAAAGAATAAATAATGAAAATCATTTAAATATATATTAAATTAATAAATCGTGAAAACAAGTAAGAAACTATGTAAAAGACTTTAACAAATTCAAATATAATTATAATACATATATATCAAAATTTACATATATTTGTATATACTAACATAGATATTAATTAATGCTCGAAAAACTCGATAACAGTTCGAGTTCGAGCCGAGATCTTAAAAGCTCGAGCTCGGTTAGATATATATTTTGAGCTTGATTTTTAAGCTCGAGCTCGGGCTCAAACTCGATAAAAGCTCGAGCTGAGCTCGAGTTGCTCAATAAAAGCTCGACTCGTTTGCAGCCCTAGTATTCATAGTATCGATTCTGATTATTAACTAAAATTCATCGCGATGGATATTAACGGATTTGGATCTAATATTCATAAATCAGTGTTATAATTTGCAGAAAGAATTTATCAAGGAAGCTTAACATTCATAGTATCGATTCTGATTAACATTTACTAAATTTCAATTTGCTTTTTTCGAGATTTGTATGAGTGAAGGTAATATACTTTTTGATGAATACTAACGTTTCCCCCCAAAAATGTAACTTTCCTCTTGATCCTCTCAATATATATATCACGCACAAATGACCACATGTCACTCGATCTTATGACTAATTTATGATTGTTCTTATCGTTTCTAAAGGAGGAAGGAGTAACACAACCAAATTTGGATCGAATTATGGATGAAGTCGACAAAACAATGGAACTGAAATTAATGCATGAGAATATTGTACGTAAAACCCTCCTTTTGTATCTGTTTTCTGTCATCATTACGTCGTTATACTTTTTGCTATCTCTAATAATCGATAGAAGCTATTATATATACACGTAGAATCAAATGATAGATAAAGTATAAAATAAGTTTGTCACAAGTAACATCCAAATTATTTAAATTTTTTTTTTTTTGTAAATATTGTTAACAAGAAGGTTACAAACCAATTTTAATAGTAAATTAGTAAGTCAAACGAGAACTAGATATAGTAAAAAACAAAATGAAGCTCGAAGGAGCAGAGTATAAATTAATTTGGGTTTGATTTTGTTTATGGAATTATTTTTTCTATCTTAAATCTTTTTTTAAGTAAAATCTGTTTTGTTGATTCAAGCGATGCACGTCTTAAACTTTATCGATTTATTGAGAAACATTTAAGATAAACGTGTTTTGTAATTCAATATTTTTTATATATACCATGTGTAGTTACACACATATGATATTTGACACACTAATAAATATTAAGTACAACAAATTCTCTTTGAAGTTGACTTATTCAAAAATGCTAACTCTGTAATATATCTAATTGCAATCATGAAAAAAAAATTATACTCTTCTTTGCCTACATGAATTACAACCGAAAGGTCAAATATCAATTGCCTCTTCTCTTACTCTTTCATTAGGAGTATCTCATCCTTTCGAGAAAACCTCTTATTTCCTCCGCTCATTAACAACCATCTAACATTGCTTTAACATCTAACATTGTTGGCATTACGATCGAGACCTGGCCTTCACATTTTTCATGTCCTTTTTATTGTGAATATATATTTTTAAGCTACAACTAGTTTTCCAAACACTTATAAAATAATAGGTTTCAGCTTTCAGCTTAAAAAATAAGCTCCAGCTAGCAACTCCAACTATAAGCTTCCAGCTACAACCACAAGCTAGTTTTATCAAATACACCCTAAACTTATTTTTTCTACAAGCTCAAACTTCTTGCATTGTTTGACATACAAAGATTTAAGATCTTATTGAACAAATAAGATCTAGGAAAAAGACCTATTTAAGCTCCCATCAGCTCCTATAAGTATAAACTAGTTTGCCAAACACATGTGTTTTGTAAAACTACCTAGTTGTAACACCCTCAAATTTCAGGTTGCAGAAGCGGTCGGGTGTTACCAATTCAAATATCACAAGCACAAAGGTACATAATGAACGACTTTAAATGAGACGTTTAAAAAATAGTTATACATTTACAAAATAAAAGTGTATACAAGTTGCGAGTTCACAAAATAATTTCAATACATAATTTGTAATACAAAAGTTATGCAGAGAAATCTGGATGTTTGAAAACATGCGACTCTAGCTAGTATATCTTGTAGCAATCCTAATCCTGTTGGGTACTTGAGAACACATGTTAAAATGAGTCAGCTATAAAGCTGGTGAGTTCATAGAATTATTAGTTGAAAACATAAAGTATAAACCTTGTATGTTTTTGGAAAATGATTCAAAATCTACGATTTTGATTTATTTTGTTATCAAGTTGTAACATCAAAGTGTGTACAATAAACGAGGTATCTTATACCTAAATAACCGTGGTGTGTACCTAAGTACATAAAGAAAGAGGCATTCCATGCCTAGATACCTATCAGGTATAAGCAAGTCTACTAACGTGAGGCACTACATGCCTGAGTATGGATCGAGTAAAAGTATGACCACGTCATATGATAACAAGTAATAACTGGTATGCCACCTGGCATGGCATGTTGCCTCCAGCAACATGAATGTGTAGTCCCGCAGAACTATGATTGAGTATTTAGCCAAATACTGAGTTAATGACCTCGCGTGAAAGCTCACCGATTCGTTAACTAATGCGGATCTCGAGTGTAAACTCGCCGATCGGTGATTGAGTGTGAATCCCGAGTGTAAGCTCGCTGATCCATCGGTTGAGTGTGAACCCCGAGTATAAGCTCGCTGATCTATCGATTGTATCACTTTACCGCGATATCGTAATTGTGCCCACTTTACCGTGGCATCGTTTTGTGCCCACTTTACCGTGGCATCGTTTTGTGCCTCCTTGGCATCGACCGGTTGCTTCGCAAGCAATGTATAAAATCGAAAACCGGCAGTACTACGACATGCCTAACTAGTATAATTGAGAGCCGACAGTACTATGAAATGTCTGACTAGGGTAATTGAGAGCCGGCAGTACCACGACATACCCGACTATAGTAATTGTGTTTGTATAAGTGTATGTATACCAATATACATATGTAGATTGTAGGTAGCACCAAGTGCTCGAGATAGAGTACGAGTATGTGCATATATATATGTATATATATATATATATAAGTCAAATCAACAACCACGTCTTACCGAGTGTCATGTAACCCATGATGGTGATTTAGTGTATCTAAGCATGTATATACAATACTTAAATATTAGGTCTAGCACGATAAGCCTAGATATGATTAAATCATCACCTAGTTATTTTGTATTAGTATAAATAGTCTATACTAACATATGTTACTAACGTATACTTCTAGCCTCAGCCTAGCAAGTATAATGAGGTCCGTGGTTAATGTTTATTTTAGTACACTCCATCCTATTAATAATTAACTGTAACAACAGTCTTAGTTCCTAAAAGGAAAACTAATCATGTAAAAGTCTAGTCGTTGTCCAACGTAGTGTAGATCCTGTATCTCTGATCTAACGGATCGTTTAATCAATCAAACGTGCGGAATCCGTTTGGTTAGCTATTATTGAACGAATAAACAAACACACGATTTCTATAATGTTTTCTGTATATTAACAATTGAAGTATAAATGTTTACACACACTTTCTAGCCGCGCCTCTCTCACTCTCTAGGGTTTGATCTTTTTACAAATGAAACCCTACATGCCTATTTATAGGTTGTCCAACCCTATAGCGACACTAGCCAAGTGTCGCTATATGCGACACTAGCTAAGTGTCGCATAAACACTTATTTTGAGTATATATTCTATTTCACTATTCATTTACAAACTTGCATATACACACTAAACACTATACATATGCAGACTAATTGACTTTAATAATTACAAACGTTTGACCAACTGACTGACACACAAAATGCACCAACAAACTCCCCCATGTCAGCAGCTTGGTCAAATAAGTCTTCAATTAGTCTTCATCAACAAACTCTTTCATGTCTTCAACAATCGGAATCTCTTTCATGTTTTTAACAATAAGAATCTCCCCCATTGAGATAGCATGGTCTTCAAAGAAATCTTGATGTCCAAATTCATGTGACTGACACAAATTCATCATACAATAAGATCTTTAAATTCAGTAACCATCTCTCAATCATCAGCAGCTTCTCCAATAGTATTTATCTTCACAGTCTTTGGAGAATAACCGACATCCTTTACATCTTCAATATTTGACTTTAACAAGATATGCGATGTTTGAAGAAAATAATATAGAAATAAAATCTTTTTGTATTTTCTTTATAATTGAAAAGTAAAGAACAAAAATTAAAATAAATTTGGGGATAGGATTGTTTTACGTCTGCTTAGAGATCATATCATGCCAACATACAATTATTAGGAAATAGTAAGTGTTATTTCAATTATCAGTATATTTGTCCACTTTAAATTTACTTAGCATATTTAAAACACCTTTTATAAAAATTATTTCAAGATGATTACTGGTATTGTTTGTCCACTTAAACATGTTACATCCGGGTCTGTGAATTAACCTTTTATTGTTAGTATGAATATTTCTCCATAGTTCCCACCTATGACATACCCCTGTAACCCAGACATGAGCATAGCTTCCTATTCCAGAGAGAATATAAGAATATCATTTTTAAGAATCAAGTCAGCGGTGACAGGTCTGTACAAACGTACAACAAAGCGACATAACTTGATTCAGGTTTAAGCAAAACCAGACTTGGTCAAACCATTTTGGTGACCTTGTTAGGTATCTTATGATTTAAGACTTTTTTAAGTTCATTGACTTGCGTTTGCTTAACTTTTAAGCATATACTAATTGAGACCAGGTCTGTACTTACGTACAACAGAGAAAACAATCAGTATAGACCCGCAAATGATTTCAGATAAACCTCAGGTATAGAAATATGTCATGCTACGTTAAGGAATTATAAGACATTTATTCGTACTTCATATGGTGTTTACCACAAGATCATAGACAAGTATTAGAATTACTTCTTAATAACCCAGAAACCGGTGTGTATCATGCCTACCAGTACATCATATGATGAAGCTAATGTTTATAAAAGCTATTTTAAACATGCCAGATAAACCTACTGACACATCAAACATAAACCTTAAAATTTCCATTTTGTGCATGTCATCTGATGTACAATCATTTCCCATATTGTTTATAGACACAATCCAATATCTTTTTGAGTAATAAGAATCTTGTTGTTCATATTTCTGATCCAAATAATCAGAATTTTAATTACTCCCCCTGAATAGCAAATTCTTTTCAAAAATCCAATTCAAATGTACTCCCCTTAAACATTAAACATATTTTTGTAATTTTTGATTTAAGATTTCGCAACATTGCATTTCTTTTATACTAAAAAGTACAAAGAATGGCTGTTGCATTAATAATAAAATGTAAAAGAAAAATATCAAAATCACATATTTAGTCAAATCAAATTCCTTTTAGCACTTTTACCACCACGAAACTTCAGAAACTTCAGAAATTATCATAGCATTTTTCCAACAATATCCATATCCATGCAGTCACTAAAAATATTAATTTACATGAAACTGACTGCATCACCACAAACAATCAAACATTAGTACTTATGGGACACCCAAACCTTGATAGACTTGGGTTGTCCATGATCATCCATAATCATCACATCAATGAGTTTATGATATTTTAAAAACTCAGAAGATTTTATTGATGCGTTGTTTGTGGATTTGGGTTTGCAAACCTGTTTAGGTTCAGATGATTTATTTTCAAAAATGTTGTGTTGTTGAACTTGAGATCTACTAGGCACAACTTGGTTTACTCTTGCCATAGGTTTTGGAGAGTTTGATGCACAACTAGATACAGGTGTATACGAACGACGCCTTGAAAAAGTTTTTGAAAAAGAATTCCTGAAAGAGGAAGTTCTTGGCATCCCTCTACCAAACCTATCTAGGGATAATAACTTACAATCCCTAATAATATGGCCCTATTGACCACAACGAAAACAAGAACGTCTCTCAACATAAGATCGATTCCAATGGGTTCCCTCAAATCGTTTCGGTGGAGGACAATACACAGAAGGTCTATTAGCAGTAACATTTGTTGAACATTCACTCTTAGGTGAACATGTTGAAGTAGATGTTCTCAAGGTTGAGTTAGTAGATTTAGAATCCCTGTTAACATTTTTAACGTGGAAAGATTCGTTGTCAACCTTAGCTTTGCCTTTGCATTTAAAACAGTCAGGTTTAACAGTTATTTTCTCAACCTTGATGGTAGACTCTTCTGGTATATCTTCTACCTCAACAATCTCCTCAACACTAACTTGAGATTGACTTTCAGGTTTAATAAACTTAGGCAAGGGATACTCTGGCATTTTGGTTTTCTCCTTTGCCTGTTTGTTTTGCTTAGCTTCTTTAGCTCTAATACCATAAAGCTTCGTATAATCAACTGGAATCTCTTCAAGTCCTTCCTTAACAGGCGTTGGACAATATTCGGCATGGGAAGGTGGTGGTACTTAGTTATAACCAAGTCCTGCCTTCTTTTTGCCGCCTGTCCCTTGCTTGTTAACGATTTCATTAAAGACAAAAGTTGCGGATGAAGAACCTAAAATTTTGCTTTTATGGTTATCGTACTCACTTTTTAAATCAGAAAGCTCCTTTCTTAACAGTTCTATTTCAGTAAGATAGCTGTTGATAGCATCTTGTTGACTAAAATCTTTTGATTTGTAAGTCTGTGTGTCTAACTTATATGCCTCAATTTTCTTATCATAAAGTTTCTCATTAGCTTTAAGAAAATTGTTTGATTCAGTAAGTTTGACAACTTTTTCTCTCAAGTCTACATTCTCTATTTGACGAATCTCTAACGAAGCAGTTAATGTAATACACGATATGCAAGTAAAAGGTTTCTCGGGTTCATCATGTACCTCAGGTGTATTAGAATCAACTTCTTTTATGTGAGCTTCCATTGCAGTGTGTTGATCCTCTTCTTCGTTTATCAACATTTTCTTTTGATCATAAGCCTCTATAAGAGCGTCCCATAAATCTGTAGAAGTTGCTTGATGTTTGAATTTATTTATCACAACTTCTGGCAAGCACATGGTAATCATCTCACATGCTATATTGTCTTTGTCAAACTCTTCCCGTTCGTTGACTGTCATTTGTGCTCTTGACTTAAGGACCCCATCGAGTCTTGGTTGCTCATATCGATCAATCGCGTTAAACCAGTTCCACAACTTTGGATCTTTGTGTTCAATGAAGTTGCATAGCTTAATCTTCCAATTAGCAAAATCACTCTTATACAAAGATGTAAAAGGAGGCATTTTCGTACCAAAAGCCATTTCTGAATTTTCCCTCCAAAATTGAATTCAAAAATTTCGTAAACTTTCCGAGTATAGCGAAACTTTTCCGACACTAAAATTAAGTTATATTAAGCTTAAAAACAAAATTTGAAATTACAAAATTTTTCGCGTTTTTCCCGCCAAAATTTCGTCCGAAAATGTCAAAAAAATGACCGGGTAAAATAAAACTTTTTTCAAGCTAAAATTGAACACTTTTAAGCCTATGAAAAAATTTTGAAAATGCAAAATTTTTTTTGGAGTTTCCCGCAAAAAATTGAACACTTTTTTTTTTCTTTCGAATCTAGAGCGACACTAGGTAAGTGTCGCTAAAAATCAGAAGTGACGCTATAAAGTGACGCACTGAAGTGACGCTAGAGGGTAAGTGACGCAGGTAAGTGACGTACTGAAGTGACGCTAGGGGGTAAGTGACGCAGGTAAGTGACGTACCGAAGTGACGCTAGGGGGTAAGTGACGCTAAGGAGTGACGCTTAGAAGTGACTCACGGAAGTGACGCTCTAAGTGTCGCTATCAAGTGACGATATCAAGTGACGCAGCGAGTGATGCAAAAACGCGGCTGTCAGCTCCAAAAACCCTAAAAATCGAAATTTTTGAAACCCTAACGAAAATTGACGAACGACAGATGAACTTGCACCAAAAATCAACCCAAAACTCAATATAATCAACACAAATAACCTAGAAACTGATTATAATCGATTAATACCTTTGCGAATCAACCGAAAACGTTCTGAACACGATCCGAAACCGTCGAATCCTTGATTCACGGCTCTGATACCACTTGTAGATCCCGTATCTCTGATCTAACGGATCGTTTAATCAATCAAACGTGCGGAATCCGTTTGGTTAGCGATTATTGAACGAATAAACAAACACACGACTTCTATAACGTTTTCTGTATATTAACAATTGAAGTATAAACGTTTACACACACTTTCTAGCCGCGCCTCTCTCACTCTCTAGGGTTTGATCTTTTTACAAATGAAACCCTACATGCCTATTTATAGGCTGTCCAACCCTATAGCGACACTAGCCAAGTGTCGCTATATGCGACACTAGCTAAGTGTCGCATAAACACTTATTTTGTGTATATATTCTATTTCACTATTCATTTACAAACTTGCATATACACACTAAATACTATACATATGCAGACTAATTGACTTTAACAATTACAAACGTTTGACCAACTGACTGACACACAAAATGCACCAACATGTAGGTAGAACTAACTAGTGCAAATGTGTTTGATAGTATTGTCCTGCGACAATATGGTCAATGCATAATGATAACCTAGTCAAGTTATGTGATGGTGATTGTTTTTCAACAATTTAACAATTTACAGTGACAACTTATCTAGGTTAAGTAGTGATATTGTTCTACAATAATATAATGGGTGTAATTCCTAAGTATTACACATTTTGTATTACATAACAGTAACATAGTTGAGTGTGAATTATAAAAGTTTTATCATTATAATTCGAAAACAGTAGTTATGCATGCGTCTCACCCCGAAAACAGTAAAATAGTTGAAAGAGTGGGGCTATGAACTAACCTGAGGAGTTAGCGATCCTACGATACGCGCGTCGTCCGATGGGTAACCTCCTAGTGTCCTAAACACATGAGGTTATATGAGTACGAGACAAATCAGTTTGTCTAAGCGAGTTGTGTAAGTATTCATTTGTCGTTCAGGTTTGGAAACAGTGTACAGGGGTCCGGGGGCAGTGCCCCTGGTAGCCGGGTCCAAGAGGTGGCAACCCCTGGTGGGGTCCAAGGGGCAGAGCCCCTGGCTGGGGTCAGCTTGGAAAATTTTTATTTCTACTACCTTGCTTTAGTAAAAATGCATCAGAAATCCAAAATTAGAGCAAAATCAAGTGATAAAATCTGGTTCCGACACTTAGTGAAAATCATAGGTTTTCTAGGTTCTGTGTTATGCGACATTAGGTGCGACGCTATGTGCGACATAAAAGTTTATGTCACATTGTGCGAAATAAGAGTTTATGTCACATTGTGCGACATCCACAATTTAATGCGACATTGTGGATTGTGTCACAATATGCGATATTAGGGCTTGTTTGCGACATTGGTTGCGACATTGACAATGTCGCAGCACTGTTTTTGGACCCTGCGACATCAAGGTCTATTCGAAGATTTTTCACCCAAAAACACAATCTAACCTATTTTTGAGCCAAATCTTGTTGGTATAACGTCAAAACATGTTGTTTTAAGCGTTTCTAACTCGAAATAACAAGCAAAAGAGAGTAAATCCTTACGATTTGAAGATTGAGTGAAAAAATGGTGATGATGAACTTTATGGTGAAGAAGATAAAGATTGAAGATGATGATGGTGGGTTGCTTCTGCTGCTCCGATTTATTGTTGTTATTGTTGGTTTTTGTTGTTGTTGTTGGTAATTTAGAGAGAAACCGAGAGAGAGATAGATAGATATAGATGTGTATGTGTTTTGGTGAGAAAGAAATGAGAAGAAAGAAATGAGGAAGAGGGGGAGGCCGGCCATCACTTTTAGTAGGGGTTGGTTGTCCCCAATTGTTGCGTTAAAAGCCTGTGTGTTTTGTACCCGATTGAAATATAAATTTAATATTTTAAATCTATAATTTTTGTTTATACTATTTCGTAAATATTTTAAATAAAAGTATTTCACTTGAATTACAAAAATGTAATTTGGTTTCTGGATTCTTTCGATTGTGATTATTAAACAACTATTGTGTATTATATATATATATATACATATATATATATATATATATACATATATATATATAAAGTTTTTGAATACTTTGTTGTGATTGCATATGAAAATACAATTATTAGAAGTTTAAATTCGGCGCGAAAATTTTGACTTTTTGACTAGGTGTTACACTAGTAGCTTTAACTGGAAACTTATAGTTAGAGTTGGTAGCTAGATGAATCTTATTTTTAAAGCTGGAAGCTAGAACTTATTGTTTTATAAATGTTTGACAAACTAGCTAGCTGGAGTTTAATGATGTGAATTGATATAAAAGGACATGAAAAGTATACGATAATAATTTATAATGGATATTTAAGTAATTTTTCATTTCATAAGCTGGGAACTTAAAAGCTACTTCTAGAAACATATTTTTTAAATAAGTTATTAAATTTTTGTTAACCAAATAATGCTAGAAGCTAGAGCTTGTGAAAAAAAAAATAAGCTTAAGCTCTCGTAACCTCCTATAAGCTAGTACGCCAAACACGCCCTATATGATAAATAATTTATAAGGACTATTTAGGTAATTTTTCATTTCATAAGCTATGAGCTTATTTATGAATGCTACTTCTAGTAGCTTATTTTCATAGTTAGTTTTCATCCACTGGACATTCACCCGATCTATCCATATTTAACGGATATGGACGAAGTAAATGGATGAATACTGAATACGGATATGGATGTTTAATGGATCGGATGTGGATAGTAAGTTTTCATCCTTAAATATCATCCATTAACCCGAAATCATATAAATTTTAATTATTAACTATTTATATTATATACCTAAATGTCTATTTATTTGAAATACTTCACAAATTTTATTTATTTTTGTATTATTTTAGTGTACTGTTTTACTCGACATGAATATGCTACCAAGTGTTTATGAAATTATGTCTATTTCATCACTTAATTATGGCTTACATTAGGCATTTTTATTCATCTTAAATCTAATGTACAATTTAAACTTTCTTCACCAAAAAATTCTACTAAATATGTTATGAAATGAACATTGTATATGTATTATTTTGAAATACTAACATTTGATTACGTTCTATAGCACTTTTATTTGTTTTAAATGAAATATTTTGATGGATTTGAACGTTTAACTATTTTGACGATTTTTTTTTTGTTATCTAAACGAATATCCATTAACCCGCTTCACCCTGGTAGATATGGATATGGATGGATTAAATAAATTTTAATGGATATAGATGTGGATGGTGAAAATTAAATGGATATGGCTACATCTGATCGATATCATCTGATCCATTACCATCTCTAATATCAAAAGGTATATGTGATAACTTTTTGCTTAAAGACATTCCATTTGGATTGCAAATTAAATAAAAGCGATATACCATTGTCTTCTTCTTCTTTTACTTTATACAATACACTAGAAATGATATTCGGCCGTGCTAAGCACGACCCTAGCATGGTTCATTATAAATTACACTCGAGAATGTATATGTGAAATGAATTTATCAGTTACCCATAAATTTTGAAAGTCTTTTGGTTATAAAAAGAAAAGAAGAATAATAAAAAAAATGATATCAAAATTGACTTATACATTTTCAAAGTATGAATTTGTTTGTTTTCATTGCCGAAGTCATATATAGTATAAGCATATCAAAAACATCAAGGTATTAATCATATATCCAATAAATATCTTTTTTTCTCTTACACTTTAATGCACCCATTTTAACATGTAAATATAAAAAAATTGTAGCTTTTTGGTGTACTTGATTATAGTTAAGTTTTAGACTTGTAAATACATATAGATTTACTAAATGATTTGTGAAAGTCAGTGAAATTTAAATCTCATTGATGTTGAAATTTGAATCTCATTGATGTTATTAAAGATATATGTAGTTTTAGTTATTTAATTTGAATATATATCTAGATTTACTTGAATATTTAATATCTAATGTATATTATATAAAAGGTAAAAATAGTTATTTTAATAATTTTTGTTTAGATTAAAATAAAAATTAAGACAATGATGATGTGTCATTTAATGAAGGCGTGTGCCTTTCTTTATATATAGAATGAAAATGAATACATATCAAATGATTTTAGTTGGTGACCACAATTCTTGATCCAACCGAACACTAAAATTATGGATTAGATTTTTAACATAGTCACTCTACTTGGATTTTGTAATGAAGGTTCTGAATGATCGTTGTCATTGAGCACACTTCTGGCGGGTACCTTCGTGATTATTTGGAAAACATCAAAGAAAAGCCTATTCTTACTTGGGCAAGACATTTGAAAATTTGCCTCGATGTTGCACATGGAATAAAATATCTTCACTATGAGATGGACGACCAAAAGGCAATAAAAACCGTGTTATATCGAGCGATAACATTGTGTTGGATGAGAACTTGGTCGCGAAGATTCGTTCCTTTGGGCACTCAGTGTTCCTGTCTCCGAATCAAGATCACGAAGTTCTCCATCTCAATACCTTTGGGGATGCACACACTGATCCAGAATGAAGACTCATAAATTGAAAAGAGAATCAGATGTTTATAGTTTTGGTTTCGTTTTGTTTTAAATTCTCTTCGGGAGTTCAGTCTATGACGCAATGTATGTTCAAGAGGGTAAGAAAGCTGGGCTGGCTTCTGGGGTAAGGCGATGTTTCCACGAGGGAACGCTAATGGAAATGATAGATCCTATGATAAATGATGGAGGTGATGACTACAGTTTTGCCTTAAATAGAGGACCCAACAAGAATTCTTTGAACCCATTTATAAAAATTGCATATGAATGTTTGGCAGAAACATAAGACCAACGTCTAACAATGGAAGTGGTTGTCAAGGAGCTT
Source organism: Pseudognaphalium luteoalbum (assembly GCA_963422505.1). Classification (NCBI taxonomy): domain Eukaryota; kingdom Viridiplantae; phylum Streptophyta; class Magnoliopsida; order Asterales; family Asteraceae; genus Pseudognaphalium; species Pseudognaphalium luteoalbum. The sequence continues at coordinate 3,387,898 of OY730198.1, read as the reverse complement.
GAGAAGGCCTTAATTTTTCAAGTAAGTAACGTTTGAAAAAATTTAACCTTTTTATCTCATTTCTTTTATCACTAACAGTAATAGTGTATTGACAGTTTCGAGCTCGGCTCGATTATTGGTAATTAAACATTAATATTAAGTTGGATAAGATTTAACACTACTCGACTTGGTAGTTTCAAGCTTGACTCGACTCGACTCGAAGTGTATTAATAAAGCATGGTAAATATGTTAATATTTTTATAAATGGAGGGTAAACATGTAAATAGTGCAAGATCGATTAGGTTCGCGAGCCTCTCGAGCCGAGTATATTAGTACTCGAGTTCGACTCAAAGGTTTACTCGAGTAGCTCGAGCTCGACTCGACTTGTAGCGAGTTGATTTCGAGTTTTTTGCGAGTCAATCCCGAATAGCTCGCGAGTTGTCTCGTGTTGTTTACACCCATATATATATATATATATATATGATATATATATATATATTCTTTTTTCTTTCCTTCCTTTTTTTTTGTTATGCATAAATCTTATATTTAGTCGACCATGAGATTAGAGTTACTGATATGGATATGTGAAAAAAGGTTGCAACTTATTAAGCATATACATATAAATCAAATAGTTGTTTTTTGCCTTTCGAGATTTATGTAAAACAGATGGAATTTTGAAGTAGATGCTTATGAGTATTATAATTTTCATAAATTGATACTGTTATCAACTTATTTGTTTTATTCACTGTATCATGGCGGACAGGTAAACAACAAGGATGATCCCAGAATTTCACTTGAAGACATAAGGAAGGCCACACGAAACTTCGATGATGGCAATCGCATCGGAACGGGAGGATTTGGGAATGTTTATTCAGGAAAACTTCCAAAAGGAGATGGATTCGATACCATTGTTGCAAAGCGATTGGATATACGTCGTGGTCAAGGGGAACAACAGTTTCGTAATGAGCTCCAGATTCTTTTCGAGTATAAGCATGAGAATGTCATCCGTCTTGTTAGCTATTGTGATGAAAAAGATGCAAAAGTCATTGTTTATAAGTATGCGTCAAAAGGAAGTCTTGATCGGTACTTGAACGATCCTTGTCTTACTTGGGTGAAACGACTTAACATATGCATTGATGTTGCAAGTGCGTTGGAGTTCCTTCATGGAGGAGTTCCAACAAAAGCAGCGGTGATACACAGGGACATCAAAACTTGGTGATTACAGGCTGTCGTTGATAAGTGCAATAAATCACGAAACAAACTATGTCATCGATCGTACGTGTGGCACACGTGGCTACGTGGACCCAGTTTACCTAAAATCAGGATATATATTCATTTTGTGTGGTTTTATTTGAGATCTTGTGTGGAAGATCTAACATTTGAAATCCACAAATATGAAGGTCACTTTCTGTCAAGTTTCATTAAACAGAGATTTGAAAAGGGGAATCATGATGAGGTGGTGTTTGAGGATATAAAGGCACAGATAGCTCCGAAAGCATTGAATGAATTTCAAACAATTGCCTACCAGTGCTTACATGATGTTAGAGAGCAATGACCAACACCAAAACAAGTTATGAAACAACTTAAGAAGGCATTGGAACTCCAAGTAAGTTATAATAATTTTACAGTAACAGGATTCCTTTAAATGCATTTATCTGATTTTATTCCAAATTACATGTATTATTATATTATAAAAGGGTTAATGACATAGGAAGTTATCAAACTTAAATTATTATATTCAAAAAGTGTCAAAAAGAGAATAGTTA